>BTPH01000056.1:0-195117 GCA_036245725.1 Mrakia hoshinonis
CCACCACCACCACCACCACCACCACCCACGACCGCCCTAAACCCCTCCAGCGAGACCAAAGCGGCCAAGACCCCACACGCCTCCGCACAACTCACACTCGCCCGATCCAACAGTGCCAACGCCGGCACCTCCAACCTCGTTTCGTGTCCGTTCGCTGACCACGACGGACCGATTCGTTGGGGGAGTCTAGGAGCTGTAGGCGGGATGAACGGGTTCCATTCCGGTGCCGGATCGGCTTGGCCCACCCACCGAGGACGGCCGTTCGATCCCGATCCTTCAGAGGGAGCGATCGACTCCCCGTACCTCGCAGCAAGACACCAGAACGTCCTCCCCAGATCCGTCAGCGCTCGTTCGGCTAGCTGCGCGACGTGGGTGTCCAGGGCGTGCGAGCGGGAGCCCGTGGTGGACGGGGTGTGATGGAGGGCGTAGGTCGTTTCCGCCAACTGGAGACGGAGGAGCGAGGCGTGCAGAGAAAGGGTGTGGGCGTGCAGGTGGGCGGAGGCTTCGAGTCGGCGGGTGGAGGCAGGGCGGAGGGTAGGAGAGGAGGAGGAGGAGGAGGAGGAGGGTAAAGGGACGCCTCCGAGGCCGCGTGGACCGGTTTGGAATTCCAGCGGGTGGGGTTTGGACTTGAGGGGTTGGGAGGAGGATGGATCGATCGGTGGTGGGGGTGGGGGGAGAAGGGTTTCGACGTAGGTGTGGTGTTGGGCGAGGGCGTCGTCGAGGAGGGTGAGGGAGGCGAGTTGGAGGGAGTTGGCGAGTGGGAGGGTGGGTGGTCGGGAGAGGGCGATGGAGAGGGTCGAGAGGAGGGAGGCGAGTGTGCGGAGTCTGGGTGGTGGGAGGGCGGAGGGATCGGCGGGGAGGAGGGTCGGGAGAGGCGGTAGGCGGGTCATGAGCGAAGGCGAGTCGACGGCGTCCGTCGAGATGGTAGATGATGGGGGTGTCGACGAAGACGACCAGGGTCTCCAACCAAAGAGCCTCCCTGCCCTCGAGGTCTCGGTCGCCTGTCCAGTCGTGACCTTCGTCTCTGCACGCGCAGATTCGCTCGCCGTGCCCCTGCCCATGTCCCCATCCCACCCACTCGTCCTCGCCACCCCCCAGACCAACCAGTCCCTCGCCCTCCTCTCCCCACCAGGTACCTGCATCCCCAGTTTTCCCAACTTCTCCGCCAGCTTCCCCTCGATCGTCTCGCACCCCTCCTGACCGTCCAAATCCCTCAACAACCCCTCGTACTTGCTCATCGCCCGCTCGAGCCCCTCGTGCGTGGCCAGGTTCTCCAACAGCTCCGCATGCCTCAATGTCATCACCTGGCCCACCTCATGCGTCCGATCCCTCGGCCGCCTAAATTTGGGTTGGACCGGACTCG
Source organism: Mrakia hoshinonis (assembly GCA_036245725.1). Classification (NCBI taxonomy): domain Eukaryota; kingdom Fungi; phylum Basidiomycota; class Tremellomycetes; order Cystofilobasidiales; family Mrakiaceae; genus Mrakia; species Mrakia hoshinonis. Next base: position 1,364 of record BTPH01000056.1, read on the forward strand.
GGAGGGCGAGCTTGTCGATCTGATCCTTTGACGGGATCGGCGGCAAGCGGACGTGGTCCTCTTGGGCGGCCCACTGGAGCGAGAGATGCATGTAGTACTCTGCCATGATCGGCCCTTTGTTGACGGGGTCGTTGTGGTTGGGTCCGTCGCGGCCGTGGCGTTCGTTGAACCAGGTGGATGCGCCGAGGACGGCCTGCTGGAAGGTATCCCCGGTCATGTCCTTGTCCTTGTTGTGCGACTCTCGAGCGAGACTCTCCTTGTCGTGGCCCATGTCGGTCTCGGCCACGAACGACTCGGTCCAGGTGGCGCGGAGGTTGACACGCGTCTTGTAGCCGAGGTCGGGCGAGGTGCCGGTCGCGAGTCCGCCTGTCCAGTCGTCGTTGTCGAGTTCCCAACCCCAGTACAAGAGCAGGTCCGAGTTCGAGTCGTCGGCGGGCGAGTCGGGTGAGGGTCTGACGGTGACTTGTTCAAACAGGGTCGCCGGGATGACCATCTCGTAGATCTCCTTGTACGCGCTGTACACTCTGCCGAACGGGTCGATCCAGAACGCAAGGATGAGGGCAATGCAGGAAACACTGAAAGACGAGCATCAGGCGTTGTCATCAGCGACAGATTGGCACGAGACGACGGGCGAGCGCAAGGGAGGAGCAGAGAGGGACGCGGCGCGAGGTCAGCTCGGTCGTCTCCTCCCTCCAGTCTCGAGCTGCGAGTCTGTGTCGGTCTCACTCACATGAGCATGCTTGGGATTCCCTCGAGCTCCCTCATTGTCTCGTCTACCATTGAGCTCGCTGTGTGGTTTCCTATGCGCATGGTCGGGAGAGCCCAGTCCTCGTGGGGACCTGCCTGGAGGCCCCGGTAGTCGTCCGGTCCCTTTGGCCTCTTCCCGCCCAGCCACGTAGGCAGGTTCCACGAGTTGGGATCAGGGATGTACTTGGCCTCGTAGTACGGCTTGTGGCGAGCAATCTGGGGAGGTGGGGAGTCGTACTCGTGCGGGACGACGACCACCGTCCTGACGGGCACCGACGAGAAGACGGCCGGCGACGGACTCGCTTCAGGAGGAGGGTCGGGCGAAGGAGGAGGGGTAGAGCCGTTGAGCGAGGGATGGGAGGTGGACAGAAGACGGGCGAGGAAGGCCGATGGCGGCCTCCGAGGCGGTCGAAGGACGATCTGACGGAACATGGCGGTGGGCACGAAGGTGCACGATGGGAGGGAAGAAGGAGATGGACGAGCTCAGCCGGTTCGGACCGACCCCAAACTTGGCTTCCCTGCACCCTCCACCCCGCCACCCGCCAACCGCTTCAAACGGCCATCAGACAAAGACATCGAGGGTACGACTCCTGATTCCAAGCGTTTGGTGGCCGCCGCCCATGTCTGGTTCTCTTTCCATCGGGCATATCCTGCGGCCACGCGACTATCCTGGGCGGCACAAATCCGCCGTCCTGTCCTTTTCTCTTTCTCTTATACACTCTGTTTAGCCCGACTCCATCAAATATTCCCGAGCAAGGAACCAAGGAAGAGGTCACACCCTCCAGTCGAGACGAGCCCGGCCGACGAAGAGCGACGCCTGCGATCCCAACTGCTCTAGAACATCCAGGGGAGCCTGCCCCTTTAGGTCGACATCCACGAAACATCTAGTACTGCAAAGCGGAAGCAGAGAAGGAAAGGGAGAAGGTTAGCGATCTATCGGATGAGGGATGAATCTGAGGGGAAGTAGACGTACGACGTATCCGAGGAGCTTTCCTCCGACGTGCTTTCGTCGGGCCTCGTCGTGGTCCATGATACCAGCCGAGGTGGTAAGGATGATGAGACCGAACGATCGGGCGGGGAGGAGCAAGTTGACCTACAAGACCCAAGTGAGAGCAAGTCAGCGAAAGTGCCGTAGCGAGAAGAGACGCGTCGAGGACTGACCCAAGACTCGATCTCGTCGACCTGGACGTTGAATCGAGGCGAGATGACTCCAGTCTTGTTGAGTCGTCCGTTGAGCTCGATAACGATCTTGCCGGCTCGGTGGTCATCGATGATCTCGAAGTCACCGATGTAGCCTGAACAGGTCGCAAGCGGAAGAGGAAGCAAGGGTCAGTACGTCGGCTCGGCTGGAAAGGGTGGGCGAGGACGGTGCGAAGTGAGACAAGAAGAGAAAGAAGAGAGATATGTAGTCTAGGGGACAGAGTGTGCCGTTCAGGCCACTCGCTCTGCCGAGTGCGGTACCGTCCGAGCGAACCCGGGCGGTCCTCGGCAGAGCAACGAGGAGATTGAGTACGGCTGATGAGGTATGCTTTCTCGAAGACTTAAAGAATGGATCCAGTGGAGACGGTTGGCTGATTCCAAACAGTTATGCTTCGAAGTGTGGGTAGGAAGAGACGGACGACGGCGGCGAGAGCGCCGCACGTAGGGGAGGAGTCGTCGAGCGGCGAGCTGAAGCGAGCGAGAGGGGAGGATGGACTGACCGTGCTGCTGCATGACTCCGAGGAATCGAACAACGACCTTGGACGAGGGTCGGATGAGCACCTAGAGCATCCGGCAAGATAGTAGGTGACACGTGGACCGAGGAGGAGAGCAGGCGAGGCAGGACGGCGGGGAGGAAAGGGAGGAGGAGGGCGGTCAGCTTTGATCGTCTCCATGTCCCTACGCGAGCTCTGGTCCCTTCCTGTCCAGCTTCATCCCCACCGAGCAGCATGCATCCAATCGGACGGTGTGCTTACCTGTCGCTTTCCTCGTCGCTCGGCGTTGACGATGTTGTTGAGGCAGTCGTTAAGGACAGAGATTCGGACCATGATGAAGGACTCTTTTTGAAGGGTGGTCGGGGTAGGTAGGAGGAGGAGGAGTTAGATGCGTCGAAATGGGTGCGTCTTGTTTATAAAGACGTCCAAGAAGAGGCAATGAAGGGGATAAACGAACGGGGGAAAGTGTCGAGTGAGTGGCTGCTAAGGCTTCACAAACGAGCAGGACGAGCGAGGCGGAAAACGAGCAGCGGGCAGGCGGAGTTTGATTCTTTCTGGCTCGCCTCGAACAGGCCTTCGTTCCAGAGTCCCTCTTCGGGCTTGGATCCCCGTCAACTACCTCTTCGTACTTCACCACACTCCAGCAAAAATGGTGAATCCCTCTCCCATCACATCCATCTACGCCTCATCCACGCTTGGTCCGCACAAGGTCGATGAGGGGTGCTTAGGGAGGGAGGAGGCAGGACGAGATCGGCGTCGATTTTCGCCTGTCGACCTCACCCGTCCTCTACCGAGCTCGCACCGCCTGGCGTCCTCGACCCAGCGTCGAACGAGAGGCTGCGTGGATTGGACACAGGGCACGAGTTGGACGGTGTGGATGTTGCGAGACCCAGGGTGTGACGGGACGCAGAGGAGAGGTCTCGCCTGGCAACTGACGAGCTCGACCCGACGCTCCCTCCTCCGTTCCCGGATGTCACATGACCACCCACTCCATCCGTCGAAACTCAAGCTCATCACTCATGTACTGACTGTGCCTTCTCTTATTCTGCTTCGTAGGGACGAGTTAGAACCAAGACCGTCAAGCGGGCCTCGCGAGTCATGATCGAGAAGTACTACCCCAGGCTTACTCTCGACTTCCAGTACGTCGCATCGCGGTCTCTCTTTGCTCCCTTCGACGACCACCTTTGTATACCCGATGGGACATCGAGCCCAAGTTGACCCCCATCATTCTCAAATTATCAATTGCACTAATCTAGCACCAACAAGCGAATCGCCGACGAGGTTGCCATCATCCCCTCGAAGCGACTCCGTAACAAGATCGCCGGATTCACCACTCACCTCATGAAGCGAATCCAGAAGGGACCCGTCCGAGGTATCTCGTTCAAGCTCCAGGAGGAGGAGAGGGAGCGAAAGGACAACTACGTCCCCGAGGTCTCTGCCATCGCCGTCCCCGAGGGTGGCCTTGAGGTCGACCCCGACACCAAGGTAAGCCTCAACTGCTTTGACTGTCTCTTTACACTCAGTTGCTGATCATATCGCCACTCTTTTCTCCGCCCCTCAGGACCTGCTCCGATCGCTCAACATGGACAACATCCCCGTCTCTGTCTCGGCCCCCATCCTCGCCTACACCGCCCCCGAGGTTAGTCATGCAGTCGCTCAACTCTCCTCGATGTCCTTCAGACAGTGCGCTGACCCGTACTTGTCCCTCTTGCCCCCCTGTAGCGAGGCCCCCGAGGAGCTGGACGAGGAGGACGAGTCGTCCCCGGAGCCGGCAGGAACTGAGCTGCGTTACAGACTTGAGAATCTCATCTTTGTTATGCATGCCCGAACTTTGCGATCCGACCCAACGTTGATCGCAGTCAGAGAGAGAAGCGAGGTCGCGCGGAGTCAGAGAGTTGACCGAGTGTGAGATGCCCAGGAGCAGAGGCAGCATTGTTGAGAACCAGACAAAGGACTCGCGTGGCTGGACCACGCACAGAGTCGTATCACGTGCTAGCAGGTCCTGACTACAAAACAAAGAGGCGAGGACCCAGCCACGAAGTCGGACACACGTGAAGGACGGGAGGTTGGCCGAGCTCCCCGATCCTGTCCTCTCCCCAACGGCATCTCGCTTGACGCTGCTTTCCTACTGCACCTGCTCTCTCCTTCTCTGCTACATCATGGCCGCTTGTTTACGCTTCACATGCAAGGTCAGTTTTTCTCCTTCTGCGATACTGTAGCCCCGTGCGACGCCCTCGTGGCAAGAGGAGCTTCACTCGAGCTCACCTCCTCACCTCGTCTTCCGCGACCGGCCTTGCTCCCCTCGGCTGTCCGAGCTCCTTTGCAGGTCTTCCAAGACCATCTATCCATCCAAGGGTCAGTCAAGCGCGCCTAGCACGCCTCTTCTCATACAAGGGACGAGTACAGGAGGTGCTGACTGCTCACGCTCTGTCCTGTCGGACGCGACCGATCCTACTCGCCAGGCATGACTTCAACGTGCTCTCAAAGGTGGCACCGTCCTTCTTCGCCTTTCTTTGCTGATCGAGGACCCCGAAGCTGACCCAAGATGAACCTGCTTGCTTGCTAGCTCAATATCGTCTCTGCCCGACCTGGACTCGTCAAGGTGAGTGGAGCGTCCGAGCTCACATGTAAGCTCGCCTGGTTCGTTTGGGCTCGTCCCAGGTCCAGAACCGAAGCAGCAGAGCCCAACGGAGCCTTTCCAAAGACCGACATTCGAGCAATTCGGTTGACGCTCTGTCAAGCATGCAGCTGATCTACTGGGACACTTTCTTTGCCGGTCGGCCTCACGCGACCCTACCCATCACCTCGCTCGGACGTCAGTCGCTGCACGCCTTTCTCCGAGTCGACGCTGATGTCGATGTGGACTCTGGATTGCGCTCATTTCAGTCAACCGAGGCAAGACGCTGCATGGAGGAGTGCTGGCATCTCTGACCGGTGAGCTCTGTGCGCTGCCCTCGACCTCGGAGTCTCAAGCTGATGCTTCTTTGACGGTCTTTCACAGATACGATGGGGTCTCTGGCTCTGTCGACTCACGGGTACGCTCTCGCATCTATCGCAGCACCTCACTCGACTACAGGCTCATCACCTTGTCCTCTCGCCATCTGATAGCTTGCACTCGAGTGGGGTCTCGACCGACATGGGAACCACCTGCTGCCGGTCAGCAGGCACGACCGACGACGTCCTGTCCGTCCAAGGCGAGGTCGTGCAGATGGGACGTACGCTCGGCTTCACTCGGATCGAGATGAGGGACGCGAAGGGTCGGATGGTTGCGTTTGGACGTGAGTAGTTGCAGTCTCACAGGGACGACGTCCTCCGCCTGTCATGTTCCTCCAGCCTTTCATCCGAGTGTCGCCTATCTGACACGAACAATTGGATCTGATCCGCAGACCACACAAAGTTCGTGGGAAGGAGCGGGAACCCAGAGGTGAGTCCCCCAGTCTGCTGATACGTCCGCCGGTGAGGGATGAAAAGGAAAGGGTTGGGACCGTGCTGCTGGGTTCGGGTTGAGTCAATGAGTGAGCCCAGCCGGATTGGGTTCGCGGGGTTGGAAGGCAAGTGAAGCCGAGCCTCGACGATCTGACGCGTCGCCCCTCGTTTGCCCTTCCTCCTTCTGGATCATGCTCGGTCGTCGCTCGCGGTGTCCCTCTCGGCCCTTTGCACCAGCTGGACGTCAAGTTTGACGAGGACGGAGAGAACATTCTCTCGAACGAGCCATGACTTCTTTGATGGTGCTGGTGGAAGTCGTTCATCGAACAATCGAAGCGAGAGATCGAACGCGGCGGCGGCGGTCGATTGGCGCTGTGGCGCCCAGGCCGATGAAGCGCAGCAGGTGGCCTCTTGAGGAATCCGACACACAAACCCAATCCAGATGGGTCTCACCGGCAAAGGCCAGGATGTCTGGCCTCGAGCTGTCCAACGTTGCTCCAGCTCAACTTCAAACCATCACCCACCTGTTCGCTTGCTCCGACAGCAGTCTTTCCTCCGGCCCTCCTCTCCTCCCCACTCCTCCCTCTCGCTCTCTCGACCCGACCCGATGGGTGACAACCCGTTCCGCGCGTCTCGCGTGAACCCGTTTGCGAGTGACTTCTCGTTTGACGGGTCGAGCAACTCGCAATTGAACCCCAACTCGACCGAGTTCTCCGCCCGTCCAAGCGGGACCCGCTCCTCCTTCCACGGTGCAGACTCACCAGCGCTGAGCGAGGAGGGCGAGGACCACCTCGACCCTCTGAACGAGCACGAGCAACATGGCGGCTCAGCCAACAACACCAACGCCTACCCTCTCTCGTCCTACCCTCCCGTCGCCGGCTCGAGAGACGGCTCCTACACCACCCCAAACCGACTCACCACCGACTCTCGGCGCGATACTGGCTCGGTAGCTGGTTCTCACTCTGGGTCGTACATGTCGAACCCGAACGCAGGCAGGAAGGCGTACAACGAGAGCGTGCGGACGGGGAGGACGAACGCGGACGGCCGGTCGTTTGTGTCTCAGCGGTCGAGCAACACCCAGTCAAACAGGAAGGCGTTCGTCTCCACCAGGCTCAAGGGAGAGATCTACAAACCCTGGCTCGAGCACCCGGACCCTGCGCAGAAGTGGGCGAGGTGGATCACGATCGGGGCGATGGTGCTCGGAGTCGCTGCCGCCGGAGTCTGTGAGCTTCGACTTTCTCGCCTTCCGCTTCCGGGCGAGCTCGGGCTGATCTCGCTACCTATCTCGTTTGGCTGTGCTCTAGTGTCCTGGGATGGTTACCGGTCTACGCCTCACATTGGTCCTCTGTGCATGGTGATGCAGGACAAGTTTGAGGGCACCGAGCTCAACTCTGCAAACTGGCAGCACGACGTCCAGATCGGAGGCTTCGGGTCAGGCCTCCCTTCGTCTCCGAGCAGTTCATCCGTCCGCGCACTTTGACTCACTCCTTTCTTCTCTTTGCTTTTCTTTCTGTAGGAACGGCGAGTTTGACTGGACGACGAGCGACCCTGCCAACTCGTTTGTCGAGAACGGGGTGCTCTACATTGTCCCCACGCTCACCTCGGACGTCATCTCGGACGCCGACATCACCAACGGCTACAAGCTCGACCTCGGAGACTCGTGCACAGCATCCAACAAGACCGGGCCCATGTGTCTCATGACCTCCAACTCGACGACCGGAAAGATTCTCCCGCCCGTCCGATCGGCGAGGATCTCGACCCAGCAGAGCCACAGCATCCGATACGGAAAGGTCCAGTTTGAGGCGAGGATGCCGACAGGAGACTGGCTCTGGCCGACGGTCCGCATGTCGCCGGTCGAGAACTTTTACGGAGAGTACCCCATCTCGGGAGAGATCGACGTGAGTATTCCCGCCTCTCTTTCACCCGCCCTTCGCCTCATCGCTGACTGTCCATTCCCTTTTCTACGCGTCAGATTCTGATGGGCCGAGGAAACGGGGCCGAGTACCCCTTCCGCGGGATCAACTACATCTCGTCGATGCTCCACTGGGGACCCTCGCTCGCATACGACCGCTACTACTGGACCTGGGGCTGGACCGAGCAGCGTCGGGCGTACTACAACGCCGGCTTCCACGTCTACGGGCTCGAGTGGACCGACAAGTACATGTGGACGTACATCGACTCGAGGGTCAACCAGGTCGTCTCGTTGGACTTCAAGAAGAAGAACTTTTTCAAGCGGGGCATGTTCCCCAAGGTGGTGGCGAACGGGACGGACGAGATCACACTCGTGAACCCGTGGTTGAGGTCAGACAACAACTCGGCCCCGTTCGATAGGCCGTTCTACCTGTCGTTGAACGTTGCTGTTGGAGGCACGAGCGGGTGGTTCCCGGATGGTGTTGGAGAGAAGCCGTGGGTGGACTCGGCCAGCACGGCTCAGTTCGACGTGAGTAGCCGCCCTTTTCCTTCGAGTTGGCGCTCTGATCGAGACGTTGCTGACATCTTTCTCTCTCTTTGCACACGCAGTTCTACAACTCGACGGAAAAGTGGTCGAAGACGTGGCCGTCGGACCACAAGCAGCGAGGCATGGCCGTCAAGAACCTCAAGATGGTCAGTCTCTTCCCTGTCTCTTGCTAACCCGTCTAGCCTGCCAGCTGGCTGACCCGACTTTTATCCTCTCTTTCGTCTACAGTGGCAGTCCTGCTAGATGTGCCGGCGCACATCGAGACGTCTGAAGGAGCCTGGCGTCTAGAGCCCTCTGTCCCTTCTCGCTATCCGCTTTCTCGTTCTGTCTGCGTCTTCCCTTCGCCCTTCGTTTCGCTGTAGCTTTACTCTTTCGTTTGCGCTTCAGGTCCTAGGTGTCTATCTATCTATCTATCTATTCATGCATCAGCGTGTTCTTGCATCGCATCAAACCGCTCCCTGATAAGCCAATTCGAAGGCACACCGACTGTACGAACGGCTTCACACCGACACCCTGACCCTTGGCCACGTCTCATGGACCACTGTTCGAGACACGGGAGGAGAGGATTTAGGCAGCCGACGATGGGCGAGTCGGCGATGGATGGCAGGCAAAAGACCGACGCTGCAGAAGAAAAGCGATCGACAGCCTTCCTTCTTTGTGATCGGCGCTCTTGCACTGTGACGCGTTGAGATCAGCATGGGGCACGCCAGACGACTCTCGAAAGTCGAGAGGAAAAAGCGGGAGGGCGACGGCGGCGGCGGATGGAATCTACCTCGGCCGGAATAAGCGAGCTCACCATCCCTCCCTCCCTCCTTCGCTCTTCTCCCTCTGTCATCCAGCACCACCCAGTATCCATACCATGCCCATCCCTCCCTCTTCTCCCGCGCGTCTCGATCGTCGGTGCTCTCGGGGGCCTCCCCCTCCCCGGGCGGATCGGCGTTGACCCACCGTCGACCCGTCCGAGACAAGGCCCTCAAGGCCTCGATCCCTCCTCTCGACTCACTCTTGTTCGGCTTCGTGCCTGGCACCACCGCTGTGAAACCAGCCGCTCGTCGAAGTCGAAGGTCTGCTCTCAACGCACACCTTCTTCCTACCAACCCCACCAAATACGAGGCTTCAGTCTGCCCTTAGACTATCCACACTCGGACGTCCCGCCTCAGCTCGACCTCAGCCTGGATTGACTTGACTCAGTCGGATGAGCGCCTCTTCGCCGTTGTACGACACCCGTTGCGCGATGCTCGGCCCACGCAAGGTGCCTACGCTGGATAGCGACCTGCCGCAGAGTCCGAGCATGCTGCTCAGGAATCTGCTCATAGGCGTGTTGTTCGACTCGTTGTTGATGGGCGTCGTGACGGTCAGTCCCGCCGTTTGTCTCTCCCGCTCTACGTCGCCCGAGCTGACCCTTCTCGTTTGCTGCCTTGCTTTCGCCGCACGTACGGAATTCATCGCAGGTACAATGTGTGTCCTACTGGCGAGATTGGCCGAGGCATGATCGGGTCATCCGGTGGACGGTCCTGGTCAGTCCCGTTCTACATCCGTCTCGCCCGAGCTGCCCGCCCGACTGACCCTTCCATTTCCCTCTGACCTGTTGTATGTCATGCAGGCCATCTTCCTCTTCAATATCCTCCAAACGTCCACGAACCAGATTGGGATCGTAGAGATCATGAGTCGGCAAGGTCAGTCAGTCTCTCTTTCGCCAATAACCTTGTCTCGACCCGACACCTTCCTAGCTCTTCTCACTCCTTCCTCACCCACACCGCAACTCAACTCTTCTAGCAAACTACGAATGGCTCCGCTGGGCCGGGACCGCCTCCGTCATCTTCATCGGCCACCTCGCAGGCCCGTTTCTCATGGTGCGTCCGTCGCGTCGCGTTTCCTATCCGCGCCACCAGTTTCAGCTCCATCTTTGCTTCCGATACTAACGGCGCACGTTCCTCCCTTTGCTTTGCCTTGATTGCACTGATAGTTCATCCCCCACGTCCTCCTGACTCGCAAATGTCTTGCGTTCGCTCGGTCGTTGGAGGTGTGGAAGCCGAGGTATCGGTTGGCGTTCGCCGGGGTGCTGTGGTTTGGGATCAGTGTCTGTATGGCTAGGTGAGTCGTCGCTCTCATGTCGTTTACGAGTGGAAGGAGTGCAATGCTGATACATCTTCCTGGTGCGTGCGAAATGAAGTGGGATGGCGGCGGTGATTGCGTTGTGGGTGCAGGCTCGAGACTGGACGTCAGACCAGGTCGGCATCATCGACTGGTATGCCGTCTTCCTGACCGTCAATCTCGCTACCTCTGCTGTAAGCCTACTGCCCGTCACCTTCTCTCTCTCGGTCCCGTGCGCTGACCAAGGGTCCCCGCGCATGCATCCGTCCACCTACTCAGTTCTGCGACCTCCTCCTCACCGCGACCCTCACCTGGGAGCTCCGCCGCTCCCACAGCGGCGTCTTCACCTCGTCCTCGACCATCATCTCTGGCCTCATCAACACCCTCCTCACCAACGGTCTCTCGCTCGCGACCCTCCAGATCGTCCTCTGCTGCGTCTACCTGTCAAACATCAACTACTCGCTCGCCTCGGTCGGGCTCATCATCCTGGGCAAGATGTACTCGGTCACGGCGTTGCTGTCGATCACGAGGCCGTTGGAGATCCAGAGGGGTCTGGAGACGAACCCGGTGAGGACGTTGAACTTGGGGAGTACGGGAGGGGAGGAGGGGGAAGAGAGGAGTCAGAGTGAAAGTTTGGGGGAGAAGATTGTCAAGTATGTGAGGAGTAGAGGCGGGAGGGATGTAAGTCCGGTTGGGACAGAGAGGCAGTGTGAGGAGGGCGAGGTGGGGGAGAAGGAGGAAGGCTCGGGAGCGGGAAGGAAAAAGGTTAGTCTCGTGCCCTGAGTGCCCGCCTCTTTGGTCGACGCTCCAGCTGATAACTCTTTTAATCGGTATCAAACTGCAGCGTTCCTCCTCGTTCACGTCGGCTCCCTCCTCTCCGACCGTCCTCCCGACGCTCTCGAAACACGCTGCGCAACCCATCCTTGCCCGTCAAGAATCCTCAGCCTCGAGCAGCCAACGTGCTCGAGCGCCGGAACACTACGGGCTGGATATGAGCTTCATTATGTCGGAGATGGGGCCGGAGGATGGCGTTGTCGCTTTGCCTAGGGCTTGATCTGGAGTGCCGTGTGCGTGTGCCTTATTTTTGTTCCCCGTGTGATTTGTTGTTTCTATTGCTTTCCCTCCTCGACGAATTTCGGATACCCCCTTGTTGTTTCTCACCCCTGCCAAAAGTGCTTGATATGCTATGCTTCTTCACGAACTCGGTCGATCCTCGGCTCCCCATCGAACGGAGGCGCACTTTCGTGACCCTACTAGATCTTCCCATCAGTCAGACACATCACAACAGTCATTCTCGAGGGTATCCACCTTTGTGACCTTCTCTGTCTTACATAAGCGTCAAAGTTTTTGGATCGAGTCCGGTCGTCTGCCCGAAAGACACGCGCGTCCCAGCCCCAAAGACAACACGCGAGCTCACCCCAAACCACCTTCTTCCCCGCCTGCATCCCTCGCGATGGCACCCCCTCCTCCACCAGTCCCACCTCTACCACGTTCCCGCTCTTCTCTGACCGTCGGCTCAGCAGTCGGGATCCCGTCTTCCTCCTCGTTCTCGTCCCGTTTCTCTTCCAAGCCGTCGACCGCCTCGTCCTCCTCGACGAGCTCACCCTTTCCACCAGACGACATTGACTCGGACTGGGAGCTCACAGAGAACCCCTCGTCCTTGTCAAGCAAGCCGAGGAAGGTGCTCAACATGGTCACACCACTGGCCGAGCGCAAAGCGGTTGGCAAGGGTCTGCCAGGGAGGGCGAGACTGCCGAGTGTGCTGACGCGGGCAGGGGGGGAGCTCACGCTCAAAGCCGGGGCGAAGGCGGGTGTGGAACCGGAAGGGGACAAAGATAGGGTGTTGGTATGTGTCAGGTACGTCTTGCAGAAGCTTTGGCTTACCTCTCGTGTCCCTGGGAGGGTAAGACGAGCTTGCAATGGGTGGATGACCGGGTGAAGGCGTTGGCCGGGTCGCTCAACATCAAGCTCACCAACCAACGATCCCTCCCTTCCGGTATGGCTCGCAGGATGAAACCCCCGTTACCGACCTCGTCGATCTACGACTGCTCGACCGAGACCAACACGATCTCGCTCGGGCTGGACCATCCGAACAACAAGAAGCGGGGTGGGGTCATCAAGGGGAGAGAGCAGGAGAGCGAGTTCAGCGTAGGTCAGTACGACTCATCGCCGAGGGGGATGAACCGGGAGATCTGGCGGGAGAGGACTGACCTCTCGCGCTCTATGGTGTCGTCGGTTCGAGCAGATCATCTTCACTTGCCTCCGGCGCCGACGGAGGAGCTGTTCAACAAGGTCGTCAGCCCGCTCGTGACCGCCGCCATGGACGGGTACGACGGGACTGTCTTTGCTTACGGAAGTGAGTCAGACCATCCTTTAGCGGACGGAAGAAGAATCAACGCTGACCGTGCCTGGGTGTGCAGTGACGGGCAGTGGAAAGACTTACACGATGGTCGGTCCCGCCTGTCCCCTGTCGTCTTGCGCCGAGCCTCGACTGATCGCCCTCTTCGTCTTGGTCTTGTTCAGGGCGGAGTGCCAGAAGACCCAGGAGTCATCCCACGTGCGATCGACCAGATCTTTGACGTGATCGACGCGGACCCGACAAGGGAGACTACCCTTCGGGTATCATATCTCGAAGTGCGTCTCGTTCTCCGTCCCTCACGCCCTGATGCCCGTCAGGCTAGAGCTGATCTTTTTTCTTCTCGGACTGTCAGCTTTACAACGAAAACTTTCGCGACCTGCTCAACCCGACAGCGAGCATACCGCCGAGCGTGCACGAGGTCAAAGGTCGGATCGTCGTGAGGGAGGTGCAGGACCGTCAGTACCACACCTCGCTTCTTTACTACGTGGAGCGACCTGCTGATTGTCTTCAACTTTTCTAGACACCGTGCGGAACCCTGAGGACGTTCAGAAGCTGATCAAGGTCGGAGATGCGAACCGACGGTCAGGCAAGACGGACTGGAATGAGTTCTCGTCGAGGTCACACTCAATCTTCACCATCGTGCGTCCGTCTGTCGTCGCTACCTTTTGGTGCATCTATGGCCGTGCTGACTCTACTTCTGGTTCTTACAGACCATCGAGTCTCGGCCTCTCCGCCTAGCTGGGTCGACAGACGAGCCGACAGGACCGACGCAGTTCAGTCGATTGGTGAGTCGGTCCTGACTTGTGACCGTTGGAGACTCTTGTTGATCATCTGCTATCTTTTCAGAACCTAATCGACCTCGCTGGATCAGAACGAGCGGCCTCTGACGGCGAGCGTCTGAAAGAGGGAGGCTACATCAACAAGAGGTCAGTCAGCGTGCATAGACCCGCCTTCCGTAGCCGGTACTGACCAGTGATCCCTTCCTTCAGTCTGCTCGTCCTCGGGAACGTGATCGAGAAGCTCACCGAGTCGAGACCCGCATCGTCAGTCTCTCTTTTGTGCGCGCCTGAGAAGACGAACGACATGCTGACCTCTCGTTCTTGCAGGCACATCCCCTACCGAAACTCCAAGCTCACTCGGCTACTGCAGGACTCCCTGAGCGGACACGCACGGATCGCGGTCATCTGCACCGTCTCTTTTGGTCAGTCCCGTCCTCCCAACTTGTCGCGCCTGCAGTTCCGAGACTGATTGCTTCCGCATTCTTCTTTGCAGACGAAGCGCATGCCTCGGAAGCTCTTGGTCAGTCTCGTCCTTCCGCGACCTCACCACTCAACCGATACTGACATACCATCCGCCCTCGCAGCCACCCTCAAGTTTGCCCGTCGTGCCTCGCACGTCGTCACCAAGGCCGAACGCGGCACGGTCGCGTCGGACAAGTCGATGATCCAGATGTACCAGGACCAGATTGCGCAACTCCAAGCCGAGCTCGCCAAAGCTGAGCTTGCCACGCTCGCTCGTCTGAAGGCTCCGGCGCTTCGAGACTCGCCTAACCCGCAGGAGAACAGCGACAGCGAGGATGAGGGAGAGCTGCTCGAGGAGGAGAGGGCGAGACTGAGGGTGGTCCAGGAGGAGAAGGCGAAGGTCAGTCTGGGCCGAGCGCGATCTCTACCGACTTCGAAGCTGACGCGACTTGTTACTTCTTTTCAGGCCGAGCAAGATGTCTACAAGCTCGAGCTCAAGCGAACAAAGCTGCGAAGCGAGATCACGACCCTGTACGTCTACCTTTCCCTTCTCCCCGAGACCTGCTACCGAAGCTGACCTTCACGCTTGCCAACCAGCTCTGAGTTCACCCTCCGGAGCGAAACCTACGCCGGACCCTCCGCTAGCGGATCGACCCAGACGCTCTTCAACTCTCGTCGCCGGCGGATCAGCGACATCCAGAGCAACGATCTCGGTCGCGGGGTACCGTCCTCGTCACCTGGAGGGGCCGCACAGAGGCGGCATGTCAGCGCTCTGGGAGTCGTTGACGAGGATGCTGCTGGTCAGATCGGGAAGGGACGACGTGGAGAGGGGATGATGAGCGGGATGGCGGCTGTCAAAGAGGAGGGACCGAGTGCAAGGGTCAGTGGTCTGTCCCCTACGTTCTTCTCCAACCTGCCAGCTGACATGTTTTTCTCATTGGATCAGGAGCTTGCCCTGGAGGCTGAGCTAGTCGAGATTCGAGCGCAGCTGGCCGAGCTGCAGGCGTCCCAAACGTCGCGCACGTCCGAGCACGGACTCGCCGTCGACGCCCTTGCCGCAAAGATCGCCACCCTCGAAGCCGACCTGCGC
The DNA here is from genome assembly GCA_036245725.1 of Mrakia hoshinonis. Classification (NCBI taxonomy): domain Eukaryota; kingdom Fungi; phylum Basidiomycota; class Tremellomycetes; order Cystofilobasidiales; family Mrakiaceae; genus Mrakia; species Mrakia hoshinonis. The sequence continues at coordinate 16,473 of BTPH01000056.1, forward strand.
CGTTCGTCCACCGAGAGCGAGGAAGCCGTCGCGTCCATCGCCAAGCTGCAGACGGATCTTGCCGCCGCCACCACCGAGCGCAACCAGTCCACGGAGCGTGCCACCGACCTGCAGATTCAGATCGTCGAGCTCAGTCAACGGCAGGCGTCCGATGAACTCTCCGCCCAAGCTCAGGCGGCATCGATCGCCGCTCTGCAGGACCAGATCACCGCGCTCCAGACGCAGCTGAGGGAGCAAGACGACCACGTCTCTGCCGTCCAGGCCCAACTCGTGGCCGTCGAGACAGCACGAGACGCGTCAGCCCAGGAAGCGTCAGCCCTGCTAGCCGAGGTCCGCAAGGAGGCCGACAATCTTACGTCCCAGCTTGTCGAGCTCCAGCAAAGCCGCACGCGCGAGGTCGACGTCCTCCAACACGAGCTCGAACGCACTCAAGCGGAGCGAGACAACCTCATCGCCACCACCCAGCCCTCAGAGGTCGTCCAGGTCCGGATCTCGTCGCTCGAGGACCAGCTCGCCGCTCAAGCCTCGTCGCACGCCGAGAAGGTCGAGGCTCTCGAAGCCCAGGTCGAGGAGGCTGTCAGTGCGCTCGCGACGGGTGCATCGACGGATCGAGTGTGGATCCAGGAGCTCCAACGACAGCTTCACGAGGAGCAGCAAGGTCGTTCTGCTACCATTGAGATCGAGACGGCCGCTCTTCGCGCCCAAGCCGAGGAGGCGGACCGGGCAAAGGCGCTCGCGACGCAGACCGCTGCAGAAGAACTCAACGAGCTTCGATCCCAGCTGGCATCGAGCCGGACCAACGCGGACGTCATGCTGAGCGCGGTGGAGGAGGAGAAAGCCGCTCTCCGATCTCGGCTGGAAGCAGTCAGCCAAGAGCTCGTCGATTCGACCGCATCGTCTTCGCAAGCAGCCGATGCGCTCCGGGTCGAACTGGACGAGGCCCGTGCCCTTCAGTCCGCCCAGGCAGACGCGTATGCTTCCGAGATTGCTTCTTTGCAGTCTCAAGTCGACGCTTCCGCTGGCACCGATTCCTCGCTCGCCACCGCCCGCGATTCCATCACCTCGCTCGAGCGAGACCTCGCAGCCAAGACCGCGGAGCTGTCCGCCCTCTCCGACACCCTGGACGAGGACGCCATGAAGGTCGCTCGACTCGAGTCTGAGCTGTCGGTCAAGAACCAGCGGGTCGAGAGCCTCAACAAGCAGCTCCTCGCTGCTGCTTCTGCTGCGACTTCTGCGAGTCTGCCACCGCCGCCGTCGCCAAGACGAGGGATCCCGGCGTCGCCGAGCATCGCCGAGGGACTCAACCTGCACCACTCTGGCTCGCTCAGGGAGAGGAGCGGGAGGCTTCTCGGGACGAGCGAGCTGCCTTACACGCCCAGCAGTCGCATGGAGGCTGTCAGCGAGGACAGGGAGGAGATCGGACGACGTGAGCCCGGTCGACATGTGAGGTGCGGTCGGACCCGAGCTGACCTTGACCTCTTTTCAATCTCGCCTCTGCCCAGTGAATCACACGATCGAGACCCAGAAGGCCATCATCTCCGACCTGACAAAACAGATGCTCGCGTGGGAGATCGTACGTCTCTTTATCATCGACCTCACACAACCCCGTCCTGACCCACTCCCCTTTCTCGTCCATTTCCCAGACCGCCAACCGCCACCGCGAGATCATCGCCCAACTCCTCAACGGCGTCCCAGCCTCGTCCATCTCGTTCGCCAACCTCCCCACCCTCCCCTCCTCCACCTCCATCTCTACCCTCTCCTCCCTCGCTCCGTCGACCCCACCGCAATCGCAACAACCCATCTACACTCCCTCACCATCAACACCTCAACCTCAAGCCCATCTCAAAAAGGTCCAGCTCCAGAACAAACCCATCGCCGCCCTCGCCGAGTCCCACCACGCCGACAACGCACGCACCGCGCCCTCTACCCCAACACGTGCAGGCGGCGGAGGCGGGTGGGGCGGAGGTGGAGAAAGCCCCAAACCACCTCCTCTCCTGCATGCAGGACATCAGAGGAGTAACTCCCAAGCCAAGGCAGCAAGGAGAGTGACGATCGAGCATGATCTGGAGTCGTTGAAGGGTGAGTCTCCCGTTCGCTTTGGGTGAGGGAGAGAGAGAGACAGTAAGCTGACGTTTGTGCGTGGCGTGTGTGATGGAACAGGTGTCTCGCGAGTGGAGCAGTCGAGGAGTCTGTTCAATTCTCCGCAGGCGCAGCAGGCGCAGAGTTTGAAGCCGGGTGGGATGAGGACGCCGGTGGCGGCGGTGAGGAAGGGGTGAAGGGTGGGTCGTTTTCGTTCTTTCTGTTATTTTCTTTGGTTGGTTCTTCGGTGTCGCTTCGTTCCGTGCTCTCTTTCGCTCTTGTTTTACGCCTTTTACGAACTCTTTCTTGCTCCTGCCTTGCCATGTGCCGCGCCGATACATCTTATTCCTGAGCTCCTAGATCCCAAAAGGATATCTGTACATCCCTCGTACCTCGACGGCAGGAGGGGTCGCTGATGCAGTTGAGCGGGAAGGAGGAACGCTGGTGAGTTTCGACAACCTCCTCGGAGGTGAGTGCGGAGGCAAAAGTCACATAAGAGACAACCACAACAGCGGGGACACACTCTCTCAGCCCCGAAGTTTGACATATCGTACACGACCTCTGATGAGGGGCATCTCATGCACATAGAGAAAAGACGAAACGGCAAGGTATCTCTACCTCATCCCGCGCCACCACACCCCACCGCTCCTCGCTCAAAGCTTACTCTCCCTCCCCTTCTCCTCCGCCTCCCGATCCCAGAACCGAATCACCATCTTCCCCGTATTCTGCCCCTTAAACAACCCCACCAACCCCCCCGGCGCACCCTCGATCCCTCCCTCCCCACCCTCATGCACATGCGTCTCGACCTTGATCTTCCCCTCCCCGATCCACTTGCTCAAAGCCTCCTCGCCCTCTCGGAAGCGAGACATATAGTCCGAGACGATGAACCCTTGCATCAAGCCGCGCTGAGCGATGAGGTTGAAGTAGTTTGTCAGGCCGGCGGCAGGGGAGGAGTTGTTGTAGTTTTCGATGGCGCCGCAGAGGACGATCCGGGCGTGTTGGTTCAGGCGGGTGAGGGCGAGGTCGAGGATCACACCGCCGACGTTGTCGAAGAAGACGTCCTACGAGGCAGAAAAAGAGGTCAGGCGTCAGCTCGAAGAGGAGACGATGGCGATGACGCGGCGCCGAGGCTAGAGTACTGAACGTACGAGGTAGCCGACGTGCTTCTTGAACTGCGCCTTGAAATCCTTGTCCTTGTCTGTTTCAAAGAGAGCGCAGGGACAAGAGTGAGTCAGGCGAGTGTCAAAGTAGGCAGACGAGACTGTCGTCACGTACAGTTGATGGCCTTGGTCGCGCCGAGATCCTTCTCGAGCCAGCGGCACTTGTCGTCCGATCCAGCGATGGCGATTACCTTGCAACCCATCAGAACACTGCAAAAATGTGACAGCAAGTCAGTCACGGCTTTGGAGGAGTGTGAGGGAAGACGAGAGGACGTACGCCATCTGAACCACGACACTTCCCGTTGCACCTGCGGCCCCGCTGACGACGACCGTCTCGCCCTTCTTTGGCTTGCCAATCTCGGTCAGACCCTGGAGAATTGCAGGAGAGCGGGTCAGCAAAGGTCAGAAGAAGATTGGGAGCGGGTCGAGCGGCGGCGACGTACAAAGTAGGCGGTCTGTCCGGTCAGACCGAGCACGCCGATCGAGTCGACAGGCTTGACACCAGGGTAGGATCTGAGCAAGAGAGACGGGTATCCATCATTAGCGCACGCTTTGGCCGATGCAGAAAGATGGACTGGGTACGGACCTGATCTTCGAAACGGTCGTGTCCTTGACAACGACGTACTCCGCCCAACCTGATGGCGACCCGAAGCACGTCCAAGTCAGCGATTCGAGCTCGATGAAGTTCGATGCAGACCAGAACTCACTGTGAAGGCCCTTGGCTCTGTCTCCGACCTTGAACCTAGACGACTTTGACGCGGTGACGGTCCCCATGACGACGGACCGCATCTGCTCGCCGATGGCGACAGGAGCTGCACAGTTACAAGTCACACGACGGGTAAGTCTCGGCACACGTAGACGGGGCGGAGGCTGGAAAATGAACGCACGCATGTACCTGCACGAGGGACAGGACGGGGTGAAGGACATGGCCGAGTTGCGCGCCGAGGTCAGCTTCCTCCCTCAGAGCTTACCCTCCCGACCTCTGGCACGGCGGTGACTTACGATCGCTGAGTGGTGATCCAGATACGCTGACTGGGCTCGATGCCTGCATACTCGACTCGGATAGCGATCTCGCCATCCTTGAGGTCGTGGACGGTCGGGATGGGCTTCTCCTTGAGCTCAAACGTCGAGCTCGACGACCCAAACGCAGGGTCGATGTCGCCCGTCGGTCGCTGGCGGAGCACGATCGTCTTGTTGGTGTTGGAGGGCATGGCAGAAGATGAAGCTGACGAGAGGTGTCGGGTGATGGGGTCGTGGTTCGAGGAGGAAGGGTGGGCCAGGTGAGAGGGAGGAGGACAGGGCGGGTCGGGAGAGGAGATAGCCGGCGAGCGGTCAGATCGCTGGCTGATAGATACGCAGCGGATGATGGTCGGTCGAGCCGCAGGAGGTACAAGTAGCAGTTCCAGCTAGATGGCGAACGGACGACGAGTATCGAAGCGGGCGTGTGAAGGGCTGAGAATGAAAGGCAAGCGTTGGGAAGGTGAGCTTCGGCTCCCGGCCAGCGGCGGAGGCAGATGAGGGACGAGCTCACCAGTGAGCCTTTCGTCTAGCGACCTCTTCGACATAGGGACCGAGCCCGCTGGGTACTAGTTGAGACGGCACTCGGCGACCGTCTCCACACCTCACGAGCGAGGGACGGTGTCCATGCGGACAGCCTCATCCGTTGTGGCATCACTTCCACCTTCGACATCGGCATCCTTGCGAGGAGGCCGAGGTTTGAAGTATCCCCACGGGGAGAGAAAGATCCAGCTGAACACCGAGCCGAGGTAGCAGAACCACAGAAGCACAGCTGCGGCAGGGAAGCGGTTGAAAGGAGAGGTCAGCGTTTGGCTCCCCATTGTACTGCGTCAAAACCACATCAAGAGGGCGACGCCGACGGCGCACACCAGACGATAGCGTCAGATACCGAGGACTAACAGAGGAAGCAGCTGCCGATCATATCCTGGGCGAGAGCCACGCCGAACGCACACGGACAGCAGATGCACAGGGCAAAGCCCTTTGCTTTCCCTATCGAGCGAAGGTCCGTCAGCAGAGTTTGATTATCCAAGAAAGACCCGAAGGAGACGTACATTTCGCGTTCGCGACAAAGTCGCTTTGGGGCGAAAGAAAGCGGAAGGGCAGGTCAGCTTCAGACAGGGTGCGCGTTCGCCACCGAGCGCGAAGGATATGGACTCACTCCATGTACCAAGCGGAAGTGAGGGCTAGCTATGCGACATCGGACCGAGTGGCTGGTGGCGCCAGCCCGGCGAAGACGATGGTGGTCTGGGAAGGAAGGCGAGGAGGTCCCATCGAGGCTGAGCTGAGCGGTGACTCGGTCAGCAGCCAGTCACTGCGCTGACGAACCAGCGAGATCAGCTGCCTCGGGACCGGTGCGATCCAAGCCCACAAGACCGCAGAAAGGACAGATTCGGCGTCCTAAGCGTCGATTGAGGAGATGTGAAGCGAGCGTTGGGCGGTGCAGTGACGTTGGGTGAGCTCACGCGTCGCGGAGGGTGTCCTTCAGACGCGACCGTGCGGCATCGAGCGTGGTGATCAGATGCGGTTCAGCTGGCCCTGTTCGCCGAGCTGAGGGTTTGAATTGTTACTGTGTGCGATGATCGTCCTGTTCAGGTGGTGATGGTCCGTTGACAGGACGGCAAGCAGGTCGGTTCGAGTGGTCGGCCAACTCTCACCGCCCTTGCTGCCCTGCCTTCACGACCGCACACGCCCATGGCAGACGACGCCTCGCCTTGAGCCATCTCGACCGTCTCGCTCTCTTCCCTGACTTCTTGACCGCTGTGATGGCCTCCTTTGCTTCTGTATCTGCGACGAATGACGACGAGGACGACTGGGAGAAGGTGAGCTCGACCCACCTCCCGGCCTCTCGTCCGTCCGTTCCCTGAGCTCTCGTGAGCTCTCGTGCTGATGCTCTCTTATTTGTGCATACAGGCCGACCTGGCCCCTCGCGCTCCTCCACCAACAGTCTCCCGGTTCTCTGTGAACGCACCGGTCTGGAAGCCGAGCGCTCCGACTCTGCCGGCGGCCTCGTCCTTGACGGCCTCTCCTGCGAACGACAACGACGACGACTGGGACAGAGGGTGGAACAGAAACGCAGTCGCAAGCGGGAGCGGATCCTCGTCTGGCTCGAGCTCACGGCCCGGGTCTACTGGAGCTGGGTGGGAGGAGAACAAGCGCATCTGGTCGGCAGCGTCAGTCCCAGTCGAGCTCACCCCGCCGTCCGCCTCCAGACGAGCCTTGACTGACCGGTGTCTCTCTCGTTCGCTTTGTTCAGCAACACCGCACCCCCTCTGATCTACACTCAACAAGCGTTTCCGACGCTGTCCAACACCAACTCGTCCTCATCCACCCCACAACTCCTCGCTCGGCCATCCTCCCAACCGCCGGCACCAAAGATCACCCTTCTTCGCCGGCCAGCAGCGTCCAACGCACCATCACCAAACGGAGCAGACGCAGCAGGATCAGCAACACGACGGACGCTCGAGGAGAGAGAGGAGGAGTACAGGCTCGCACGAGAGCGCATCTTTGCCGCCTCGGGAGGGTCATCGGCCGGAGGAGCATCCGGCGGGTCCAAGTCACGCTCGCCAGGACCGAGCGGGAACGGAGGTGGTCGGGGCGGGAGGAACGGAGGATCCAGAAGCGGGAGTGGGTCGTCGACGCCGACGTCGAGCGGGCAGTACGCGTCGCCGATGGGGAACGGAGGCGGGGGAGGCAGAGGCGGACAGCAGCAGCAGCAACAGCAGTACCAGCAGTACCAGCCGCAACCGTACCAGCCGTATCAGCCGCAGGCGCAGGATCAGGGTGTCAGAAGACAGCCGAGGGGACCTCCAGGGGAGGGTGCGGCTGGCTTTGGAGGAGGAGGAGGAGGGGGGTCTTGGGGACGCGGGGGTTGAAGTATCAACCGGACCTGTTTCTGCCGTTTATGACATTTGATAGACATCCATCTCGTATCTTGACCATGAAAGCGAGGATTCAGCAGAAAGCAAGACCGAGGCAGGACAAGAGCCGAACCCACAGCCCGGGCTCAAAAGCGTGCGGGTTTCGAACCTCGCTCACCTGGCGGTCGCTCGTCCGGTTGCTGGTTTCCTCACGACTTTTAGGACATCAAATCTTTTTGGTTAGGAATCGTCATGCGTGAGTTCTACATCTCCTTCTCCTGCTCCTTCTCATCCCACCTCTGCAGGTCTGGTCTCTGTACCTACCTCGGTGGTGGTGGGAGCTCAGCTCAAAAATCTGAGCTCTCCCCATCCCTTCCTCCCTTCCTCCCTCGCTGACCACTGCCCCTTTCCCCTTCGCTTACGCTCGCTTGTAGAGATCTTCGTCAAGACTCTTACTGGCAAGACCATTACGTTGGAGGTCGAGTCCTCGGACACGATCGACAACGTCAAGGCCAAGATCCAGGACAAGGAGGGTATCCCCCCTGACCAGCAGCGACTCATCTTCGCCGGAAAGCAGCTCGAGGACGGCCGAACCCTCTCGGACTACAACATCCAGAAGGAGTCGACCCTTCACCTCGTGCTCAGGCTCCGAGGTGGTGCCAAGAAGAGAAAGAAGAAGCAGTACACCACGTACGTTCAAGCGAGCGTCAGCGAGCCCTCCCCTTCGTTCGAGCACGCGAGCTGACCGCGCATACACCCTCGCACCGCTTCGCTCAATTGTTCAGCCCCAAGAAGATCAAGCACAAGCGAAAGAAGGTCAAGATGGCGATCCTCAAGTACTACAAGGTCGACGCCAACGGTCAGGTCAAGCGACTCCGCCGAGAGTGCCCCCAGCCGTCGTGCGGAGCCGGAATGTGAGCTCATCTTTCTCACACTTACCTTACCTAGAGCGACACTGACCATGTCTCGCTCCGCTCGCCGCTCGCTTTCAGCTTCATGGCTTGGCACAAGGACAGGCAGACGTGCGGAAAGTGCGGTCTCACCTACTCGTTCGCCGAGGGAACCGCTCCCGCTCAGGCCTAAGCGTCTCGCGACCCGTTACCTCGGTCGTGGATCCTTTCACCCCCTATCGGAGGGAATCGCTTGATTGTGATGAACTCTGTGAAACCAACACATCTGTCGTGCTGTCTGAGAGAGGCGAGAAAGAGATGGACGAACTGAAAGAGCTGAGTCTCGGTGTGACCCCGCTTTCGGGGCTTAGTGTGAGAGAGAGAACAGACAAAGGCGACGAGATGACCGGAGAGATGATGAGATCGCATCTGAATCAAAGACGGCGACGCGTCCGTACTCTGGGCTTAGTCCTCATCGCTCATCAGCTCGGCCAACTCCCTCGCCTCCTCCTCCGTTATCCCTCCGTTGTCCTCCTCCTTCTTCTCCTCTTCCACAGGCGGCGGCGGTGGTACCAGCATATCTGTGGCGTCGTCATGTCAGAAAAGCAAGACCGCGTCAGCCACCTCCGCCTTGATCTCCCGGCCCTCTCATCTGTCGCCAACTCACCAGCGACCTTCCACCTCCTCACCGTCCCATCCAACCCGCCACTAACGACCCATTCCTCTCTCTTCCCGTCCACCTCCCTCACCCATCTCCGCAAACTCGTCACCTCCGCACAATGCCCCTCGACCTCCCTCACGAGCCGAGCCGCAGGGCCCTCACCGGCAGAGAGGTCGTACACCCTTATATGCTCGTCTGCCGAGCCTGTGAGGGTCAGTGGTGGTGTGAGGTGCGGGAGGGGGAGGAGGGCGTGGATCGCTGATGGTTGGGTCAGAGACAAAGGGGTGGGTGGGGAGGTCGGGTTGGAAGAGGGGTGGAAGGCGAGGGAGAGGTCTGATGAGGCTGTGAGCGAACAGGATAGGATGTTCTTAGGTGTCAGCTCAGTTGGTGTTGCCTGCGTCCTGGAAGAGCGACATGAAGGAAAACAAAACGGGACGAACCAGACCAGACCCCTTCCTCTGGGACGACCCACAGATCCGTCACGACCGTCTTGTGCTCCACCAGTCTTCCGACCTCTTTCATCTCCACCTCCTCTCTGGTACCCGCTTGGACGTCCCAGATCAGGATCCGTCCGAGCGAGTCGGAAGAGTAGACCCGTCCAGGCTCATCGCCGGCGACGAGTTTCGTGACCGGTCGGGTGTGGGTCTTGATCTGCTTGATGCACGTCAACGGCCCAAACGAGGAGGTCGAGGTAGGGTGGATGAGGGTTGAGAGGGTGGAGGCGAGGGAGAGGACGTGGATCTGTTTGTCGGATGAGCCTGTGAGGAGCAGAGGGGTTGGGTTGGTGGGGGAGGAGGGGAGGACGAGGAGCGTCTTGAGGAAGTCGGTGTGCGTTGTAGTGGAACTGAGCAGGACACCCGTCTGCACAGGATATCCGCAGACGAGTCAGCATCCGCTCGGCAAGAGGAACAGAGAGACGCGGCGAGCTCACGTCGGTGTCCCACATCTTGACCGACTTGTCCCACGACCCGGAGAACATGAGATGGCGCGCTGGAGAGAAGTCGTTGGGCGAGGCTGGGATGTCCCAGAAGGCGATGCAGGTGACGGGACCGGTGTGGGCCTTGTACAGCTGGAGGGTCTTGCCCGTCTGTGGAGGAGACGAAGAGGAGAGAGGAACCGAGCTCAACATCCGTCAGCTTCCTTCATCTCGACCTGACCAAGGCCTCGCCTATGCCCTCAACGCTAACAAAGAGAGCGGGCGTACGTTGAGATCCATCCTCCTGACTACGAACCCGCTCTCTGCTGTCCAGCAGTCGTTCGCTCTGACCTCCATGGCGAGCGGCTTGGACGACAGCTTGATGGGCTCCCCGACCGTCTTTGTCCGCTCGAGCTTCAGAGACCGGGAAGACTCCTTGGCGAGCTGAGCGTCCGTCTTGAACAAGTTCCCAGAGTCGTTCGTCTGCATGCTGGGCGAGATAAGTCGGGTGTGGGCGTCGGAGGCTACAGGAAGTCAATGGGTGAGCTCGAATTCGACGCGTCGAGCTCGAGGGGAACAGGTGAGCTCACAACGGCCATGCCAGAAGGTATCTCGATGCACCATCAGGCAGGTATGCCTTGCAGATCTCAAGATCCAGAACTGTCTATGTCGGCAAGGTTGCTCGTAACGTGACCTCGGATGCATGACCGTCTTCGCACCCTGGTCCGGCCGGGTATCTCGTCTTCCGACGTGACCTCTCACCCTCGGTCCTCTCTGCCCGCCGTCTGACCATCAACACCCATACGCACCACTTGCACACCATCCATCTTAGCTCCAGCCATGTCCACCAACAAGACGATCGTGCTCCGCCAGCGTCCGACCGGCGACGTTGACCCTTCGTTCGGCTCTTCGACCTCGACGTTCGAGCTCAAGGAGACCCCCGTTCCATCCGAGTCGGATCTCAAGGACGGAGAAGTCCTCCTCAGAACCGAGTATGCAGGCATCGAGCCCAGTCAGCGTATCTGGATCACCACTCAGCGATCGTAAGTCGTCCTCTCATCCAGATCGGTCGGAGGGTGAGCTCGGACGCATCAGAGCTGACCGACTCCCTCGCATCTCGGCCATGTCCTGGTCCCCGTCCTCGTCTTGGTGCAGGTACATGCGTGAGTATCCATCGCACAATGACCCGCACTGAGATGTCTCGTAGCTGAACCGAACCCGATCAATCCTTTCTACAGCCCCTGTCGCCATTGGCGAGCAGATGCGCTCGATGGTCCTCGGCACCGTCGTCGCGTCAAAGTCAGCCAGGTTCAGCGTCGGGGACCGGGCCAAGGGGATGGCTAGTGCGTCGTCTAGTCTCCAGATCAGCCTAAACAACCCGCTGATTGTGGCTTCGTCGTTTTGCCATAGGCTGGGCTGAGTACCTGGTCGTCAAGGACTCGGCTGTGTCCAAAGTCCGGTGAGTCGAAGCTGCTCTGCCGCTTAGCGACGCTGACTAACGCCCGTCCTCTTTCTTCCATCTTCTTTTCGGTGTCAGATCGTACCCCGGTGTCAAGCCTGTCGACGCGCTCGGTGTGCTCGGAGGAACCGGACAGACCGCTTACTTCGTACGTCTTGTCCTCGGCTCTTTCGTGATCTCCTCGCCTTGGCTAACATCGCTTTTGCTTCCCAGGGTCTGACCGAGATCGGCAAGCCCAAGAAGGGCGAGACGGTTGTCGTCAGCGGAGCCGCTGGGGCGACGGGAAGCGTCGTTGTCCAGATCGCGTATGTCCTCTCGTCTTCCCTCACACTCTTTCGAGGCCGTGACTGACATGTTGTTATATTACCGCAGTGTACTGATGGGCTGCAAGGTAATCGCCATCGCAGGATCGGACGATAAGTGCCGCTGGCTCGAGAAGGATCTCGGCGCGACCAAGGCCATCAACTGTGCGTCAAGCTCGGCATCATGGTTCTTGTTCTGACACTATGCTGAGCCCGTCCCATGTTCTCTCACTGTACCAGACAAGGACAAGGACTTCAAGGAGCAGTTCAAGAAGCACGTCGGCTACCTCGTGCGTCCTTTCGTCCTCGCCTTTTCCCATTTGCGCCTCGCTTTGAACCTGACCGTCGCACCCCTCCGTCCTCGTGTCTTTTGCACCTCGTAGGACGTCTTCTACGACAACGTCGGTGGAGCAATCCTCAACCTCGCCCTCACCCGCCTGAACCAACACGCCCGGATCGTCCTCTGCGGTGCCATCGAGAACTACAACAACTCTTCCCCTGCCGCCGGACTCACAAACTACCACAACCTCATCGCTCAACGCGGTCTCATGCAAGGGTTCATCATCCTGGACTATATCCCGAGGTTCCGAGAGGGAGAGGAGGCGTTGAGCAAGTGGATCGGAGAGGGGAAGATGAAGGTTGAGACGACGGTTTGGGAGGGTGGGAAGGGAGGGATTGAGGGTGCGCCGGGGGGGTTGGTGGGGATGTTTAAGGGGCAGAACACGGGGAAGATGGTGATTCGGTTTTGGGATCGGGAGGCGGAGGAGGGAGGGAGGGGGAGCAAGCTCTGAAAAGGAGGAACGCGCAATGTAGCAGGGCGGCCCGATACTATGGCGGACTTTCGATGAGAAGACAGTGTGGAAGTTTCCGCCATGATGGTAGCCGGTGACGGTGACAGTTTCATTCAAGAAAAGGAGAGACTAAGGCCAGAAGGAGGAAAATCGCGTGTGGCGGAACGAAACGCGCAAGGCGATACAACTGGAGGCGGGCAGAAGCGAACGCAGGTGGATACGCTCTCTCCTGTCTCCACGAGCCAGCAGCGCGTCAAGTCCCGCTCGCACGGAAAGGGAACAAAAGGAACGCGAGTAGAGAGATGGAGACGCAAGTCCTTTGCTAGCACCTGACAAAACGTCCTCAGCCGAGTTTTTGTGGCCCCGAGCTTTGACTCGCGTCAACACCTCTTCTACTCTGTCCGCGACGAAAGATAAAAAGACGCGAAGACAAAGCGAAAAAGCAAAGAGAGGACGGGATAAATAAAAGAATGATCGAAGACGAGGCAAAGCTCCGGTGGGACCGGGACTACCACCGAGCTTCGACATGTGCACCGCCGTGTCTGCCTGCGGTACGGTCACTGATGTGGACTTGACCGCAGACGTCGCGGATCACCTGCAGACGAAGAAGCTCTGACAGTAGCTGATGAGCTCGAGGGCAAAAGGAAGTAGCGGACGGAGCACTGCTGCTCCGCCCAAGCTCACCTCGCCACCACCTACGCTGGAACCACCCTCGCTGATGACATCTGCTGGCAACGACCGTTGATGGGATAGACTTTCTCAGGGAAGAGAGAGTCATCTCATCAAGCGGTGCAAGAGTACATGCGCAGATGAAGTCAGCAAGGGCGGGAGAAGGTGGTGGTTCGAAGGACGACGCTTTTGTGCGTGACGAGCAATTTCGAGCGAGCGCCACAGCTTGCGTCAGCTGACTCGCTCTCCCGGTTACTGACCCTCACACGACCAGATGAGGAGATACCGCGAGAGTCATGAATGACAGGACCGAAAAGGATAGCAGAGACAGAAACAGAAAGGCGTGCATGTCGTCAGAAACCCAAAACCCAGAACAGAACCCTTACATCTCTTCAATCCTCCCCACGCTCTGATCAAGGCGATCTCACCCCATCCTCAAACGCCCTCCACCCACTCGGCGAGTCATGCGTGAACGATCCGAAATCAAACGGGTCGTCCTGACCTTGCCCCTGCCCCTGCCCGTGCCCTGGCTCAGCACCCAGCTTCGACCCGCGAGGTGACTGACTGTCCTCGTCGTCGGCGTTCCGCCCGAGCCCAAGGTGATCCTGGTTGCCGAGTGCTTCCTCGAGAAACGCGACGGGGTCAAACTCGACGCCGCCAAAGAGGTCTGGGCTCTGGACGGAGTTGGCGGTGGAGTCGTGGGGCTCTCGTCCGTTCGAGTGCGGATCCAGACGATCATCGCCTGCGTCGTGGCCGTCCTGGTCTTGTTGCGCCGCCGGGGTAGGTGCAGTGAAGTTGAGCAGGAAGTCGGCCGCGTTGGCGGGGAAGTTTGCGTTTGATAGCGATCGGCTGAGACTGTCTGCACCGTCCGTAAGGTCGAATGGTCCGAGTGAGCCGCCGAGCATGTCCATCCCGAGCGGGGGACCTCCTCCTGTTGCGTCTTGATCTTGATCGAAGTTCATGGGGCTGAACTCGCGATGCTGTCGACGAGGAGATGGCGGAGGATCAAAGTCGAACGTCTGGTTGTAGACCGAACCGGGTGCCGAGTCCTGCAGTCCTGCACCGGGATCGCTGTACTCGGACCTCGACGGAGGATGGGACGACGACGACGCGTAGTCGACCGGACCTCCGCCCTGCCCGTACAAGGAGAAGTCCGTCGCGGTCGACGAGCTCGAGACACCGACGTTGCCGTTTGCCTCTGTCGACGTCCCAGCGAGGAGGGCCTGCAGCTGAGCTTCCATCTCCGGATCGAGGACAAACATCTCGAGCGCCGATGCCTGGGCTTGGTCGCGCTCCTGCTGCTCCTGCCGCTCCTGTTGAGCACGCTGCTCCTGCTCCTGCCGCTGCTGGAGGGACCGCTGCCTCTGCTGATGCATCCGCTCCCTTTCCTCCCTCAGCCGCTCCGCTTCCTGTCGGAGCGTGTGCTCATGGAGCTGCGAGGCGGCGTAGTACTCCTCGTACGTCCGGAAGCCGCCAAACGACTCGGTAGGCTCGGGCTGAGGGTTGCTCGGTGGGATGGCGTTCAGGGCAGGGTTGACGTTCGCCTTGGGAGCGGCCGGAGGCAGGTGCTGATCGAAGCTGAGGTTGAGGTCGAAAGCCTGTCCAAAGCTCCCGTCAAAGGCCTGCTGCTGATGTTGGGCGGACGATCCAGCCGACGAGGACGAGGTCTGCTGTTGGTGACCAAAGAAGAAGTCGTCTCCGATCGAGCCGCGGGGTTGGCTGGGATCGGCAGGGAAGTACGGACTCGGCTGCTGCGACGACGGCGTTGCTGCTCCAGAGCGGGCGGGCGAGGGTGCCAGGCTCGACCTCGACGCAGACGAGTCGCTCCGGTCCCTCAGAAAGCCGTTCCCGAACATCTCGCCTGGCGAGAGGATGCTCGTTGGCGACGCATGGCCATCTCCGTGGCTGCTGACCTGCTTCGGTAGGTGGGGCCGATGCTTGGCCGCGGCAGAGTTGGATCGCGAGAGATTCTTGACGGCGGCCATCTCCTCGTTGATCGGACGGCGGTAGTCTGACTTCGGCGGATGCGTCTTTGACGGCTTGTGCGACGACGAAGACGAAGCAGTCGGAGGAGCTGGCCGAGAGGGCACCTTTGCAGACGTCGACGCCGAACCGGATACCGACGACTGGGAGGCGGAAGCGACAGGGTTTGCGCCCAGCACAGACGCGTCGACAGCCTCTGGCGCGCTCTTCGACTTTCCACCACAGCACGAGGAGCCTGCCGACTCAAGAGGCTCGGTCTTGATCGTCTCTGGCGACACGAGCGGCCAGTCGGCAGGAAGACGGTCTGGCTCTGCGCGAGGGGTCTCGACGCCGCACATGCAGCCGCCCGACTGGAGGATGTGCACATGGAAGAGAGTTGCGTCAGTGCCATTTTAGGATGCAGAGATATCAGAGGACTGCTGGTACTGACCTCTGCTCCACAGCACCCATTCATGCAGCTGCATCTCCCCTTTGGACATCCGCACTTTGGGTTCGAGCAGTCGAGCATCGGAACCTCGACGATCCCAAACGCCTCCTTGCTCCCCTTGCTCGCCCATGCGCTCGACGGAAGCACGCTCACGTTGGTCGGGTCGAGTCCGGTCGAGTTCTGGCGGGCTGCAGGCGGAGGAGGCAGCTCGGACGCGCACGCGGCGATGAGATCTTCGATGTTGCTGACCGCAGGAGGCAGCGCGAAGCCGGCGGTGCAGTTGAAGCAGCTGCGAGGTTGTACATGAGCGATTCATCAGCCGGAATAACAGGTACGCAAGAACAGAGGAGGAGAAGGAAAGACTCACGACGAGCACGACGGCGGACAGTCTTTGTGCGCTCCTCCAAACACGGCCGCTCCCTCCTCGTCGACCTCCATGTTGCCGTGCTGGACGCAGTTGGGACACGCGCAGTTGTCCCCACACATGCATCCCGACATCATCGAACCCTCTCCGTCCCGTCCGCCTCTCAGGAAAAGCTCGAACGACGGCAGGACGACCGGTCCTTCCGGTGGCTCTGACCCTGATCCTGCAGCCTTCGACAAGCTCTCCTCCTGCGCCTTCAGGAACGATGCCATCATCTCGCTTAGAGTCTTTGTGGACGGCGTCGACACAGTCGCAGTGACAGCCGATGGTCTTCTCGAGCTGACCGACGCCGATCGCTGCGGCTGGCCGTTGGCTAATGGGACGTGGCCGTTGGATCCGCTTCGGTAGGGGCTGTAGAGCTGCGTCTTGTGTACGTGTCGAGATGTGTGAGCAGGGTGGTGGTGTTGGAGTTCGGACGGGGTGTGAGAGCCGGAACCGGGAACGGAAGACGCGCCGGTCGATGCAGGCTTGAAGTTGCGGAGCGACACAGGGAGTGTACTCTTGGACGACGAGGCCACCATGGATTCCGACAGGTTCTCGGTCGAGTTGTTGTGCGAGGAAAAGGACGACGTCGATCTGGCAGGAGGAGGAGGGGGAGATGGGTTCGGCTGAGACTTTGACGAGCAGCATCCTCCGCCGGAGCCGGTGGACGACGTCGGCGAGAGCCCGTCTCCTTTGGTGGCTGCAGCCGACTTGCTCTTTTCTGTACAGCAGTCGCATCGACCTCCGACTGAGGATAGGAGCGGACCAAACGTCAGCACGTATGGGTCCAGCCCACTCAGACAGCGCTCCGACAAGACAAAGTGACTCACTTCGACACATGCAAGGGTTCAGGAGCGAGTTGACTGGACACAGGACGGGCATAAAGTCAGCCCAGAGGTACTTGAACTGGATCTATTCTGAAAGCACCGACCTGACGACTTCTCGTTCTTGACGGTGTGTGCCGGTCCGCCCGAGACGAGTCCGCTGAGTGCCTCTGCGGCGTAGGTCATCTCGTGAAAGTCCTTGAGTCCGTTTGGGAACGTCGGTCGGTTCAACGTCACGTCCTTCTTCTTCTTCTTGGTCACCTTTGGCCTCGCGTCGAGTCCGAGTGCCGACGCTGCCAAACGAAACAGCATCACGCGACAAAGGTCAGCTTCGTTGGTCACGGTTGATCGGCCGTTCCCGTATGATCAACGAGAGGCAAAAAGTACGCACGTGCAGCCGACGACGAGGATTCTCCTCCGCTGAACGATACTGCCGAGTCTACGTCCTGGGCTGCCGTTGAGGTCGATGAGGCCGGGATGGATGAGGACGAGGACGAGCTTGCCTGGCCGCCTCCTCCGCCCGGAGCCTCGCACATGCACTTGACGTGGACCTGCTTCGTCTTGCGCAGCTCACGACAGTGGGCACATTGGGTTGCGGGTCGACCTTTCTTCTTGATCTCGAACAGAGGTCTGTCGGTGTGCGTGCAGGCGGAAGATCGGTGGCCTGGAGGATCCCGGGCAGAGAGAGGGTCATCGGGGTGAGCTCGGATCAAACGAGAGACGCGATCAGGGAAGAGCACAGCATGCGGCGGACGCACCTTTGATGCAGGATTGACTGCAGAGACGACGTGAACAGAGTAAGGGCAGCAGCAAGGTCAGACGGGGATCGCTCTCTGGACGGCCCGGCGGAGGACGACGAGAGTTTGGCTGTGTCTCGAGGCGGACGAGAACGACTCACCACGCATACTTTGTCTGCAGACACGAGGAGAGTAGGTCAGCCAGACTCGATGTTATTCCTATGCGCTTGAGTGCTCACCTCGTTGATCAGCTGAGTCAGACGAAGGGAAGAGGGCGGAGAGCAACGGTTCGGAACGAGGGTCAGCTCAGCTCCCTCCTCGACAGACCGGATGGCACCCAGACAGAAGCGGGGAGACACTCACAACCATCTTGACGACTCAGGGCAGAGGCTTATAGGACTGAAGCTTTCTCGGCAGGTTGACCGGGAGAGTAGACGACAGATGCGGGGGCGAGAGAGGGGCAGGAAGGAGAGAGGGAGAAGAGAGGAGGGACAGGACGAGGCAGGAAGCGTGAAGCGACCACAACAGTCAGGGAACGGTGCGGAAGAGACGCGACGGGCTTGGGGCTAGCTGTGGTAGTGTCCCATCCAACAGTCGACGATCGAGGAGGGTGGGGTGGGTCGATGTTGGAGGGATGCAGAGGAGAAAACGGGCGACCCGGACAGGGCGAGCTCGTCCCCTCGTGAGCCAAATCGAGCCCATGCGGAGCACCAGCATCGGATGCACATCGGATGCGCTAGGCCTCCCTTGTTTCGCAAGATCAATCTGAACTTGCAGCGAGTTGCGATAGTCACGAGTGCAGCAGTTCTGTATAATCAGTCAGGCTGCTGACGTGCTTGCCCTCCTGCTCGTCCCTCGGCTGTCGCCGGTCTCCTTGGCCCGGGTTGCCCGCTGCCTCTTTCAACCTGAGATCTGTCAAAAGAGATCCAGACCTTGCGATCTACGAGTCTCCTTTCTAGTCCTCGTGACCCTTCAACTCTTCACCCCCTGCCCCATCCTTCTCCCAAGGTTTCCTCCTCGTCTCCCCCTTCACCGCCCCACCCGCCGGCTCCTCCAACACAACCCCATCCTTCACCTCCATCACCGGGATCTCCCCTGCCCTCCCTTGCGCAATCAACGCCGCCAGCTCCTGGAAGGGCAGTGGCATCGGGGGCTGGCCAGGTGGAAGAACGCTTGACCGCCGAGGTTCAGTACTGTCGGAGGAGGAAGAGGAGGAGAGGGATGGGCCCAGTTTGGGAGGGTTGAGATAGCGTTTGTAGGATGTTAGGGTGAGAGGGGTGGAGGCGTGCTTGCTGTCACGGAGGGAAGTGGGTGAGTGAGATGGAGATGGTGGGTGAGGAGAGCGGGGAAAGGGGTTGATGAAGCTGACCGAGAGAAGTAGTTGATCTGCGCCTTGAGGGGGTCTTCGGGAGCGATGCCTTGGGAGACGAGTCGCTCGTACGCAGCCTGAGAAGGAAAGCATGCAGTCAAGGGAGGTGAGTGGGTGTGAGGAAATGCAAGACGAGAGGATGGAGGGAGAGGGCCAGCCTGCCAGGCCGAAGCTCACCCTGTACTCGTCGTCCGCCTCGAAGTCGTGAGCTCGGAAGGCCTCGAAGGTAGCGATTTGCTCGGCGGTGAAGGTGCTGGTCATGGTAGAAGCATGCGCGTGTTTGCGGTCGACGTGTCTCGAGGATGGTGGGCGACAGAGGGGAAGGGCAATCGATGAGCTCGCGTCCGCCTCGTTTGGACTCGCACATGCCCGCCGCTTCCTTACTGCGCGATACTATCGAAAGCATAGCGCCTTGCTCTCTTGTTACACGTACGTTGACTCAAAAGTCTCCGGGTTGGGGCGCTTGCGTCGCTCGAGCGATTGGGTGAACAGGCATGCGATGGTCTACTTCTCCCCTCCCTTGCCACCCTTGTTCGGCGCACTGCCAGAATGCCTTGGGGCCTTCTTGCCCTCGAACCCACCCCTGTCTCCACCCTTCTTTGTCTTCTTGTCTCCCTTTGGCTTGATGCCCTTCTTGATGTTCTTCCTCGCCTCGAGACGCGACGAGATGTTCTCGGACCGCTTCTTCTGCTTGACAGCCAGCGACGAACGCAGGTGCTCCTTTCGGTCCGCCCTGAGACGCAAACGAAGGATTCAATGTCAGTTTCGGTGGTGAGTAACTGCGAGTGGTTGGAGAGGACCGGGCCTGACCATTCTGTCGAGCTCTTTGCCTTCTCCTTCTCCTTCCTCTTTGCGGCCTTCTTCAGACGGCCAGCGTCGTCTCGGACCTTTCCTCCCTCGGCCCTCTCGAGCGCGGTGTCCCATCGAGCGGCAGCCTCCTTCTCGGCCCGCACGTCCTCGGGCAGCGAGGCGAGCTTCTCCTTCTGGGCGGTGAGCGCGGCGAGCGCGTGGACGGGGTTGGCAGGCAAAGGCTTGCCCTTTTTGGAGGTGGAGGACGGCTTGGCAGATGCCGCGCCGAAGGTGGAAGGAAGAGTGAACGAGTTGAAGGTGAGGCCGGCGGCGGCAGAGGGTGCAGGGGTCTTGACGTCGGGGACAAGGAGTTGAGACTGGACAGCGGAGCAAAAGGGTCAGTCCACCGCCTCGCCACGCGTTCGACTGAGACGCGCTCGTGCTCACCTTTCCTGGCTTGACGATGACGTCGTCTGCCGACTTCTTCTTCCACCCCTCGTCCTTCCCCCCGTTCTTCTTCTCGAGCTTCTTGTCCTCCTTTGTCTTCTTCCTCCTCTTCTCTCGCAGCTCCCCACGGCGGATCCTCGCCTCCTCGAGCAGCTCCTCCTTGGACCCTGCCTCGTACCCTGCGTTCGCTCCCGTGCCGAATCGCTTACCCTGGAGGGATGCGATTCTCGCCTGGAGCTTGGCGTGGAGGTCGGCGACCGAGGTCGGCTCGGGGATCGGTTGACGGGACGTGTGCGATAGGTCGGCATCCACCATGGACACGTCGTCGTCGTCTGTGTCGTCGGATCCCTCGTCGTCGGAAGGGAGGGCAGCCTTGGCAGCCTTCTTGGACGCCTTTGTCGAGGCGGACGAGGAGGAGGCCTCGAGCTGGGCAGCTCGGTTCAGCAGCTCAGGGACAGTCAGGTTGTTGGACGGGTCGAGCTGAGGGGCAGAGAGGAATCGAGCAAAGCATGAAGCATGCGTCAGTACACAAGTATCGACGTGCTTGTACCCAGCAGTTTGGCAGTGCTCGAGGCGGCTGGGCCGATGCAGGCCGTAGCAGGCCATGCGAGGGGGAACGGGTGAGCTAACCTTGTCCTTCTTTGCCTTCTTGCTCCTCTCCTTGAGCTCCTGCTTCGGGGTAGCTTTGTTCTTCTTGTTCTTCATGTACTTGTTGTCATGCTAGAACAACCACAGATATCGACAGACGAGGCCGAAGTCAGCGACGTTCGCTCAAGGAGGAGGCCGACCGACGGACGAGTGCGACTGGGATCAACGTACCTCGTCGTCGATGGTCTCGTCCCGGATGTAGTGCCGGGCTGGGATGAGCGAGAGGAGGGCCTCAAAGGCAGAGTTGTGCGACTCGAGAGACGCGAGCAGGGCTGCGTTCGGCATGGCAGGCAGTCGGCGTTGAGGGCTGCCTCCAGGAAGGTCAGGTCGGTGAGCTCGAAGTTTCGCGACCGGGCGCAGCGAGAGCGAGCGGAGGGAGCTCGTCCACAAACCATCACAGTCTTAGAGCGCGCAGACATCCAAAGACGCTGTCAAGATCGATCCCGTGCTAGGCTGATATCTTTGAGCGAGTAAATCGACTTTGGAGCAGTCCTCTGCGTCTGAGAGGAAGCAAGGCCCGCCGTCGGAGCGAGTCCGACTGCCTCCCAGCCCGGCACCTGGACACGCCGTCAAACGCCTCTCTCAAGCAGGCAGCGCTTGCTCTAGCATCGTCGATACGGTCTGATACCTCACGTCGGAGCAACGAAAATAACCCTCGGACCAACCTGCTCCAAGCGGGGAGAGTGGCCGCCCCAGACGGTTGAGCTTCGATCAGAGCCTCGGTTCCTCCTCCCTCACCAACGTCATCCTCCCTCCCTTTTCGCCAGACATGTACGAGCCAAAGCATACAACCTTCACGCATCCGGACCATCTGAAGCAGCTACCTATCCCTACCTTTGAGCTGGTCTTCCACCTCGAATGTTTGTCACCTCCGCAAGCGATCAGCGGGAGGGGGTCCGGAGGAAAGCGCGAGCTCACCGACCTCTCCTCCCGTTCTTCTTCCCAGGTGACATGGAGTCATTCCGCCCGATCGGGAAGGGGCCGTACGGAAACCGGATGAACGTCATGTTCAAGGGAGGTCAATTTGAGGGACCCAAGATGCGAGGTACTCTAGTCGCAGGCGGCGGGGACTGGGAGATCGTCGAGGAAGACGTGAGTCTTGCATCTTGCTCGTTCTTGCAGAGCTCTGGTCAACTAACAGATTCCTCTGCCTTGCCTATGTCTCGCAGGGTACCGCCCACCTGGACACCCGCTACGTCATGGAGACTCACGACGGTGTAAGCCGCTCTGCCCCTTCCTGTCCCCGTCGAACGACGCTGCCACTGACTCACCTGCGATAACGTTACAGGCTGCGATCTACATCCAGACTCGAGGGGTACGAACCGGACCGCCGGAGATCCTCGCCAAGCTGGGAGAGGACACGTCCATCCGTGCGGACCAGTACTCGATGCGGCTGCAGGTCACGATGGAGACTGGTGATGAGCGAGTGAGCACAGGTTTCCGTACACATGCTTCTGTCACGGATGACTGACGATGTGCTCTGATTTGACAGTACTCGTGGGTGAACAGGGCCGTCTGCATGGCCTCCTCTGCGCGATGCGGCAACCAGGTCGTGTACGTCTTCCGTTGCACAGGACTCCCGTTTTCCGCTGAGGGATAACATATCGTGCAGCTGACAAGTCTCTCGTTCTTTGCCGACTCTCGACCTCGCAGGTACGACTGCTACCAGATCCTGTAAAGCTCGCGGCCGACCTTTCGACAGATCAGGAGCCAATCGTCCTCGGCGAGGCGAAAGCCTCCATGTCTCCTGAGACGTATTCGATGTATCCATATTTATCTTTGTGGTCTGCAAGGCCTTGAAATGACTTTGAGCCGCAGAGGAATGGGCTCGGATCTGATTGGCGGTCCGAGGTCTCCAGAACGAGCCTCGCGGAGGCCCATCTCCCAAGTCGCCAACGACGTCTCTCCCCTCCTCTGTCTTGCCGTCATGCTCAGGCTTCCCCTCCATTCCTCGGCAGCGAGGGTTGCTTCCTCGTCTGCGCTCCAATCCTCCTCTCGCCTGTTTTCCTCTTCGTCTGCGAGGCGTGTTGCCACCGTGACGTTGACGGTGGATGGGACGAGCGTGAGTCCTTCCCCGCTTTGACCGCTCCCCAGACCTGCCCCATCCCTCGACGCAGATGGCCGAACGATCGTGTCGGACGCTGTAGAGCGCAGAGCTGACTATTGTTTCTTTGCACGCGCATAGGTGACTGTCCCCCAAGGTACGCAGTGCTCATCTGCCTGAGCTTCCTCGTCTGGATCCATCTCTGACCGTCCTCCCTCGCGCTCTCGTCTTCTCTCGTCTTGTCTCACCGCAGGTTCTACCATCCTCCAAGCATGCGAGGTCAACGGGACGACCATCCCTCGGTTCTGCTACCATGGCAAGTCCTTGCTTGCCTGCCGATGGAGCTCGAACGGCGGACGAGGGCGTCTTCGGACGAAGGCGTCGAGCTGACCTTCCCCTCTCTTCCCCTTCGCTCGTTCCCTCCAGACCGGCTCGCAATCGCCGGAAACTGCAGAATGTGTCTCGTAGAGGTGGGCAGGCTCATCCGAAGGGTATAGGTCCTGTCCGATCTTGGAAAACTGACTCCGAAGCGTGCCGGTGCTGTGGTATCTCCTCTCAGGTCAAGCCGGGTCCCCCTAAGCCGCAAGGTCGGTCTCTGCCTGCCCTTCGACCGTCTTCTCCCTTCGCTGACCATGCCGCCGGATGCTCCCTACCTCAGCGTCTTGCGCGATGCCTGCTCTGAACGGACAGCAGGTGTTTACGAATACTGCTGTAGTCCACAAGGCTAGGTGCGTCGGAACGTTGGCAGCCCTACTGCTTAAATGACCTCTGACTGACGATACTTTTGGTCCACTTTGGTCTCGTGCCCTGTACACAGAGAGGGAGTCATGGAGTTCCTGCTGGCGAACCATCCGCTCGAGTAAGTCGCAGATCTCGTGTCCGTTTCGACTGGACTGCCGCTAACCTGTCCCTTTCTTTCCAGCTGCCCGATTTGTGATCAAGGTCAGTCTGACCGGCTGTTACATCATGCTTTTGCAGAAGCTAACCATACGTTGCGCTACTGCCACCGCCGTTCGCAGGAGGAGAGTGTGACCTGCAGGATCAGTCGATGCGGTATGGGTCCGATCGAACGCGAATGCACGAAATCACCGGCAAGCGAGCGGTCGAGAACAAGGATCTGGGTCCGCTGGTCAAGACGTCGATGAACAGGTGCGTACCTGCCGTCTCTGATCGGGTCGAGCCGAAGCTGATTGCCGACGCGCGCTCGTGTTTGCAGGTGCATCCAGTGTACGCGATGCGTCCGTTTCGCGAATGAGGTCGCCGGAGTCGAGGATCTCGGAACGACTGGACGAGGGAACGATCTTCAGATTGGCATGTATGTCGAGAAGGTGATGGACTCGGAGATGTCGGGAAACATCGTCGACCTGTGCCCAGGTGAGCTCGAGCTCGTCGCCAGATTTCGCCTTCCGCCTGCTTTTCGCTGACTATATCCCTGATCGCCCTGAACAGTCGGAGCGCTTACCTCAAAGCCGTACGCGTTCCAAGCGAGGCCATGGGAGCTCAAGAAGACCGAGTCGGTCGACGTGCTTGACGGGGTGGGGTCCAACATCCGGGTCGACTCTCGTGGGGTGCAGGTCATGAGGATCCAGCCGAGGATCAACGACGAGGTCAACGAGGTCAGGGCCTCTCTATCTCCGACTCAGACCTTGCTCCTTACTGACCCACTGGCCCTGTCTAGGAATGGATCAACGACAAAACGCGGTACTCGAACGACGGGCTTCGCTTCCAGCGTCTGACGACGCCGCTCATCAAGGAGGGAGACCGCTTCGTGCCTGCAAGCTGGAGTGACGCCCTCGCCGCCGTCGCCGCGGGACTGGTCAACTCTGGAGCGACAGGAGACGAGATCAAGGCTGTCGCCGGTCATCTCGCCGACACGGAGGCGCTCGTCTCGCTCAAGGACTTTGTGAACCGACTCGGGTCAGAGAACCTTGCCCTCGACCACCCGCTCGGGAGCTCACCGCCCTTGCACGGAGTCGACGTCCGGTCCAACTACCTGTTCAACTCGTCCATCGTAGGCCTCGACTCGGCCGATGCGGTGCTGCTGATCGGTACAAACCCGCGTCACGAGGGAGCCATCATCAACACCCGGCTGCGAAGGTCGTACCTCGGCTCGCCAGTCCAGTTTGGGCTCATCGGAGAGAAGGTCGATCTCACGTACACGTACGAGCACGTTGGTGCCGGAGCCGAGGACGTCATCAAGTTCCTTGACGGCCCAACCGGCAAAGGGTTCGCAAAGGCGTTCGCGGAGGCAAAGAAGCCGATGATCATTGTCGGAAGCGGAGTGACGGAGAATGACGGCGGGAAGGCCGTGTACGAGGCGCTGGCAAAGTATCTCGAGAAGAACAAGGAGAGGTTCGTGACCCCAGAGTGGAACGGGCTCTCGGTTCTGCAGCGGGTGAGTCGTCTTCCGCTCTTCCTGTCACCTCGACGCTGTTTCTCATCGCAGACTCTGTCGTCTCATCTTTCCAGGCCGCCTCTCGCGCCGCGGCATACGACATCGGTTTCACACCCACAACTGCCGCTGCCAAGACGACGCCCAAGTTCATCTACTTGCTGAACGCTGACGAGGTCGACGGGAACGACATCCCCGAGGACGCGTTCGTCGTCTACCAGGGCCACCACGGAGACGTCGGAGCCCAGTTTGCGGACGTCTGCCTGCCCGGATGTGCGTACACGGAGAAGGCGACAACGTGGGTCAACACCGAGGGACGCTCGCAGCTAGGACGGGCAGCTGTCCCTCCTCCGGGAGCGTCTCGCGAGGACTGGAAGATCATCAGGTTCGTTACTGACCCATCTCCCGATCCGGTTCACCTCGCTGACTTTGACTCCCCTCGCTCATCACAGGGCTCTCTCGGAAGTCCTCGAAGTCCCTCTCCCCTACGATGACGTTGTCGGCCTTCGGGACCGCATGTGGGACCTCTCGCCCACTCTCGTCCGGTACGAGAACATCGAGAAGCCCTCAGTAAACGTCTCGCTGCTCGGCATGTCGCATCTCGTGGACTCGCTCAAGGGCTCGAAGGCGACAGCGGGAGAGAATCTCAAGCTGCCGATCAAGAACTTTTACATGACGGACGTGGTGTCGAGGAGCTCGGTGACAATGGCGCAGTGCAGTCGAGGTGAGTGGCCATCGGTCTGGTCTGACGACGGGCGGGTGATGACGCTGTGCTGACATCGCTTCTTCCGATCCGCGTCTTCAAGCCTTCCATGACAAGACGTACAAGATCTCGCTTGATCCCGACAACGAGCAGCAGCTTGTACGTTCCCTCCCGACTTCTCGTCTCCGTCGGACGTCTCGCTGATCTTTCTCTTTCTCGCGTGGTGCAGGCTACTCCTCCAAGCGGCGACTTCGTCACTGCCTAGACTGGTGCATCTCCGTGTTTATAGTCCATCTCCTCTCCTTCTCGTGCGCTTTCGCTTCTTTGTGATTCCTTTCCTTCTGGCTTCTCGGCTTCCTTTGGCTTCGTAACGTACCTTCAACGATCTCCATTCTTCACCTTCTTTCCTACTTGCGCTCGTCTACCCAGGTGAACTCTTTCTGTCCATTCTTTCAGCACCATGATGGGTATGCATCAATCACATCAGATCCATCGCGCACGATCGTAGAGAGGAGCAGAAGAAGACGTAACGAAGCAGAACATGACACGTGAACGAGACCGAGACACAGCAGACCACAAAGCAAGGAGAGAAACCACCACCAGATCTACCCCGACCCCTCAAACTCCCCACCCCTCACCAACTCCGCAAACACCCCACCTCTCCTCCCCTCCAACTCCCTCACCTCCCCATCCTCCACCACCCTCGCGCCCCCATCTCCCGCAGCAAGCACCACCACCCTCCCACACCTCCTCATCGCCTCCACCTTATGCGTCACCATCACCACCGTCCTCTCTCCCCTCACCCTCATCACACACTCCAACACCTCTCTCGCATTCTCCCCATCCAACGCACTCGTACACTCATCCAACACAAAGATCCTCGTCAGCGGGTTGACCAAAGCACGAGCAATCTGAAGTCGTTGGGCTTGGCCTCCAGAGATCAAGCTCGCGTTCTCCCCCAAGGGTGTGGCATACCCAAGGGGGAGAGAAAGGATGAACTCGTGGATCTGGGCTTGTTTGCATGCGTCTTCGACGACGGAATGAGGCGTGGAGGGGTCCGAGCCGTAGAGGATGTTGGCCGTGATGGACGCGTCGAACAATGCGGGTGTCTGGGAGACGATCGAGATGTGGGACCGGAGCCAAGGGGTCGAGATGTCCCCTAAGGGAACGGAACCGAGGGTGATGGATCCAGAGGTAGGGGTGTACAGTCGTTGGAGCAAGGCAGCGATGGTGGATTTCCCGGAGCCGGAGGCCCCGACGATGGCGACTGTTTCGCCTTGGTGGATGGTGAACGAGGTCCCGGCGAGGACGGGGACGTCGGGTCGGGAGGGGTAGGCGAACCCGACGTTCGAGTAGGTGATGTCCCCCGAGATCTCGGGTTGGAGTTTTGCTCCGAGGGACTCGGAGAGGACGCGGTTCGAGAGGGCGACGAGACGGGAGAAGTCGAGGGCGGCTCGCTTGGCTTTGGCGACGGTGGGGAGGAAGGCGAGCATCTGGGAGGCGAACGTGATGGAGAAGACGACGAGGGAGAAGACTTGGAGGGCCCGGGCGTAGGTGTAGGAGCCTTGGATCATCAGGACGGCGATCATGTGGAAGAGGAGGGCTGCGAGGAGAGAAGGGGAGAGAGTCAGAATGAGAGGTGATTGGGTAGGACGGAGAGACAGGAAGACTGACCTTCGACAAAGTAGACGAGCCCGTTCATGAGTCCGGACCCGACACCTTGAATCCAAGCGCCTTGACGACCGGAGGTGTAGGCGAAGGCAAGGGCGATGTCGAACTTCTCGGAGAAAACGGACTCGAGAGCCATCGCGCGGACAGCTCGGACGTTAGAGACGCTCTATAACAGGTGAGGGCAGATAAGGAATGTCAACAAGAGAGACGGGCGCGATGAGATCAAGTAAGAGATCGAAAACTGACCTCGTAGAAGATCTTCGCCACCTCCTCCCTCATCCTCTTGTTCTTCAGCTCAACATTGTTGAGCAACATGAACTGCACCCCGATCGCCACCCCAAACACCGGGATCACCGCCACTCCCACAAGCGTCAACTTCCACCCCAAAATCGCCGCCCAGATGACCCCGAACCCAATCATCACCACCGCCGTCAGACAGTGTCCCGGAATCGTCGACACGATCGGTCCCATATCGTCCGCATCCTTGATCAGGTTCTGCACCACCGTCGAGGTGTTGTTCTCCGACCTGTCGAACCACTCCTTGTCCTGCGAGACGATCAGCTTGAAGCACTTTTCTCGCAGGTTGGTGATCCACCGGTAGGCGACCGTCTCGAACGCGATGAACGAGGTTCCGACGCAGAGACCGTCTGCGATGGCGAGCCCGATGCACTTGAGCGAGTTGCGCAGGAGACCGGCGTCATCCCGACCTCCTGAGGCGACGAGACCCATCAGGAGAGAGAGGTAGTTGGACCAAAGAGGGGTGATGATTCCGTGTCCGAGTGCGGTGGCGAAGGCGAGGAGCATGATGTGCTTGTTTGGGACGGTCGGGTACCACTGACGCATGACAGAGATGATGGACGGGTCCTTGACCAGCTGCTCCTCTGCCGAGACGTGGCCGCCAGCGGTCTTCTCCATCATGTTGATCCCGATGTGGCCAAGCTCGCTGGTCTTGGAGTCGGATGGCGAAGCGTCCCGCTTGACTCGAGAACCGGGGTAGAGCAGAGCAGCTCGACCCTTGACGGTCATGTCGCCTCGCTGCTTGAGGTCCGCGAGGAACTCTGAATCGTCTTCTGACTCGGAGACGAAGATTTCTGGCGCTTTTGGGACTGGTGGAGGGGTGAAGAGTGAGAGAGGGAAGCCGGGGCTTGTGGGTGTTGTGGGGTTTGACCGCGTTCCCGTCCGAGCGAGAGCGAGATTGCGCCAGGACGCGCGTTGATCGGCCGTCGTGACGGGCGAAGGAGGAAGCAGGTTGGGACCGCTGGACCCATACGAGGACAGACGAGGTCTGTTGGTGAACGGGCGGGTTGGCGACGGGAGCTGGCTGGCACGCTTGTCGAGCGATGAGGTCGAGGTGTCGACGGCGTGCAGACCACTCGGAGTGGGAGGCTTGAACGAGGCACGCTTCTCGTACTCGACTCCGCTACCGTAGCCGGCGAGGATGTCGAAGTACGAGAATTGAGATGACTGCCTGTTGAAGGACGCCGGTCGCATCGAGGTCGGGCGAGCCATTCCTGGAACAGACAGGCTGAACCCGCCAAACATCTTTGGCTCGGATGCCTCAGCAGCGAGCGTCTCGAGGACCTCCTCTCCGTCGTCCCATCCGTCGTCAATCTCGACCTCTGGCAGCGGCTCCTTGGTCTGCTCTGCGGCCATGATGGAGAAGGCGCCTCCTGCGCGGACAAGGTCGGATCGGTAGCCCTCCTCGATGACGACTCCGTCCCGAAGGAGGTACACGAAGTCTCCAGATGTGATCTGCGACAGGTCGTGGGTGATGCAGATCGTCGTTCGGTTCTTGCGCCACCGCTTGACGGCCTCGAACACCAGCACCCGCGAGACAGCGTCAAGGGCGGACGTGCACTCATCTGGAGAGGTGGGAAGATTGGTCAGCGTCGAAGCGAAGCGAAAGAGAACATGTGCGAGCACTGACCGAGGATCAGAACAGTTGGGTCTCGCAGCACAGCTCGAGCGATGGCGATCCTCTGCTTCTGCCCACCACTCAGGTCCGCTCCTCCGTTTCCGAGCCTGGTGTCGTATCCGTCGGGCAGACCCTTGACGAAGTCGTGCATGAGCGCGATCGTGCAGGCTGCGATGACCTCCTCTCGAGTCACATCCTGAGGCCTCCTCGCCTTTGATCCAGCGAGTCCGAGAGCGACGTTCTCGTGGACGGTCATGTCGAAGAGGATGCATCCCTGTTGGACCGACGCGATGTGCTCCTTCATCCACTCGGCGTCAAGCAGACCAATTTCCTGGTCGTCGAACGTGATGGATCCTCGACCGGGCTGATACAGCTGGAGGAGAAGCTGCGAGATGGTCGACTTTCCGGATCCGGATCCTCCGACGATGAACGTCGTCTCGCCGGCAGGCAGGAAGACTGTCACGTCCGACAAGGCCGGCACGTGGGGGCGAGACGGGTAGGCGAAGTCGACGTTGCGAAGGACGAACTCGCCGTGACACTTGGTCGGCCGGATCGGGCGAAGATTGACCGAGGCGCGCTTGGTGGCGTGGATGCGACTGGGGATCGCGCGGGAGCGTGCCTTCGCGAAAGGGGAGTAGGATGGCGCTGGGGAGAAGGGCATGGATGGCGACCCAGGGAACAAATCGTTCTTGGACGTCGAGGAAGAGAACGGACGAGGCGTGGACGAGCCCGAAGAGATGGAGAGTGGAGGAGAGGTCCGTCGGCTGGCAGACGAGGCCGAGGGCGGCGGGTTGATGAGCGTCTGAAGGGAGACCATCGATCCCTTGCCCTTGTTGATGAGCTCGAGGATGGGCATCAACGTCTGCACGCTGTTGGATGCGAGGACTGTCGCGAAGAAGACGGTCATGACCTCTCCCGGCTGGATCTTTCCCTGCTTGACGAGCTTGGCACCGAACCAGAAGCCGGCGACGAACATGAGACTCAGCACGGAGGCAGACAGTCCGAGACTGAACCCCCACATGATGGCGATCTTGACCTCGACCTTCCTGCCCTGCTCGACGAGGACCGAAAAGTCGTCCGTCTCCTTTTCCTGCGCGTTGAACGCCTTGACGGTCGCGATCGACGCGGACGCCCGCTCGGCCTTGGTGGACGCCTCGGCGTAGATGCGACGCTCCTGGGCCATGAGAGGGAAGGTGATCCCCTGAATGACGCCCTGGGCGACGACGACGACCGGGATGGCGGACAGGATGACGAGCGTGAGCGACCACGACTTGCTGAACGCGAGACCGAGACAGGCGCAGACGGCTGCAAAGTCCGAGATCACGTTCCCCATCGCCTGGGACGTGGCGAAACGGACATCGTCGGTCTCTCTAAAGGATGAAAGAACACGAAGATGCGCTGTCAGAAAGATGTCCGCGGCCCTACGACCTGTCGGCTGCGTCCGAGAATGGGCTCACCTGTTGAACTTTGACATGAGCCCTGCTGCTCCTACTCCAGCCTCCTTGTCGTCGTCAACTTCTTCTCCTCCGTCGTTGATTCCCATTCCGAGGTCGTACCACTCCATCTCCCTCGCTCCGACGGTCCTGTAGACCTCGCGTCGGATGGTGCGGATGTTCCTCTCCCCGACCCAGACCCAGAGTCCGGTCATGAGCGTGTGGAGCGCGATGAACCCGCAGCCCATGGCCATGAGCGAGAGCGAGGCGATCTTGATGTCGTGCCTGAGCGAGCTCTTCTGGTCCTCTGTCGCTGTCGTTGTGTCGAGCGGGTAGAAGGCGAACGAGTTGAACGAGTCCCCGACCACCTGCGACATGTACGGCACGATCCCACCCGCGCACAGAGAGATGAGCGTCGCAGGGATGACGAGCAGCAGGTCTCGAGCTGTGCAGTACTTGTACAGCAGCCGAAAGGTGGGCCGGGCTGGTTTCCATTCGGACCCATCCGCGTTCAGGAGCGGAGCAGGAGGTGCGGGCGGCGGAGGAGGAGGGGGTGAGCTCAACGGGCGTGAGCTTTGCGGCGGAGGAGGAGGATTGCTGCTTGTGAGGTTTGCGAGCGGGGGTGGCCTGTGCTTCGGTGAGCTCGGGAGGGGTTGGGTAGATGTTGAGTGAAGTTGTGGGAGGGGAGAGAGGGGTGAAGGCGGCGAACGAAGCTCAACATGGCCGCCAGTCTCCCCTTGTTCGGCGAGCGAGCTCAACCGCATGCAAGACCGCGTCTCCTCCTGGCGGTCGTCGTCAAACGCAAACGCATCCTCGGCTGGTGACTCGAGCGGGTGGTCGTGGAAGGATGACTCGGGTATTGAGATTGGGTAGTCGAACGTCCGGCGGTCTGGGGAGGAGAAGGAGGATGGCGGTTGGGAGTGGGTGAACCGGTAAGGGAGCAGGTCGTCCTCTGTCTGCTGCGAGATCGGACGCGAGATGGACGCCGTAGAGATCTGCGACCGGGTGCGAGAGTGGTGGGACCGCATAGCAGTACAGGTGGAAGTGTAGTTGGGTATAGGTCATCCTCGCCCTCGTCGATTTCGCTGTCTGTCTCTGGGGAAGAGCACGGAGGACAAAGGGCAGGGAGCAGGGGCAGAGCGAAGCTCGCACGGACAAACAGACCCGATCGATCTGCCGGCCGGCGCGACACTAACCACGACCCACCAGCCCAAACACCATGTTCGCTTCCGAAATTGAGACGCTCAGGAAACTCGGAGTTCGAGGGGTGAGTGCGCCTCGTCCAACTCTCGTCTCTGCAGCTAGTCTGGCGAATGAGCTGGTGAGCTCTGAAGGTTGACGTTGAGCTCTCCTTCCCCTTCCTCAGGTGCTCGCGCAGGGACTCAACCTCGCAACAGTAATCGCATCAGGTAAGTAGACCAACAGGCGCATACGTTTGCATCAGCTCACTAAATGTGTGCCTGCAGGTCTTGTGATGTGGAAGGGCCTCGCTCTCGCGACAAACTGCGAGTCGCCCATCGTGGTCGTCCTCTCGTGAGCTCGCACCCGCTTCTCGCTGGCAGTCGGTCATCTCTGCTCGGCTGATCCGTATCACTTACCTCGCGCAGAGAGAGCATGGAGCCTGCCTTCCAGCGTGGGGACCTGCTCTTCCTGTCAAATCCGTCTCCTGCGTCGTACGCTGTCGGCGACATCACCGTCTACAAGACCTCCCAGGAGATCCCCATCGTACACAGAGTCATAGAGGTACACGACCTGTACGTACAGCCCACAGGATTCATTTCTCTGCTAGTGTCTACCACTAGTAGGTGGCCCACGTATCAGGGAGCTGACTTGACCGAACTTGTGACGTGGCTGCCCCTCTCCTCTAGACCGAACACGTCCCCCGTTCAACAGCTGCTTCTCACCAAGGGAGATAACAATCCCACAGACGACGTCAACTTCTACGATGGTGCAGATATCTGGTTGAAGAACGACATGGTCGTCGGAAAGGTGCAAGGGTACGTCCGATTGCTATCTTAGAGTCAGACGCAAGGGCGTCGCTGACCGTGACCCTTCTTCCTCCCCGCTCCAGGTTTTTGCCGTATATCGGTAAGCTTTCTTTCAATAACTCGAGCAGTGTACCGCTGTCGTACTGACTCTGTCTCTCATTCATAGGCTACGCAACGATTGGTCAATCCTCCCTCCGCGCTTTCTTGTCTTCTCGACTCCGCCCGACAGCGCGCAGGATCTGACTTTCTTGTTCTCTGCTCTTCTCGTCCGTGCTATGTCTTCCATCTTCAGCTCGTACGTCTTTCCATCGTGCTCGACATCCCTCCATCTCGGCTGCCGAAGCTGATCCTTTTTCTCTACCTCGTCTCGGCCGTCCTTCCAGTCGTGCGTCTTCTCATTCTCAAGCTCTTTGATGTATCTCGCGAATCAAGACTGATCCTTAACCACTCCGACTTCTTCACCGCGTTCAGAACGACTTCCCACAACTCAAATACGGTACGTTTTGACTCTCCGTGCTTGCCTTGCGTTGCTTCTGTTTCCTCGACTGACCTTCTTGACTCATCTTCCTCTATCCGTCTACAGCTCTCATCGGTTCCGTCGGTCTCTTCGCGCTGGTCTCGCAAAGCTAGACCGGCTCATCATACCCTTCACCGCGATACCATGTCCGTTTTCAACTCTCCTCGCCTCACCAAAACGATCATCTCTCTCTTTCTCTCTCTCTCTCCCCATCTCCCGCTCATCTCACACGCCCCCCAACTCCAATCAAAAACACGCATCCCATCTCACTTCCAACCTCCTAAATCTTCACCACCCCCTTCTCCCTCAGATACTCTACGATCTTCTCCACCGCCCCCTTGACATCCACCTCGTCCGTCTTGACCACCAACTCTGGCGCATCAGGAGCCTCGTACGGAGCCGAGATCCCCGTAAACTCCTTGATCTCCCCTGCGCGGGCCTTCTTGTAGAGCCCCTTTGGGTCCCGGGCTTCGACGACCGAGAGGGGGGCGTCGACGAAGACTTCGATGAACGGGATGGCGGGGGAGGCGGAGGTGTGCAGGGAGCGGGCGAGGGCGCGGTCGGATTTGTCTGTGAGGGAGGGAATATGGAGAGAAGGTCAGGAGGCCGGAGCGGAAGGAAGAAAAACAGCCGAAACAGGTTGGGCATGGGAGAACCGGGCGGCGAGACGTACAGGGGGAGATGAAGGCGGTGATGGTGATGGTTGACGACTGGGAGAACAAGAGAGAGACCTCTCCGATTCGACGGATGTTCTCCTCTCGGTCCTTGGGTCCGAAGCCGAGGTCCTATGGAACCGTGACGCGAGGTAGACAACGGGGTCAGCTCGAGCTTGGATCGGACACCGTCTCAACAACGAGGTCGGGTGATCTGCGAGACCTACCTTGTTCAACCCAAACCGAACGTTGTCTCCGTCGAGTCGGAAAGCGTGCAGCTTGAGGTGAAGGAGGTGCTGCTCGAGCGCGGTGGCGATGGTTGACTGCACGTCCAAGTTGAAGCAGACATCGGTCAGCCTGTGCAAGCTCGCGCATCGATGACTGACAGCTGAGGGAGACCGAGCTCACCTTCCCAGATGCAGACAGTCCCGTAAGCCAGATGGTAGCTCCCTGCTGGCCGAGAAGCTCGGCTCGCTCCTCTGTCGAGACGGCTGCAGGCACAAAGGGTCGGTCGGAGAGGAACGGATCAGCTCCGGCAGGTGTTGGGCTGACTGAGTTGAGAGCGTGAGCGGAAACGGGACTGGGACTGACCTCCCTCGTGGAAAGTGATGTTGGTGGCCATGATGCTTCGTGGAGGAGATAAAGTGAATGTAGATGGGTGCTAGCTGGTCGTTGTCGAGCCCAGACAAGGGGGCCAGAGAGCGGGAAAAGAGATGTCCTGGCGTCGGGCTGAGCTCGAGCACATCATTCCTCGGAGACCCCGCGCTCAAGGTGCACGCGACGGCGTCTGTCCAACCGAGAAGGGTGCGGTTGTACCTCGAGTTGCTGCTTGCCCATTCAGCGGACTCCAGAGACTATATCGACGTCAAATGGCGTAGCATGTCATTAAGGAGCTCCTGGCTCTTTCTCGCCCTGGGCGGCGAGCCACTGGCGGATGAACGTCGAGCTCATCTTTGCCTCCTTCATCCGCTTCCCGTCTGCGCCCAGATCGTCCTCGGTCGTGTGCGAGATGACAGAGATCACAAAGGTATGTAGCGGTGGGAGGTCCTTCTCTTTGCGGAGTTTGGCGACTGCGAGGGGGTCGGCGGCAAGCGGAGTCAGCAGGCGTCAATGCAACTTCTTGCCAGTCTAGAGGGCTGGTTGAGTTCGGACTCACTCGCGTCACCACCCGCGACGGTTTCTTGACTGAGCACGAGCGCCTGGATGTCTGGGTCGGTGGCCGTGGGGCCATATACGTCCGAGATGGGGACAATGTCGTACTCGAGAGACGGGTTGATGAGCTGAACGAATTTGGACAGCAGTTGAC
The DNA here is from genome assembly GCA_036245725.1 of Mrakia hoshinonis. NCBI lineage: Eukaryota > Fungi > Basidiomycota > Tremellomycetes > Cystofilobasidiales > Mrakiaceae > Mrakia > Mrakia hoshinonis. The sequence continues at coordinate 51,527 of BTPH01000056.1, forward strand.
GGCGAAGTGGAAGAGGCTGAAGTTGGGAGGCGCATGCTTTGTTGACCAGGAGAGCGTCGTCTGAGCGGAAAAGAGAAAGGAGACAGGACACAGGAGATGGCGAAGGTCAGCCAGACGCGTCTGAGGCGGGCCGAAAGAGATGGGCCTGGGGACGTGCCTGACACGCCGACGATGAGCTTTCGAGATGCGACAAGGATGGCCATAGTGAGCAGGATCTTGTGCCCGGCATGGATGTGATCGAACGAGCCTAAGGTGGACGAGTTCAAGGTCAAGTCAGGACCGAAACTGCCCAAGGTCATTGGCCTCGCAGACGAACCTCCCAAAGCGACAACCGGGTATGTAGGCGGTGAAGACGTTTCTTGTGGTGCTGACGGAGGCTCGGAGGAAGCTGCTGAGCTTGAAGCGGACGAGTCCGGCAGAATGTAGGTCTTGTCCGGAAGCGTAGGGAACGAGGAGGGCAAGTCGGTCGCGTCTGTCGATGCCGAGAAAGATGCAGTTCTCAGTCAGCATGCAGGATGCGATTCCAGTCTCCCGTATCCCCTGCCCAATCATATGAGAGGCGACTCACCTCCGTTCAACCTCCATACCGCCTCCCATCCCCTCACCTCGCCCCTACCCTCCCATCTCCTCGCCTCCGCTTCCTTCCCACCCAGACCCTGCAGCACCACATCCACCTCAAACATGACCCTTCCTTGACCCTGTGCGACCCTGACCGACTCGCCGTAGACCTTGCCGAGGAACGACTGGATCGTCAACCAGTGCTGGGAGGGCGAGAGGGCGAGCTCACCCCGAGCTTGGTCAAACAGCGGGGAGAGCAGGTAGATGGTCAGGTGCGAGGACGTGTAGACAGAGGCATGGCGGATGGTAGGAATGTATGGGGATGGGTCGAGGAGGTGTTGGAGGGTCGGGACAGGAAGGAGAAGGAGGGACGAGGCGAGAGGGGGTGCGGGGGTGGTTGGGTCGGAGAGGGAGGGCATGTCGGGATAATCTGACCGCTAGTGATGGTTCAGGGACCGGCCGTTGAATGTTCACGGAGAGGAGACGTGGTTGATACTGCGGCGTGGTTGCTTAGAGCCTAGAGAAGACCGGCGGGAGCGTTTAGGGCGGAGATGGTGGATGGGCGGAGACAACGTCCGGAGAGGTGAGCTCGCAACGGACCGGTCAAGTCACGCTCGAGCACCGTCAGCCTCGACGTTCCCCTCCCCTTTCTTGCGCAAAGATGAACGTCAGCCAGACCGTCAGGATCGACGGTCGTCGCTCTGCTGAGCCTCACGTGCTCTCTCGATGCGGAGTGCCAGCGGCACACAGCTTCAGCGTCGGCGGGACCCAACGTGAGGCATAGAACGGACATCGCTCGGCGTGTGGTACAACGTGTGGGGGTATATATGCTAGTCCGGAGGATGGCCGAAGGGGAAAGTGGTCGAAGGCGGTCTACTTGTTGTGCCACAGAAGCCTGCAGAGAGAGCGAGACAAAAGAGGTCAACGTCCACGCATCGACTTGAACAGGCGGCTGCACACGGCCTACAAGATCGACAGAGTGACTCACGTCTTGACGTTGTTCCAGTGGTTTGAATCGACGTAGAGGTACGACATCGAGTTGACCTGCACGCAAAAGGAAAGGCATACACGTCAGTCGAACACTCGCCTCGGACGTGGTTCAAGGTAGGCATCGCGCCACTCACCAGCCCGCCTGCACAACATGACGAGAAACAGCGTCAGCGCGTGCCCTTTGATGACGGAGAAGTTATCCGCAACCTAGATCAAACTCACCCTGCAGGGTCTCCCCCCGGTTCCTGAACACCCACATGACCGTCCCCCACGACAGACACGCAAACAAACCTGCGAGATCACGGACAACAGCGGGATCAGCACGAGCCAAAGGATATGTTGTGCAGTGTGGACTGACTGAAAGGCAACGCCGCTGGTGGGATGGGTCGGATCGGTCCCGGTTGCTGACCAGACGCGAACGGCGGACGCGTAGGCACCGGAGATGCTCGAGGCAAGAAAGACGCCAGGACCCTGCGTGATCGGACGGGCAATAGATCTGTCAGCAAATGAGAGACAAGACACAGACATGGACCCGTGAAGACTTACCTCGACGCAACATAAAGCACGATCTGTCCCGTTCCAAACCCGCATCAAGTCAGCTCATCTCCCCCGACCCTCCCTCCCTGTCCTTACTCATCGTCTGCACTGACCTGTTCATTCACCGCCGTCCTCTCTCCAAACGTCACATACCCTCCCAACGCCCCTGCGACAAACGTATCGAGGCTCCTCTCCTTTCCGCCGTTTGCCTTTCGCTGGATGAGCATCAGCAGCTTGTATGTCGTCACGAATCGAGCCAGGTTGAGCGCGTGAGATTTGGTCGCGCGGAGGACAAAGAGCTGTGTCGAGGGAAGAGGCGCGGTAGGGTGTGGGTGAGAAGAGGGAAGGCAATGAGGGTGTGAGCTTCATCGCTTGAGCACGAGTGTGAAGGCCCCGGCTGCCGAGACAGATAGAAGGGATGGATGACGAGGGCTGACCATCTTTGCCTTCCAGTCGCCCTTGTGGAAGAGGAGCGCCATTACGAGCGCGTGCGGGAACCTGGAGGACGAGCACGGAGGCAGGGCCAAAGGTCGGTCAGCTCAGCCTCATCAAGGTCGGGCTCGTGCCTCGTGGTCCGAGCGCTCAGCGCCGGACAGCAAGTTGGAAGATCTGACTGACCTGATCTTGACTCCATAGACAAGTCCATTCCTCGCGCCCTTGACGATAGAGAGCAGGTCATGGGCTGCTGGGCTGAAGAGTACAAGGAAGGAGGGAGTCGAGGTCAGACGATGACGGGCCGAGCTCACACAGGCTCGGTCAGAGCTCGCCAGCCACGAGGGCTCTGAGGCAGCACGTACGAGTTGACAAAGGCTTCTAGTGAGTCCATCCTGAGAGCGTAGTTGGCTGCGGGGACTTTGGAGAGGGAGAGCAGGAGGCTGTTGGATGTCAGTTGTGACTTCGGTAAGAACCGGCGAGGCGGTCGCCGAGCAGCGAAAGGGCGCAGGCTGGACGACACGTGCAGACAAAAAGACAGATCTCTTCTCACTACTCATCTTCTTTTCTATCTCATGTGCTGTGTAGCAGAGCGTGATTGTGGTGACTTTCGGTGGGGTCGAGGTGCTTGCTGTGGTCTTGCAGACATCTGTTCCGGTCGGACGAGATACAAATACAACTGCTGCAAGAGCCCGAGGAGAAAAGAGAGGAGAGCGAAACGAAAAAGAAAGAATGCTGGGTTTGAGGGCATAGACATAAGATCGCGTCAGGGTACACCAGCTGTTTAAAGAGTGGTGGAGACGGTCTTGACGTCCTGTCCGAGGGCCTTGGCTCGCTTTCGCAGCTTGGCAACGGACTTGTTTCCTCGGATTCCTCCTCCCCAGTGCTTTCGGGCCTCCTCGTACTTGTCCGAGAAGTTGGCCTTGGCGGCAGAGACGAGGGTGGCGAGAGCGGCCTGGTCCTCGGATCGGACGTCCTGGAGGACGGCGACCGACGAGGTCTTCTTGTGGACGACGGTACCGAGTCGGGCCTTGTTCTTGACGATCACGTACGGCACTCCCATCTTTCGGCAGAGAGCGGGGAGGAAGACGACGAGCTCGATCGGGTCAACGTCGTCGGCAATGACGACGAGGTTGGCCTTCTTGGCCTCGACGAGGGCGACAACGTGGTTGAGTCCGTACTTGACGAACAGGGGCTTCTTGTCGGCCTTCTTCTCGACGGGCTTGTCTCCGGCGGCAACCTTGGCCTCGGCCTCCTTCAAGAGTCGAGCCTTCTTCTCCTGCTTGGACTCGGGCTTGTACTTGTTGAGGAGCTGGAACAGCTGGGTGGCGGTGTTCTTGTCGAGGGTGTGCGAGAACTGGGCGATCGCAGGGGGGACCTACAACGTGGATCAAAAAGGAAACCAGACTCAGACGACGGCACAAAACGGACAGCGACAGACGACAGAAGATGGGACTGACCTTCAGCCTCTGGTGGAGGATGACCTTCTGCCTCTGCAGTCGGACGTACTCGGGCCACTTGACGAATCGAGTGAGGTCGGTGTTGGGGGGAAGGTCTCCTCCTAGAAGAACGAAAGACAGGCGAGAGTCAGCCTCGAGTCGAGGAAGCGACAGACGAGGAGCCGCAAGGACGAACCGATTCCGAACGATCGGGTCTTCTTCTCGAAGAGGGGGTTCTTGGCCTCCTTCTTGCCTCCCTTGGGGTCTGTGAGCGGAAGAGAAGAGAGGGACGAGTCAGCCGAGGCTCGATCAGGCAGAGACGAGCAGGCAGAAGAGAGTCGACTCACAAGGGGCGGCAGCGACCTTCTTTCCTTTGACGACGGCCTTGGGCTGATATGGTCATTGAGCGCAAGAAAGAGAGGAAGAACACAGAAGGACGAAAGAGAAAGAAGAGAGCGAAGCAAGACGGTGAGCGATCGTCCTTCGGGTGAAGAGACGAAGGCTAGCCTGTCCGACTCCGACTCTGCTTCTCCTCCTGCGAACCTGCGTGTCTCCGTCGATCGTTGCGACTCTACGGCGCCCTTTGAAGCATCGTCCGCACGACGAGTTCTCAGAGACGCCCAGCCTGCCTTGTCTAGGGGGTGGGACTCGAGGGTCCAGGTTTCCGAACCACGGGCCGCGACGCCACGAGGAAGCCGACGAGCCGACCGACCGACGACGAGGGTGTGCCGACAACGAGACCGAGAGGGCGACAAAGACGGGGGATGGCGAAAAGAGGTCCGACAGCGGTCGAAGCCCCGACCGGAGGAAGGGAGAGACCATAGCAGCGGTGGGGAAGGGACGAAGAAACGACCCGACCTTGAGCTGCCCGCCTGACCGACTCCCGATCGTTTGGGATGAGCTCCGTCGCCTGGTCGGTTCTTCTGCCTGGTCAATGTCGATGGTCCTCTGGCGTTGTCGGTCCCTGAGGTGGTCTGTAGTGGTCGAGCTCGGCGGGATCCTGCGGGAAGGGGCGGCGACCTCTGGCGGTGGTGGACGAGCAGACCCTTCATCCCCTCGAGTCGCGCGTTTCACTGTCTCCTCCTCCTCGTCTCGAGAAACCAAAGGAAGGGGCGTGAGGTCGACTAGGATGACCACCCGACCGAGGTCAAGGCGGTCATCTTTAGTCGACTTGGGTGCGGCTTCTCTTCGGTCGTGCGATCGGAAGAGAAGAGGACAACCCTCGACAAAAACGGCAGAAGAGGTCGCACAGATCAAAGGAGCCACGCAGGCAGGAAGAGTAGAGCAGAGAGAGAGAAAATGGACAGGCTAGCCTCGTTGGAGGATGCTGCTACAAACCATAGTGACGAGTAGAGGTAGTCTTGAAGGGTGAAACGAGGGTGATGTCGGTTGAAGGCAACCAAGGGAGAGGCGAGGGCAAGCGAGAAACTGACCTCGGGTTCGAGCTTTCAGAATTCAGACTCCGCCGCCGCCCGCCTGCCTCGTCCGTCCCTGCCTGCCTTCGTCTCGTTCCCCTCGCGACCACATCAAGATCTTGTACGTACACCGTTCGCAGATCTGTTCGACCTTTTGATCAGACGTGCATACTCATCCCTTGCCTTCTCTCTCATCCTTTCCTTCTCTCGTCTCGTCCTACCGCCTCGTCGACGCTACCTAAAATTCGACCTCACCTCCCCTCGCCCTTCCCTCCCTCCTTCGCCTCGCCGCCTTCGACCGACCTCCGTGCACTCGATCTTTTCAGTGCAATGGCTCCCTCCACCACCGTCCCTACTGCCGAGGTTCGTAGATTACTGCATCGCTGAGGGAGGAAGACGAGAAGAGGGGAGGCAGTCGAGGCGACCTGCCCCTCCGAACTCTGGCGCTTCAACGCTTTTCGGCTCACAGGCCAGGGACCCAGGCTCGATGAGCTCGCTCTCGCCTTCCCCCCCTTTGTGCCCGAGTGCCGCCGTTGGACCTCTCCCCAGGGAACACACCTCGATAGCAATCGTCACATCAGGCAACTGACTGTGTTCTGATGTTTGTGTGTTCACCCTCTCCCCTACCGAATACAATCAGCAAATCGCCGTCCCGGAGACTCTCCTCAAGAAGAGGAAGACCTCTGAGAAGACCCGAGAGGACAAGCTCGCCAAGGCTTCCGAGGCCCGAAAGGTACGTACACGCTTCACTCTCTCGCGCGTTCAGATAGTGTTCGGACGAGGGAAGACGGAGTCGGGCTAGCCGGGAAGGTGACGGCAAGCGAGCGAGCTCGGGGAACCAAACCGTCGACCTCACTCGAGGTCAACGTCGGTTCCTGTCTGAGCTTCGCTCGCGTGGGGTGTGGAAGAGATGATGCATACGTTAACCAAGACGCAAAACACGACTAGCCTTGCACGGCGCTGCTGTCTTAATTTGAACCATCTTTCGGGACTGATCTTCCACACCCACCCCGCCTCGATCCTCGCACCTCGCCGTACCTTATCTCGCTTGCACGTGACTGACTCTGTCTGCTTTTGTTTGTTGAATGTGATCTTAGGCCAACCGAGCCAAGAGGCAGGTGATCTTCAAGCGAGCCGACCAGTACGTCAAGGAGTACACCCAGCGAGAGAAGGAGGAGATCCGACTCCGACGGGAGGCCCGAGCCTCGGGAGACTTCTACGTCCCGGCTCAGCCCAAGGTCTTCTTCGTCATCCGAATCCGAGGGTCAGTTCAGTTCTCGTTCTAGCTTCGACACTTGCAGTCTCGCTTTACTGACTCGACTTCACTCGCTTCGCTCGTTCCCTTAGAATCAACGAGATCGCCCCCAAGCCTCGAAAGATCCTGCAGCTCCTCCGACTGCTCCAGATCAACAACGGAGTGTTCGTCAAGGTGACCAAGGCCACCCAGCAGATGCTCCGACTCGTCGAGCCCTACGTCACCTACGGAGAGCCCAACCTGTCGACCGTCCGAGGCCTCATCTACAAGCGAGGTTACGGTAAGGTCCAGAAGCAGCGAATCCCCCTCACCGAGAACTCGATCATCGAGAAGGCCCTCGGAGAGAAGGGAATCATCTGCATCGAGGAGTGAGTCCACTCGACCATCTCTGCTCGTCTTATCGACATTTGCTGACTCGCCACCCCTCCTCCTTTCTTCTTCCCTCCTTCAGTCTCGTCCACGAGATTGTCACTGGCGGACCCAACTTCAAGGCTGCCGCCAACTTCCTGTGGCCCTTCAAGCTTTCCAACCCCAACGGAGGATGGCGAGCGAGGAAGTTCACCGGATACGTCGAGGGTGGAGACGCCGGACTCCGAGAGTCGTCGATCAACAAGCTCGTCAAGTCTATGTAAATCTAGACTAGCGCAACTGGTTGAACGAGGGAAGAAGCATATCATGATTTCTTCTCGCGATATCTTTGCCGACTGCACCGAAAAAGAGGCAACTCGAGAAAAGAAAACCACGACGAACCCAGCTACAGACGCCTTCTCCTTGGGTTACGCTCGCCGTGCATCACTTGTTTGATCTGTAACAGATCTCGCAACATACTCAGATTCTGTACAAGCAGTCTGCTGCAGGAGAGACTCCCTGCTCAAGAGACACTCCTGCTCGACCTGATCCACTGACGCCTTACCCCTTTGCATAGCTGGGTCTCCATTCCGGCTGAGCACACTCGTCTTATGTCACCTCACTCCTCGGTAGTAATGTCCCTCGTTTACTCCCGTCCATCTGCATGTTTTCGCCTGGTCCCCCACGCCGTCATTCCTCGATCCTCACGGCTCCCAGCCGGCCCTCTCCGGCTCCAGCCTGACTCGCGCTGTTTTCCGCACCTTGACCTCCAACGACTCACTCAAGGGCATGTCCACGCCATCGAGCCTTTGCTGTGGACCCGCATCGACAACTTCATAACAGCATGACCTCTACACCAACACTTCTGCCGTCCTCGAGCACGCCTGGAGGCTCTGAGCTCTCTCGGTCTCACTTTGAGCCTCCTCGACAGAGCGACAACACAGCCTACCCGTCGCAGAAGAGCTCAATTTTCAGCAAGCTGGGTAGCCCAGGCGAGGGTATCTGGAGGGATCTCAAAGGGGTACGTACAGGCTCTCGCTGGGACAGTCAGAGGGGAGGAGACGCAAGAGCCGAAGCTCACCTCGGGCGCTCTCTCTTCCTCCCTTGCTCGTGTCGGACCGGCGTATAGCGAGCTCCGTTCTACGTCTCGGACTGGACAGACGCATGGAACTATCGAGTCTTACCTGCGACGGCGTTCGTTTTCTTTTCCAATGTGCTCGTGAGTCCCGCTGCAGTCTCTTGGCCGAAACGGGGCAGCGAGCTGATCTTTCGCTCTCGCCCTTCGTGCAGCCCGGGATTGCCTTCTCGCTCGACCTGATCGAGACGACGGGAAAGTATGGAGTGAACGAAGTCCTGCTGTCAAGTAAGTCTCTCCCGCTATGCAGACGCTCGCATGCCGTCCAGAACTGACGGACAGTTCCCCTGCCCGCTTTCCAGCCTTCATGGCAGCCGGCGTCTTTGCCCTCTTTGGTGCCCAGCCACTCGTCATCTCTGGTGTGACCGGTCCTATCACCGTGCTCAACAAGACGATCTTCACCATCATCGGGTCGATCGAGGACGGACCGGACTATCTGCAGTTCATCGGGTCAGTATCGACCCCTCTTAACCAATCCTTTCAACGTCGTGCTGACCCGTGTCTGTTTCTTCGTTCTCATCTCGCTCGGGACGAGCAGATGGGTCTACCTCTGGGCTGCGATCTTGCACTGGATCTTTGCCGTCTGGCAAGGGTGCAAGTTCCTCCGCTACGTCACCAGGTTCTCGTGCGACACCTTCGGGTTCTACGTCTCGTTCGTCCCCGATCCCTCTTCCTTCCTTCTTCCCTTCTACACATCTCAACCACTGAACTCTTTCTCCTTCCCACCCGCCTCCTAGCTGGGTCTACCTCCAATACGGCGTCCAGATCCTCACCCGTCAATTCCCCCTCCCCGCTCTGTCCTCCCTCCTCTCCATCCTCCTCGCTGTCCTCACCCTCGCAACAGGTCACTTCCTCGCCCTCCTCTCCCAGACGGGCTACACCACCCGCGGAGCGAGGAGGTTCGTGGCAGACTACGGGATGCCGATCGCGATCGTGGCGTGTTCGGCGGTGGCGTACTGGGGACGGCTGAGGGAAGGGCTGGGAGAGGGGACGACGTTGCCGACTGGGGGTGCGTGGGAGCCTGAGGGAGGGAGGGCGTGGGTGGTGAGGTTTTGGGAGTTGGAGGGGAAGTGGGTGGGGGTGGCGTTCCCGTTTGGGGTGGTGTTGTTTATCGTGAGTCGTCTCAGCAAGCTCGCTCAAAGGACAAGTTTGTGTGCAGATCTCTAGCTGATCCAGTCCGTCGGATTGAATCTGGCTCAGCTGTTCGCCTTCGACCACAACGTCTCGTCCGTCATGGCTCAATCGACCGATTTCCCACTCAAGAAACCAGCCGGATTCCACTGGGACTGTGTGTCCTCTTCCTTTCGCCCTGTCCTCGTCCGTCTCTTGCCGCCAGCTGAAGTTTTTCCTCCTTTCTTCTCAGTCTTCCTCCTTGGCATCACCACCTTCCTCGCCGGCCTCCTCGGCCTCCCCGCCCCGAACGGTCTCATCCCGCAAGCACCCGCACACACTAAATCCCTCGTCGTCATGGGGTTCCCCTCTTCGTCCTCCACGCCCCTGATCAACATAGATCCGTCGAACCCTTCGTCCGAACCGACAAGGAGGGTGAGAGAGTATGACGAGGATGTGACGGCTGCTGGGACCCCCGAGATGGGCGAGAAGGGTCATGGTGATGGGCACGGGGTGGGCAGGTTGGAGGTGCCCGTGAGCGTGGTGGAGCAGAGGGTATCGAATCTGGCGCAAGGGGCGGCGTGCGCGGTGATGATGACGGGGCCGTTCCTCAAGCTGTTGGGGTGGGTGCCCAAAGGGGTGTTGGCGGGGTTGTTCGTGAGTTCTCGCCTCTTTCTCCCTGTCATCTCTCTCATCCTACCACAACGCCCCGCTCGTTCTTCTTCCTGTCTGACGGGTCTTTTTCCGATTTTCGGTCTCGTCTCGCAGTGGTTCATGGGCTCCGAAGCCCTGCTAGGCTCAGGCGTCACCGCCCTCCTCCTCTACCTTATCCGAGACCCCTCCCACACCTCGCCCACCGAACCCCTCCTCCGCGTTCGGACCTCGCGCGTCTTCTTCTGGGTCAGCTTGGAACTCATCGGGTTCGCGGCAACGTTTGCGATCACGAACACGATCGCGGCGATTGGGTTCCCGGTGGTGATCTCGTTGATGGTGCCACTGAGGGTGTGGGTCGTCCCGAAGATGGGGATATGGACGGAGGAGGAGTTGGGAATTCTGGATGGGCCGGTGGCGAGTCCGTTTACAATGGCGTGTTTGTAGAGTGGGAAGAAGTATCTAGATCGATATATATGTCGTGACTCGACAATGCAGCAGGTGAGATCTAGGCACCTTGTGTGCCGATCAGTTCGACCTTTACTCAAGCGTTTGGATGGGACCAAAGGGGCCGGTCAGTCCCGCGCAGGAAGTTGGCAGCATCTCGGCAACGAGGACTGGAAGGACGACTGACCTGAGCGAGGGGTTTGGCATAATGATGGCTCGGTGCGAGGCGGGCGAGGTCGAGGCAAAATGGGGCCTGGAGGTCGCAAGGGAAGAGGACTCGTCAGTGGGGTCATTGGAACGCTTCTCCAAAGACCGATCATCTTGCACATACCAGACCTGACGCGTATGGAACTCTCCTAGACCCTTCTCTCCCAACCCACCCGCTCCTGCCCCCCTCATCCTACCCTGTCCCTCGCACTCTACCTACCCCTCGACTCTCCCCCCACGAAGCCCGTCTCAGACCGCCTAGCCTCCACTGACAGGCGGCAACACCGCCACCGTCTCTCCACCTTTCAGCACCCACCCGTCGACCTCCTCCTCGCCGACCATCTCCTCGTTCACCGCCCAGCTCGACGTCTCGAGCACCTTCTTCAGCGCAGAGAACCGCTTGCCAAGGTCTTGAGCGAGGTGAGAGAGGGTGTAGGGTGAGGGAGCGGCGGGGAGGGGGAAGGCGAGTTTTGGGAGAGAGGTGGCTGATTGGGCAGAGGCGAAGAAGAGGAGGGAGAGCGGCTTGGGGCCGGAGGGAGGGGTTGCGGAGGACATAGGATGCGCTTGTGGCTGCGTGTATGGCTGAGTGATGAAAGGCGATCCGAGAGGAGTTTGAGACGAGAACCTAGAATCCGTGGACGTCGGAGGGAAGACGGAGATGACCAGCGGGACGGGCGAAAGGGTGAGCTCGAGCCGAAGTGCTGGACGTCCTTCATGGTCGGTCTACACGGACAAGCAGTCTGGCATTGTTTGCTGGGTGCGACTTTGCGTTTCTAGCACGTATAACATGTCAAGTATCAACGAGATGCTAAGCTAGAGTCGCCTGATGGCGGTGACGTTTGCCAGGGCTCGAGAGCTCGCTCGCTTGTCGTCTGGCTCTCGCTCGCTCGCTCTCGTCCTTTCTCACTTCGTTCGTGCGTTCGGATGAAGATCATGATGATTTCGGGATTGGGTTTTAGAAGTAGGGGTGGGAGTTCAAAGGTCAAGCAGCAGGCACACAACGTCGCACCCAGCTCCTTCCTCCACCGTCCCCACAGACCATCGTCAACCCTCCAGACATACACAACACACCTCCCACCCAATCCTCCCCACCACGACACCTAGAACGAGAAACTAACACGGACGGAACAAAGAGGAAAGAAACCAGAGCGGCGACCCTCGTCTTCTTGGATCACCCCGTCCTCCTCGCGCCGAGGTCCGCCAACCTCCCAAACCTGCCTGCTTGTGGTACCCCTCTAGAAGTCCAGTCAAGGAGCCCAGAGGGAAGACGAGGAAGGGGGAGAGAAGATGGTCCGACACGAGGAGGGTGGTGGGGTAGTCGTGGGAAGGGAGTTTGGGATGGTCGAGGATGGAGATCGATTTTTTGAGGCGAGGGAAGAGAAACCGTTCTTGGGCGAGGGCAAGGGAGGAGGGCGGGAGGGGTCGAGTAGTCGAGAGGAGGAGGTTCAGGAGAGTGGGTAGGGCGGGATGGGGAGAGGGCGTTCAGAGGGGCGAGCACTCTATTTGGATCTGCGAAGGCGGAAGGAAGCAAGGAAGGTGAAGTCAGCGGAGGGTCAGACGAGCGGAGAGGTCAGGAGGGACGACGAGTGCTTACCTCGCTCTCATCTTTCTTCTCTTCTTTCTCAGCCTTCTCATTCGCTGCGAGGAAGGAAGAGCAATAGGAAGTCAGCTCAGGAAGAGATGTCAGACTGGATGAGGCGAGCTCCAGAGGCCTCGCCAGACGGCGAAAACCTCCCGAGCTCGCCCGCCAGAGACGACGACGACGGGACCGACCTTCTTGCGCCACTCTGCAGGGAGGGAGAGAACGAGAGCGGGTCAGTAGATGTCTAGGCTGGTAAGAGAGCGAAGATATAGGACTGACTATCTCGCATGGTTGAATGATCGTAAGGAGCAAGACCGTGATCCCTCCTTCTCCTTCCTTTTCTCTGCGTGAGATTCGAGGAGGGCGCGCAGCCAGACGAAAGCTGTACCGCGTCCTCGCTCGCCTCCTGTCTGCGTAGCTCTTGCTCAAGTCCTGTCTCGGTCGTGCCTGGATGCTCGTGTCTACCGTAGATGATGACATGGTATATAGCAGATAGAGCTGGATGTACAAGATGGAGTGCAGGGGCGCACAACAGCCGTCGTCCGGCTCGCCGTGCTCCCGCCCAGGCAGACCACACACGTCCCGATCTCGTACTGACGCGCGTGACGGCCGAAGTCATTGTGAGGGCAGGACGAGGTAAGGATGGAGTCCGAGGGAGGGAGACGAAGGTGAGCTTGAATCGACGCCGTCGTCCTTTGTTGGCCTGACATCAACTGCCATGGCAAAGGGAGGCATCAGGTCAGAAACCGCCCAGCTCTACAAGTCCCTTGCCAGCACAACTCTCGAGCCCAACAAGACCGCAAGGGCCAAGGCTGAGCGAGGGGTGAACGATCGGATTGAGGAGTCGAGGTCAGTCCAACGTGAGCTCACGCTCATGCCTACGCTGGAGCTGACCGGATCCATCTCTCTCCCTGCATCTTGCTTGACAGACGAGAGCAGCGCAAGCGAGAACGCGCTCTCCAACCAAACACGAGCGCTGAGGTCTCGTTCCCACCACCACCGCCCGTGTCGTCGGATGAGGTCGAAGGGTCGACCTCCACTCGTCCGGCCCTGTCCGCACCTGGCCGACAACCCACTCCCAGCTCGTCGGTCTCGAGAGCAGCGCCGCCCACACCGTATCGGAGAGCACCCTCAGGACCACCTCCGCCGAAATCATGGATCACCACGTCAGCCACTCAGCGTTCCTCCGAGAGCGCGATCCCATCTACCCACACCTCGCCTTCGGCCCAGCGCCTCCTTGCCCACCCTCTCTTTCCCTCCCTCATCCCCACCTTCCTCGAACCGCCGGAGGCTGGAGCCTCGAGACTGCTTGTTCTCTGCCTCCGAGCTCTGCTTCCGCTGCTCGCCACGCATGACCTGTCGTCCTTGCCTCAGCATCTCCGCGTTGGACTCGTGTCGATCGCTGGACAGACACAAGGAGGGCTCACGGACGGTGCAGCACGAGATCTGCTGTGGGATCTCCGAGATTGGAATCCAGGCGGCCCGGTTGATGACGACTGGGAGGAGGAGAAGGAAGGCGACGACAGCGTCCGCCGTTGGACGACCCTCGACCTTACCTCCACAGCACTCCCTCTCTCGACCATCAAGCAACTCCTCCTTTCACTACCGACCATTCCTCCTACCCTGACACCTGTCACCTCGCTCTCGCTCGCGTACGCGGCTTCTCATCTGAGCGTGTCGATCCTGCTCGCGGCCCTCCCCAATCACCTACGCACCCTGTCTCTCGCCGGAACGAGACTCTATCCTTCCGGGTCTTCCTCGTCATCCTTTCCAACGACATCAATCCTTGTCAGGTTGTCTTTGGCTACGCCTTTGCTCAATGTGAGTGTCCGTTTGTCATTTGTGTCGAGCGACGCGTGCTCACACGGTCGGCCTTCTGACCTCTTGTTTCCACAGGCTCTCGACCTCTCGTACACAACACCACCCATCCGGGCCAGCGAGATCGCACGTCTACCATGGACAGGCGCAAAGGAGTGCTGGACGCTTCTCAAGGTCCTTGGGCTCCGAGGACTCGCAAGCGACGACTCGAACCAGGAGGATAGGCAGGACGTTGACGGTGCCGAGCCAGATGCGCTCTCTCTTCGGACGGTACGAGGAGCGATGCGAGGTCGGCGAGCAGGCTGGGTGGAGGTATTCGTGGCCTAGTCAGGGTGGAGCGTGGGTAGAGTGACCGGGCGGGAGGTTGGCGAGCCGAACGACGGCTGTTGTGCGCCCCTGCACTCGACTTTGGACGTCGAGCTTCTGTCGCTATATACCATGTCATCGTCGACACTCGATACGAGCATCCAGGCACGACCGAGAGAGGACCCGAGCGAGAGCAACGCAAACAGGAGGCGAGCGAGAACGGTACAGCTTTCGTTTGGCTGCGCGCCCTCCTCGAATCTCGCAGGGGGAGAAAAGAGAAGGGAGAGGAGGAGAAATGGTTGACCTCCAACCTTCACACAAATGCGAGACAGTCAGTCCTATATCCTTTAGTCCTACTGCCTAGACATCTACTGCCCTGCTCTCGTCCTCTCCCTCCCTGCAGAGTGGCGCAAGGTCAGTCCCGTCGTCGTCGTCCCAGGCGGTCGGGCGAGCTCGGGAACGTTTTCGTATGTGGTCTTAGGACATCCCGATCGAGGACTGTTTGACAGAATAGGATCTACAAAGAAAGAGCCCAGGTGTCCGACCTCAATGCAGCAAGCACGCGCCACGATCCCATCTCTCTCTTCCCCTTTCTCCCCCTGCCCGTGGACTCTCCTGCTGCCACGGAGCTTTTAGAATCAAGACAAGACAACGAGATGTTTGCTTGAGACATTTTCGAGCGAGGCGATTCGGTCGATGTAAGCCGATTAAGATCCGCACGTTGCGAGTGGTACAGAGATGGTAAAAGGTAAGAAGAAAGCTCGTAAGATCCAAGAAAGACAAAAAGAAGGGCGGATCCAAAGCCGAACACGACGCAGTCGCGCTGCAAAAGAAGATGAAGAAGAGATGAAAACGAAGGAGGCGCATCAAAGAAAGAGACGACGAAGAGAAGGGACGAAGGTGGTGCTACACAAGCGAGGGAGACCGAGACGAGAGGTAAAGAAAGGTCGAAACAGATATCTAACAAGGAGAAGGAAAATCACGGAGAGAAAGAGACACTATGACAGGACGAGCTCCTTCGCATGCGCGATCACATCCTCGACCTTCCACTTCCCTCCCTCCGGCTTCCCATGCTTCAAGTCCAGCACATCCCCAACCTCGTCGCACGCCCTCAACAACAGGTCAATATCGTCCTTCGTGTGACTCGCACTCACACAGAACCTCACCCTCGAGCTGACCAACGGCGTCGCCGGGTAGCCGACCACCACCGTCACAATCGGCGTCTGATCCTCTCCTCCCAACCGATCCACCATCATCCGCGAGAACAACGGCATCTTTGCCGGGTTGAACGTCAACATCGGCACGATCGGCGAGTCGCGGTGGCCCCAGACGATGAACCCGAGCTTGCGAAGCCCGGTCGAGAGGTATCGGGCGTTGAAGGCGAGACGACGGAGTCGCTCGCGCCCCTCGGTTCCGTTCAGAAGCGCTGGAGGGAGGTTGAACCACGTCGGGAAGGACGTAGCGGGTGCGGGGCCGTAGACCGGGTGGGAGTGGATGAGCGCGTTGGGAGCCGAGAGCGATGGAGGCGAGTCTGGCGTGGCGGTCGCGAGAGGAGGCGAGACACCCATGATGGATCCGAGGGCGGCGATGATCTGGGTGAGGACCGCGGGCGAGATCGACTCGGCGTAGACGGACGCGTGCGAGCGGACTCGAAGTCGGTCGATGGTTGCCTTGTCGGCTGCGATGTACCCTCCTGCGGCTCCGAACGACTTTGTGAGGGTGCCCATGAGGATGTCGACGTTTGAGGGGTGGATTCCAAAGTAGTCGCACACCCCTCGTCCGTTGGGTCCGAGTCCTCCGATCGAGTGGGCCTCGTCGACGTACAGGTAGAACTTGTACTTCTGCTTGAGCTTGATCAGCGTCGGCAGGTCGACGAGGTTTCCCTCCATCGAGTAGATGCCCTCGACGACGACGAGAATCTTCTTCCACGGTCGGTGCGTGCGAGGCTGGCCCTGGGAGATGACCTCTCGGAGGAGCTTCTCGAGCTCGACCATGTCGTTGTGCTTGAACGAGCGGACGGCGGCTCCGCTGAGACGGGTGCCGAACCGGATGGACGAGTGGTTGAGCTCGTCCGAGATGACGAGGCAGCCCTTGCCGACGAGCGCGGGGATGTTGGTAGAGTTGGTCGCGAAGCCCATCGAGGTGATGAGCGCCTCGTCCTTGCCGACAAACTTGGCCACCAGCTGCTCGGCCTGGACATGGAGGTCAAGCGTTCCGGCGTCGAGTCGAGCTCCGGCTGCCGAGACTCCGTATCGCTTGATCGACTCCTCGACAGCCTCGGCACATCCACCAGTGGCTGCTGCAAAGCCGAGGTAGTTGTAGGACGAGATGTTGAGCGCTCGGGTCTTCTCTCCAGAGTACTTGAAGTTGAGGTTCGAGTCGTCCGACGACCGGTCAAACAGCACAATCGACCGTCCAGGCACTCCAGTCACAGGTCGTCCAAAGCAATCGTCCAGACGCGTCTTGAGTCGTCGAGTGTAGAATGAGTCGAAGTCCGAGTTGAGAGCAGCGTATCCCTGGAGAGTCGAACAAAAGGGGCAGCCAGGTCAGCCGAGGTCGCTCTCTCCGATGCGGTCGAACTCTTGGGCGCCAGCACGGCGACGTCTCGAGACTGGCTGGGAAGAGCTCCGATGTGCACAGCGTATGTACATGCTCCCGCCCAGCTGACCCGGCGGGCCGTGAAGGCGGAGCGAGCTGCTTGGTCGCCCTCCACCTCCGTCTTGTCGGTGCTAGCTCGCAAACAGGACAGGGAGGTGCACTCACGTCGTGGGGCATGAGGTCCCTGTAGTAGACTGGGTAGAACTTCTTGCCAAAGAAGTCCCTGAGGTGTCCGATCGAGATGAGGATCAGGTAGCTGAGCCACACGAGCGAGACGGAAAGAAAAACAAGTGGAGGGCAACGGTCAGCTCGCGAGAAGGCAGACTTCGACAGATGGCACCAGAGACTGACCTGATGTACGTGGTCAGGAAGACATAGTAAGGCGGCTCCTCGGACGAGTGATGGATCGGATCCTTGTTCTCAGAATACTGTAGCGAGCGAGGACGGGAGGGAGGGTAGGTCAGCTCGAGCAACAACGCGCACGTCCCCCGACCTTGCTGGCCTTCCTCCCTCAATCATGCACAGCTCGCACGGTCCCTAGTAGACAACGAAAGGACGAGCAGATACTCACTGCTGATGTATGTCTGTACTCCTGGTTTGCACACCACCCAAACTCCTCGTGCCTGAAGGCAGGTACGCCGAGCGACTGGACCGGGTAGGGCGTGATTGGGTTCTCGAGAGGATCATAGTCGGGCTCGCCAGGGCTCATCAGAGGAGACGACTTGTAGAGCACGGGACCTCCCGAAGCTGCCGACGCTGCCAGACCTGCGATGGAAGAGCCTGGTGAGGGCGGCAGGTCCTGGGACCGACGAGCGACTCGGAGGAGAGAGTCGTGGGCCGAGAGGGGGGACGACGTAGACAGCGTAGACAGCGAAGGCTTCGACTTGCCACCAGGGCTCAGAGGTCGAGGAAGGTTGAGCGCAGGAAGACGAGGTGACGGCGAGGTCCCAGAGGACGACTTCTTGATGCCCATGGCGGAGGAAAGGGGCGAGGGGCGAAGGAGGGAACGAGGAGAGCTGAACGCGTCGGATGGAGGGAGGGCCGGATCGAGCTCGCAACAGACGACACCGACAACAGGCGAGCGGGAGAGTCGACTGGGAGAGGGAGGGAGCGCAACGAAGCCGAATGGAGAGGACGGGGAGAGGAGAGCGGGAGGATACAAGGTCGACCGGGGATGAATGCGGTTTGGGGGGAGAAGAGTCGTCAACCCTTTGCTTCGGCGACCGAACCTCGCCGCCCCGCTCGGAGAGGGGAAACAACGCGAGCTGACATAAGCGCGACCAGGTTTGCTCACGACAACAAGAGCGGATGATACCTCGTCCCGGTTTGTATCGCGCCCGATCTCATAGCCTGCGTCATGCATATAAGGAGAAATCGCATGCAGGAGGAGCGCGCAGGGCCAGAAGGCTCGGCTCCATGCGCGATTGATCCATGTCATCATCTTTGTCTGCTGACTGACATACGAAAGAAACACGAGAAGGACTTCAGATGGGTTACCTAGCTCGTCTCGACTTCCGAGAGGACGGAAAGGTCCCTGCCGTCGCGAGACTTACACTGTCATGCGGGTTACTGACCTTCCGGGACAGGAGGCGGCCGAGCCGGGATGCGAAGCTGGTACGCTCGTGTAGCAGGCGTCTGGTCAAGACAGACTTCTAGCTAGATAGCAGTGATCCCAAAACTTGACCTGTCGCTGTCAGAACTGGAAAGTAATCGAGACGGACGCGTCTCCAGAGGGGAGCTCATTCCACTTGACCCTCGCGTCGAGCCAGCTTTTGGCGGTCGGCGGTTGACCTACCTCCAACCGCCTTGTCTTGCCTTCCCACCTCCTTCCCTCTTCACAATGGTCAAGTACATCCTCGTATGCGGTACGTCCACATCCAAGCTGCCTTTCGTTTGCGCGCAGAGTCTGACCTGCCCTGTTGTGTCGTCCGTGCAGGTGGAGTCATCTCGTGAGTGTCGCTCCGCTCCGTCTCCGGGGGCGCTAGTCTGCCACGCCTTGCGTTGGGGCGAGCTCGGAGCTGAACGCTGTCTGGTCTGCCTTGTGCCTTCTTACGATGTAGCGGTATCGGAAAGGGTGTCATCGGTCAGTCTCGTCTCTGTCGACCGCCCGAAGGAGGGCCATGTGAGCTTGAGCGGACGGGCGAGCTGACCTTTGGTGCTTCCTTCTTTCCTCGCCCTGCCTCCCGCCTGCCTCCTCCCTATGCAGCCTCTTCGACTGGACTGCTGCTCAAGACGACTGGTCTCAAGGTCACGTCGATCAAGATTGATCCGTACATGAATATTGACGCCGGAACGATGGCTCCCACAGAGCACGGTCAGTCCGCCCTGCCCAAATTCACGACCACGTCCCTCGGGTCGATTGCCGGTTCATCAGTCTCTCTGAGACCGCGCGACGGCTGCAAAGTGGCGTGCTAGGCCGTGTGGGCGTCAGGTTGGCGTCCGTGACGCTGGCAGACCTGTCTCGGGGCTATCGCGACGAGCGAACCGGGCCAGAGCTGGAGGAGGGAGCCAGGCGAGCTCGCGGCTACCGAACACAAGCGGCTGAACTGACCCTACCTTCATTCTACCGTTTCTGCAGGTGAGGTCTACGTCCTCAACGATGGAGGAGAGGTCGATCTCGACCTTGGGTACGTTCGACTAGTCTTGCAGACCTGAGCCTTCGAACCGCTCGAGCTCACCGTGCCTCATGCTCTTGCGCCTGCCTGTGACAGAAACTACGAGCGATACCTCGACGTGACGCTTTCCAAGCAGCACAACCTGACCACCGGAAAGGTCTACCAGCGAGTGATCGAGAAGGAGGTCAGTGGTCCTCTCCTGCCCTGTCCGAAAGCTGGAACGTCAAGCTGACTTGTCGGACCTGTGCGCCTCTCTCTTATCCAGCGACGGGGAGACTACCTCGGAAAGACTGTGCAGATCATCCCTCACCTCACCAACGAGGTCCAGGACTGGATCGAGCGGGTGTCCAAGCTTCCGGTCGACGAGACGGACGAGGAGCCGGACGTGTGCATCATCGAGCTCGGAGGAACCGTCGGCGACATCGAGTCGGCCCCCTTCATCGAGGCGATGCGACAGTTCCAGTTCCGAGTCGGACACGAGAACTTTGCCGTCCTGCACGTCTCGCTCATCCCCGTCGTGGGCGGAGAGCAGAAGACCAAGCCCACCCAGGCGACCGTCCGAGACCTCCGAGGACTCGGTCTCTTCCCGGATCTGATCGCCTGCCGATGCGAGAAGGAGCTCGAGCGGTCGACGATGGACAAGGTGTCGATGTTCTGCCACGTCCAGCCGGCCCAGGTGATGGGCGTCCACAACGTGCAGTCGACCTACCATGTCCCCCTCCTGCTCAAGGACCAGGGACTCATCACCTACCTCCAGACCCGACTCAACCTCTCCACCATCGACGTCGGAGACAAGGGACGAGACCGGGGACAGAGCCTGCTCGGACGATGGAAGCAGCTCACATCAGGGTGAGTTCGACCCGAGCACGCATCCGCCTAGATCGCCTGATAATGACTGACCCATGACTCTTCTTCTGTCCCTTCTATAGACACGACCGACAGTTCGAGACTGTTTCGATCGTGCTCGTCGGAAAGTACACGTCGATGCAGGACTCGTACATGTCTGTCGTCAAGGCGCTCGAGCACGCGTCCATGCGAGTCGGAAGGAAGCTCACCATCCAGGTAAATCTCGTTCCCATCCTGTACCTCCGTTCAATGTCTTCCTGACCATCCTCCTCCTTTCTTGTGGTCGCAGTGGGTCGAGTCATCACATCTCGAGCCTGAAGCGCAGACCGACGACCCGGTCAAGTACCATGACGCCTGGAAGGCTCTCTGCTCTGCAGGGTGAGTCACCAGGTCCTTTTCTATCAACGCGATGCATCGCTGACGGTTTTGTTCAATCCTACTTATGCAGAGGTATCCTGGTGCCCGGAGGTTTCGGAATCCGAGGAACGGAGGGCATGATCGTTGCGTGCAAGTGGGCACGAGAGCACAAGATTCCGTACCTCGGAATCTGCCTCGGTATGCAGATCGCCGTCATCGAGTGGGCACGAAACGTCTGCGGCATCAAGGGTCAGTCTCTCACAGCCGGCTGTACTTTATCTGTCAGTCGTGTGCTGACCTGCAACTGCCCTCTTACCGCAGACGCCAACTCCGCCGAGCTCGTTCCCGGCACTGCTTCCCCCGCTGTCATCTTCATGCCCGAGATCTCCAAGACGCACCTGGGAGGGACCATGCGACTCGGTCTGCGTCCGACGATCTTTGAGCCGTCGACAGAGAACGCCAAGATTCGCCGGCTGTATGGTGGGCAGGGAACCGTGTGGGAGAGGCATCGTCACAGATACGAGGTCAACCCCGAGATGGTCGAGACGTTCGAGAAGGGAGACGGGAAGAAGGGAGGGCTCAAGTTCATCGGGCGAGACGAGAGCGGGCAGAGGATGCAGATCCTCGAGATTGAGGGTCAGTCCATCCCATCTCTACCCTCAATCCGAACTCTCATACTGACATGATCCCATCTTTTGCATCAACAGACCACCCTTACTTCGTTGGACTCCAGGCCCACCCCGAGTTCTGCTCGCGACCTCTCAACCCGTCCCCACCGTTCCTCGGATTCCTCGCCGCCGCCTGCGGAACCGAGTCGATGGCCGAGCACCTCCAGCGGAACGAGAAGGAGTACCGTGCGCCTCACCCGGAGTCGTCGATGGTGACCAAGCCCGTCGAGCAGGAGGCCGAGGAGGTCAAGGTCAAGATCGCAGAGGTCGTCGCCCAGGCCAACGGAAAGGCTTAGGTCAGACCCGTCTGCCAGGCAGGATCCCCGGTTTGGGTTAGAGAGAGAGATCAGGAAGGGTTTCAGTGCGATGCTCATTTACATGCTCTAGACGATAGAGGGAGAAGGGGAGATCCAGCCCATGGTGCGACTCTTGCCCTTGCGCGGGTGCTCTCGTGTACTTTTAGATCTCGCGTACTTTTATCTTATGAACGAACAAACAAAAGATACCTACCTAAGCGTTCCTCCCACGAAGTCTCTGTCTCCAAGTAGTCGGCTTGTTGACCTCGGGTGAAACAAACGCCTCTGCCCGCGCGCTTGGGCCTCGCGCCTGCCTGGGAGGTGAGCTCGACTCAACGGTCAACTCTCGGCTTCCTCACGCTCAGCTCGGTTCTCTTCCTCTCGTCCCCACCCTTTGCAGGGTCGGCTCTCGTGTCTGTAACATCCTTCGACATCCTCTCTGTTGTGTGGTCGTGTGGGGATGGTCAAGTTCTTTCGGCCCCGGCTCCCTAGGCGGTTCACCTCGCTCCTCCTCCCTCTCACCTTCTTTGCCCTCGTAAGTCCATCAGCCATACTCGCACTATCTACAATCGTCCAAGTGGGCTACGAGATGCTTATCGAGGTGGAAGCGGACTCTGACCAGCTCTTACTGAATCAGGAGAGCTGATCGTCCTCATCCGGATCCGAGCTGACCTCTCCGTTCGTCCCTCCCTCCCTTGCTTGCCTCTCCAGCTGTTCATCCTCCCCCTCAACCGTCGCGCAGACGGAGAACAACTCATAGAGGACCTCGAGACGGCTCTCCATCTTCCTCATGTCCACGCCGACTTCAGCCATCACGACCTCGACGACGACGTCCCCGCGCCCGCGCCGCCATCCGACCAGCGCAAGCCCGGAGGAGGTGGTGGTAGGAAGATGGGCATCGTCAAAGGGACAGCCAGGTTTGACCGGAGAGCAGATGGGATCATGGTCGTCACGGACGACAAGCTCAACGGACAGCACCCGATAGAGGCGTTGATCAAGGTACGTCGGACGCGAGCCGAGTGCATGAGGACGACGGATGGGCTGATCTCTCGCGTGCGTCCGGTCTGGTTCGGTGCTGCAGGAGGCGAAGGAGATTGCAGAGAGGGATGTCGCTCGGATACCGCGGTCGCTCAAGGAGGCCGTTCAGCTGTATAAGGATCTGAACGGAGATGCGCTGCCGCCAGCGGGGTTCGACAAGTGGTCAGTCCATCAGGCTTTCCTACTCTGCTTCCCCAAAGCGCGTCATCTGATCCATAGCATATTCTGTTGACTACCGGTCGATCTTACAGGTTCGAGTGGTGTCAAGAGAACGAGGCTGTCGCATGGCCGCATGAGGCGGCCCACTCGACGATCCTGCCGTTCCTGTCGCTGCCTGCGGCGGCGCTCAAGGAGCGGGCGGCCCGTCAGGAGGACAGGGTCATGACCTCGACCTTTAAAATCGAGTATGTATCACTTTCTTGGTCTGGGCGTTTGAGATCTTGAGGGGCTGACTCTGTCATTCTTTCCTGCCGCTCGTTTTGTTCAGGAAGGGAGTGATGGTCAAGAATTGGGGTACAGCGGGAACGGATCA
The DNA here is from genome assembly GCA_036245725.1 of Mrakia hoshinonis. NCBI lineage: Eukaryota > Fungi > Basidiomycota > Tremellomycetes > Cystofilobasidiales > Mrakiaceae > Mrakia > Mrakia hoshinonis. The sequence continues at coordinate 74,707 of BTPH01000056.1, forward strand.
CTATCGTTCAATGTCAGTCTGACCCTTGTCTCATCGAGCGATCTTCTTCGTGCTGACACCCGAACCTTCCAACCGCGTGAACACAGATCGTTTGGTGCCCTCATCTCTTCGGTCGCGCACGTCCTGCCCGACCTGACCGTCTACACAAACGTAGACGACTCTCCGACCCGCTCTGCGTCGTACGAGGTCCGGGACGGTTCCATTGAGCGAGCGAAGAAGGGGGAGCGTGAGTCTACCAATCTCTCCTGTGCTCCACTTGTCTCGCCAGGGCTGATGATGTCCGTTCCCTTGACTGACAACCAGTGTGGAAGGAAGACGAGATCGCGACTGCCGAGTCACACGCAGCCTGGGGGTGGGGTATGCAGTGCGCACCGGACTCGCCGATGAAGATGGGCACGACGCCACCAGAGGAGGACGACGCTGGGCCGAAGCGGTTCATCTGGTCGAGCGATCTCTCTTCAGAGGTGTGCTTGCATCCGGAACATCTGCCCATACATGGGACGTACATCTTTGGGAGCCCTGGATCTGTGAGTCTTCATCATGGCTGTGCCGGATGTGTACATACACAAGGGCTGACAGTCCGACCTTCTCTCTCTCTCGCAGCAACCGCTCGTGCCTCTTTTCTCGACCTCCATTGTACGCATCCCTCTTTCTTTCTTGCAGATCCGCCAATGTCTTCTCTGACATCCTACTAATTTGAGCTCCTCTATCCATCTCTTCCCGCCCACCCAGACCAACGCCCACCTCGACCTCCTCCTCCCGTCCCTCGACCAGATCAACGTCACCACCGTTCCGATCCCCTTCTCCCAAAAGACCTCGCACAAGATCTTCTGGCGAGGAATGACGACCGGCCTCATGCACGGCAAGGAGTGGCCCCTCTGGAAGACGTCCCAGCGCATCAGGCTGAACCTGCTTGCGAACGACTACGAGGGGCATGCGAACGTGTTGGTGCCGGTGAGGGGTGGAAAGGGCCAGGAGAGGCAGATTGTGGACAGTGGGATTGCGAATGAGAGGTGGATGGATGTCGGGTTCTCGGCGGACCCGACGCAGTGTGTCAAGGAGGATGGAACGGTGAGTCTGCTATCCGTCCGTCCAGCAGCGTAAGCGATGGCTGCTGACCTTGCTGTTGTTACTTTACCCGTGAAGTGCGACGAGATGGAGGAGATGCTCGAGTTCAAGGATCGAGTGGAACCGGACCAGGCAGCAGAGTATCGGTACATGATTGACGTGAGCCCCATCTCTTCCTTGGACTCTGCGCTCGAGCTGCAAGTCCTGACTCTGACGTGTCGCTTCAGGTTGACGGCAACGGCTGGTCAGCACGGTATCGTCGTCTGCTTCTCTCTGGCAGGTTAGTCCCCCTTTCATCGTCTTCCTGCTCTCTGATTCTCCCTGCGCTGACACTACCCTGTCCTCTTCCTTCTAACAGCGTCGTCCTCAAATCTACTATCTACAAAGAATGGCTCTCCGCCTCGCTCATCCCTTGGTATCACTACGTCCCCGTCCAACTCGACTACTCCGACCTCTAGTGCGTCCACTACTCTCTCTCTCTCTCTCCTACCTTTCTTCCCCTCTACCCCTCACTGACCGACTCCCTTTCCAACGCTCTTTGCTCCGCAGTGACATCGCCTCCTTCTTCGAGGGCTCCTCCACCACCCCCGGCCGTCCAGACCTCGCCGCCCAGATCGGAAACAACGGCCTCAAGTACGCTCAGGAGCGATGGCAGTGGAAGGACGCCCAGGCGTATACGATCCTCGCTCTTCTCGAATACGCGAGGGCGTTGGCGGAGGATCGGAACGAGGCTTCGTTCCGGCTTTAAACTTTCTTATCGGGGATAGAGTGGAATCAGATGGGCTTGCAATTGAAGGCTTGCTTTTTGGGTAAGGGAGGCTGCAGGGAACGGAGCATTTTGATTGAGGAAGCAAGCTGAGCGAGTAAAGCAGATTGGTCGGACGGACGCGGTACGCGACGGATAGATAGTGTAAGGTAGGCGAGCGATACAGCGGGTAGTGATACAGACAGACAGACAGATAGACAAAGCGGTGAACGAAGCGGTACCAAAAAGGATGAAGAGCAAAAGCGAAATCGACGAGAAGTAGAGTAGAGAGAATGGGAAAAAGGTATGCGAGTCCGTGTGTGTGTGTGGGTGTGTGGGTGTGCGGGATGGAGCTAGTAAAGCCTGACCCCGCTTCGCTCGCCGAACATGACGCTCAGCCCTGGCAGTCTGCACGAGCCCTCCTCCATCTGGCCTTCTGCGCTTCTGTCCCGCTTCAAGGGTGACGTGGGTGCCGGCGTCTGTTGCGATGGGTACTGATGAGGCTGGGCAAACACCGATGGCGACGTTGGCGTCGGCGGGGCGTAGGACTGGAACGACAGCGTCTGATCAGACGTCGAGGCGAGGTCTCGAGCGCCAGGAGGGAAGTACGATGGCGGTGGCCCTGATGGAGTCGAAGCAGTGGCGACCGACGCTCTCCTCGAAGCGATCTGTTCGGAGCGATGCGACGACGTCGACCGGCTCATCCCCGCGACCGGTCCTCGCTTCTTCCCTCCTCCGCTCCAGACACAGTCGAGCATCAACTCCTTGCATCTCGCACAGCAGGTGCCCTCGCCTCCCTCGGACTCGAGACAGCGTGTCTTTCGCGAGCGGCAGTTGTCGCATGCGCGGGTGGTTCGCTGGATTGGCGCGCGGCTGTTGGACGACGAGGAGGCGGCAGCGTTGGGCTGTTGCTGCTGTTGGTGGTGTCCGGATGAGTTAGGCCGGGAAGCGGCTTGAGGCGAGACCGAGTGGGCGGTGGCGGGACGTTCGTAGGGGTGGGCAGAGTACGATCCGCGCGGGAGAGGAGTGGATGCTGGGGAGGGCGGAGAGGATCCGTGAAGGAGGGTGTGGATGGAAGCGAGTTTGGGTCCGGGGGAGGAGAGAGGGTCCGAGTGGCCTCTGTTTTTGAAGGGCGGGCGGGGGTGCGCGCCGAGATGGGTTGGGTCCGAGGCGGGAGGAGAGTAAGGGATCGATCGCGAGTGGCGGTGTTGGTTCGGAGGGTAAGAGAACGTCGGTGGCGATTGCGAGGACGAGGCGAGGCTTGCGGGAGTGTAAGGCGGGGTGGACATGTTTGACGAAGGGTATGCGAAGGTGGATGATCCGGGTGTAGGAGGAGGCGAGTTGGACGCTGATCGGCGGTATCTCTCGCCCGAGAATGAGCTCCGGATGGCAGACTGGCGAGAGGCGAACGATCCGCCCTGGAGGGAGGCCCGTCCGCCCGTGATGATGTGGCCGACCGAGGGCAGAGGGTACCCGAGCGCCACAGGGGCGGCGGCTTCGGATCCGGTTCCGGGCGGCGCAGGGGTCGAGACGGTTCCGGCGAACGAGAACGACGCGAACGGATCCTCGGGAGAACGAGCAGGAACTCGATGCAGAGGCTTGGACCACAGCTGCGAAGGCGATCAGGAAGGAAGAAAGAAGCATGGTCAGCAAGGCATGAAAGGGAGACTAGCAGCGCATGAATCCGGATCGGCTCACAGGCCAGATCGGAGAGAGAGAAAGTCGAGCTCACCGAAGACGAGCTTGTGGGAGAGACCCCCCTGTGCTGGTCGTCTGCCTCGCTTCCCTGCGACCACGAGGGAAGCAGACAGGGTGAGGGAAGCGGAGACGAGTTGGCCGAGCTCACGCCTGTGAGGACGGACGAGGGCCGTCGGTCGTGCGAGCTCGAGAACGCCGGAGGGGGGAAGTCGAACGACGCCAGCCCAGGAAGCGAGAACGAGCCAGGAGGAGAGGAGGACCTTCGATCCTGAGGAGAGGACATGGCGAGGAAGGGAGAGGGAGAGGGCGAACAAGCGGAACTGTTGACGAGCGACGATCCGAGTTTGGCGAGAGGATTCCAGGAATCGGAGAAGAGCGAGGAGGCGGACGGGTGCGAGTGGGCAGTGGGGGAGCGAAACGAACGTCGGGTCGAGAGAAAGGCGATAAAACAGAACTGATGGTTGTTGAAGAGGACAAGACTAGGAGGAGGGGGAACCTGCCCTTGCGAGACAAGACGAGAGAGTTGAATGGGGGACCAGCAGAGGGCGGCCGTCTCGAAGCTTGAGCTCGTGCGAAACCACGGTTCGACTCACCTCGTCTGCCCGATCGTCGACGACCGTCCTGATCAGGAAGACAGGTCAACCACCAAACACCTCATCGGTCGAGGCCCATCCCACGAGTCACCGATTCACCGGCAAACGAAGAACTTAAAAACTCAGCGGCAGTCGACGTCCCCCGGGGCCTGAGCGACCAGGCACTCGACGCAGGATGAGCGGCGCACGAGCCCTCGAACGCTCGGAGGACCAACCCATCTTTGCTTCCCTCCGTGATCATCCCTTTGTGGCTTCGAAGACAAAGGCGACATCTTTATTGTCTGCTCTTCTCCCAAGCTGGTCAATCACCGTCCGTCCCTTCGAAGAACAACTTTCCAGGCGAACCCCACAGAAGGGATCGCCTCGACCTCCCTGCCTGATCCGGCGCGCGCCTGTCTCGCTCGTCCTCACCCTCCCTTGCCTGACCTCCGCCATGACCTCATAAACACACCAAGCTCGGAACCAACCAAACTTTGGCCTTACAGAGGGCGAAACTAAAGTACATGAGAGAGATGATCGTGAAGTTCAAAGGCCTGCAGGTGCCCTGTCTGCCGGGCTGCATCGACAAAAAGGCAAGGTCGAGCGAGCTGTCTCATCGACCGCTCCCCTCCCCGAGGTCGACGAGCTTGCGATTCCACCCCACCCAGGTCGCTGGAACGGCAACGTCAAGAGAGCGGAGTCTCTCGTACGACACAGAACCCGGGAGAAATCTCTAGTGCGAGCGGGGCAGTCGGTCATAGCATGACGTACCGAGGAGGCAAAACCGACAACGACACGTAGCCTACTGTAGCCGGACACCCCTCTGCACCAGCCTGTTGACTTCTTCGAAAGCCTTCCATCCCTCGTCCCCTTCTCTCAACATCAATCAAGAAAGGTGGAGGTCGCGCACAGTCCCTTTGCGCGCGACCAAGCGCCACACTCTGTCCCACCCTGCTTGTCGACGCCCAGCTCATGTTCAGCCGAAACGAAGCGAGACCCTCACCCGACTTCCGTTGAGGCGAAACGAGCCGACGTTTGACGTTCCCTTCCCTTGCTGACAGACAGGACAAAGCGAAGCGAGTCGGAAGGGATGTGCCTCCCGCTCGACTTCCGCCCTTTCGTCGGTCGCTCGCCTTTGCTCATGCGGGATTGGGCCAGACGAGCCGACGCCGACAGGGCGGGAACAGGTGAAAAGATCCGACTCCGCCGACCGAGCGAGCCGACGACACGACAGGGTGGCCATACACCCCCCTCCCCAGGCGGCGTCGGTGCCTCCAACACCTCACAAGTTATTCGATGGCGCCCGTAAACATCGTTCACAGTTGGTCATCGAACGTATCAGGATGAACTGCGACTTGCTCCCTCGGTCGCAGTGATACCGTAATCAGCGCGTGCGACCCGAGGTCATCGACGCAGAACGGCCTCCGGACGATGAATCAGATGAGATCAACGCAACGCTCCATCGATGCTTCTCTGGGCTTCGATTCAGATCGTAACGAAGCACAAGCGCAGAGTTCAGATTCGGGAGCGATGATCCTGCTTGCGGGTGCAATCGGATCTACGCTGCGAGACGAAACGAGACGAGGGGCGGAGGCCGATGGGTGCGTTCGACCGAGGGTACAGCAGAAGGAGCTTCGGAGACGCAGGTGGGAGGGGGAGTGAGTGAGATGTTGATTGTGTGATAGACGAGCCGGTGAATGGATGTGTCGATGAGCTAGTTGCTCTGATGCGATGCCGACAGAGAGATGAAGGATTGTCGGCGTGGACGGGACTCTTCGTCATTCGAGCCATCGAGATGGTCCTTTCACAGCAGACGCCTGGGGAGTCTCAGGGCCTGCTGAGCCGGTACAAGTCGCTCGAAGGGTGCAGCGTGCCGCTCCTGCGTCCTCGTTTGAACGAGCAGGCAGACGGCGGCGTCTCCCGAGCGGCGACGTCCAGTCCATCGTCCGTCGTCGCTATCGCAGACGCCGGTCGTGATACATGTTGCATTTCATTGAGTAGTATCGTGCGACTAGCCTCCGTGGAGTGTGCTGATGAAGACGATCTCGTCTCCGTCCTGGAGGACGTACTCGAGTTCGTGCTCGAGCTCCCAGTCGGCTGAACGACGGCAGAGGCGGAAAGTCCAAGAGGTCAGCCTGTCTGTCCGCACAGAGTCCGACGCATTCCGATCCGTTGCACGTACTGTCATTGATGAGAACAAGGATACCTGGACGCCTGCCACCAGATCAACAAGCCGAGGTCCGCGGTAAGCTTCAGCGACCGAGATGCAGGGGCATGATGTCTGCGTACACGGTGTCTCCCTCCCGGAACAGCTCCTCTCTTTCTTGCAGTACGTTCTTGGCGAGGTAGTCGACGAGGTAGCGCATGTCCGGTGGTGTTGGCGCGGACGAGTCGGAGGCGGATGGAGGCGGGACGGTGGCAGGGAGGTGGAGAACGTGCAGGGGCTGCTTTGAGAACAGCAGGTCGAGACCTCCTCTTTAAGAAGAGAACATGAGCGTGCATCAGTGGGTGCGCGCGTGAGAAGGGAGGGATGCGATGCGGAAGCGAGGACATGGCCGAAAGGGAAGACAGGAAGGGACGAGCGAAGCTCAACATCCAGCCCTGATGCAAGCTGGACCCTTTCCTGGCTGCCACAAGCGTCCTCGCGACCAAGCACATATCGCCTGAGGCGTTGATCGACCTTGTCCGATGTGTCCAGGATGACTAGCAGGATATCTCGAGCCAGAGAAAACGTGAACGTGGACTGACCCAAACTCGACCTGGACGCGGAGGGTCTCTCCCTCCGGCTTGGCTCCCTTGCCCGTCTCGGGTGCGCTCGTGCTCGACGACGGTGGTTGTGTTGCTGGTGTGTATCCGAGTCCGTTGATCGACATGGCTGCTTGAAGAGATGATGGTCGTCTGGTGGTCGGCCCAGCCAATCCGACCGGTCGCGAAACGGACCCGACGGCCTCGGACTCGTTTCGACCCTGTCAGCGGACTCACCACCAACGACACCCACCGGACACCCCCAATTTCCCTCTTTGAACTCTTCTCGGCCATGCTCTCCTCCTCTGCGTGCCGATCTCTTGCCCTGGCTACCCCTCGACGTGTGGCAGCGGCTGCTTCGGCGAAATCGTCGTCTCCCCTTCTCCCCTCCTTCGCTCGCCATGCCTCGTCCCTCTCCTCCGATAGCCGGTCATCGCCCGCGGCTCGGTTCTCGTCCGCAAGGTTCAACAAGTGCACTCCGTCCGCCTCGGTCGCTGCCCGGTCTTTCTCTTCGTCATCGGGTAAGCTCCCAGACCAAAGACGGTCGTCGAGGGAAATGTCGAGCTCACCATCCGACCTTCTCTCTCTTGTTGCTCCTTTCCAGTCTCTCGTCACGGAGAGATGGAGCGCCCGGAGCCTGGAACAGGGTACGTCGCTTGCAATCCCATCACCAACCATCAAGCGCCGATGAGTCTAGCTTCGCTTTGGCTGACCTTTCCTTCTCCTCCCTCGGCGTCGACCGTCTCCTCAGCATCAAGGTCACCTTCAAAGAGGCCAACGGAACCACCATCAAGACCGTCGAGGGAAACGAAGGAGATGATCTCCTCAGCATAGCACACGAGTACGACATCGATCTCGAGGGTCAGTTCACCCTTCTCCTTCTCGGCGGAAGACGAGCCACTCGTCGACCAGCCGAACGCTGACTCGCTCTTGATGTTGACTGGTCGACTTACGCAGGCGCATGCGAGGGCTCTATTGCCTGCTCAACATGCCATATCGTGCTGTCCCAGGAGATGTTTGACACCCTGCCAGAGGCGTCGGATGACGAGAACGACATGCTGGATCTGGCGTTTGGGTTGACCGACACGTGAGTCTGCCAACAGTCCATCTTCCTCGTCTGCATACTTCTCGGGGGGCTGACAGATCTGCTCTGGTTGCCACCTTGCAACTCAAGCTCTCGTCTAGGGTGCCAGGTCCACCTGACCCGCGAAGTGGACGGACTGGTCGCTACCTTGCCGAGCGCGACGAGGAACATGTTTGTCGATGTGCGTGCCTCCGCTTCGACATCAACGGTCAAGCTCCGTCATTGCTGACCTCTGCCCGTGCATCCACCGTTTCGTATCCTTAGGGAGCCAAGCCGACGAAGCACTAAGAGGCCTCAGCTGTTGGGTCTCCTCGCGCGACTCATCGAGTCCCGGCTGGTCTGGCTATATCCGCCGGTCAGCTCTCCACTCGTGCCTATGCTCAAGGTTGAAAAGGGACGCGAGTTGGCAGAAGGCAGGACGAAGGATGAGCATGGCCTCTTGTTGTATGCTATGCGTTGCGCCCGTTCATCCAGCCGCGGCAGAGGCTCTTCGACCGCACAAAAGTAGTAGGTAGCTCGTCAAGGTCATAAAGAAAAGAAGAAGACGGAGAGGAAAGGATAGGTCAAAAGTCAAAAGGTGGCCGCGAAGAGAAAAGATGGACCAGTATTCCGCGAGCCTAGTCAAGCACAATCACCCCACCTCCTTCGCCACCACTCCCACCTGCATCGCCATCGCGCCTGCTTCGCTTTCGTTCGCTTGCCGTCGAGACAGAGGTCACCTCGTCCTCCGAGTCGGACAGCTCGATCGTCTCCGTTGCGCTCGAGCCTGCGCCCGCGGATGTCGTGCGTGTGGCGGCGGTAGACTTTTTGCGTTTCGACCCGGCTGTCTGAGGCGTGGACATAGAACGTGTGGGAGTCGAGGTGGTCGTACGACGGGAAGAGGACGCTCGGGCGGTGGAAGGTGCGGGCACAGGAGCGCCAGGAGCGGGAGTCGAGCTGGGAGCGGCGGGTCTTGGGAGGGCAAACCTGAAGGCACATTCACGCGAAATGGAAAAGTCAGGATATCCGAGAAGCTCGAGGCTGTAAGCGGAGAAGTCGTGACGTACTTCTGGACCCAGTCTTGGGCGATGGCGTCGTGCTGTTTCCTGTCCGTCATGTACATCTGGGCGATGTTAGCCACCAGCGGATCGGCTGGGAGGCAAGAGCCGAGGACGTCAGCAGCTGATGATACAGATCTGGCCAAGGATTGATGCTGGTCGACGTACATGGGTTCGGGTCGGTCAAGAGCGATGAGAGCGAGAGGATGACCTTGAGCACAGACAGCGCAGGACTCCAGCTGTTCTTGAGGATGTCGAGACAGATACCTCCGTTGTCGCTCTGTGTATATCGACGGGAGAGGACGCACGGACGGGATGGATAGCGGCGTCAGCGGTCGAGGACAGACCTCGACAGGGGCCAAGTGGCGTGGGAGCTCTGGTACGTACGATGTTGCAGTGGTAGATCTTTGTGGTGAAGTGGAGTTTCGGCGGCGAGAAGGGGTAGTCGGGAGGAAGCTGGATCTGGACCTGGAAGAGGGCAAGGGCAAGGCGAACGCGTCAGAACGAGCGAGGCGTCGGCTGGTTGGGAGACCGGTCGACGGCCGAGCAGCCGGTAGATGGCAAAGCGCACCTCGAAGACACCACCTTCATAGCAAGAGCCCTATAGTATACCAAACATGGTCGAGAAAGTCTGGTCAGCCTCTACAAGTGGGCAGGGAACAGGAAGGGAGGGCCAAGGCAGGGGGTGTGAGCTCACTTGAGGTCCAGGCAGGCTGCACGACCAGCGAGTGAGATCCGTCTCTCCCGGGCGGAGGTCAATTCCGCCTAGATCCTTCTCCTTGGTGAGCGTCGAGATCTCCTTCTTGATCCGCTTGAGTGCGACCTGTCAAGACACCGGCCGTCGTTGTGGCGAACACGAGCAGGAAGGTCAGCTCCGCTCGCCGCCAGCTCGCATCCCGCCGCTTGAGCGCGACAGGGTTCTCCTCGGGTCACGTACTCACCGATGACGGTGCTGACGCAGCGGCTGGAATGTAGACTGTGCGTTGATTGCTCATGTTGTCAGTGGTGTGCAGGTGGACGTGGAAGGGCAGGGAGGGAGGACGAGCTCGAGTTCGAGAGGTGAGCTTCGTCCGTCGAGTGGAGTTCAACGCCATCAGCCTTCTCTCGGACGACACAAGTGAGTATCGTGCCCACTAGGTCACAGATCCCTGCTCTACTTTACTATGCTGCCTGTCGACGACGAAACCCTACAACCACAACTCTCCTCTCCGAAGGACTCGACCTCACCGACCCATCCCCGCCGGCTCCGGTCGCTCAACGCTTGGCTGAGCTGCCATCTCTCTAGAGGTGATGAGCTCGCTGGGTCGTGGCTGCAGGATCGCGGCAGGGATGCACAGGGTCTGAATGGGGACCTTTCAGATACTCCCGAGACGTCTATCGCAGCCCACGCTTTCTTGTCTTGTCATGTCGGACCAAACGAGCGGAGCTGAGCTGACCTTGCCTCCTCCTCTCGTCCACATCGGCTAGCCCTTTATTCATTCCATACGACATGTCTGATCCACGCTTAGCAAGAGCAGGGGCGCCATCACATCTCTCCGCGACTCCGAACCCTCCCAACTTGAACGGACAGCAACCTCCGGTCCAGGACCCCCGGCGAGCTCAATGGCAACAACCGCCCTTCGCACAGAGCGGAACCCCTCCACCGCCACCTCCGACACTGCCAACCTCGACGCCCTACCCCGGAGGATCCGGGAACTCGACACCAGTCGTCATGGACCCGCGCATGGCAGCCCGTCTCGGTCCTTCTGGCTCCGGCTCAAACACACCTCCCCCAGCCTCGTCCTCACCAGCTCCTGCAGCCCAAACTACCTCTACCGTGCTCGATCCGTCTATAGACCCGGCTCGGATGCTCTTCTGCGTCGTCTGTGCATCAAACAACGTTCGTTCAGCCCATCTCTTTCCTCAGACGTGGCTTCCGGAATGCGCGCGGCTTCCCCGAGCGTGAATGCTGAACCACTCTCTGCTTTCTGCTCTCCGATACGCACAGAACCGATCCATGCAGGCCCATCTTACATTAGCTCAGGCTGGACTCAACGTCATCTCGTCAGGGACGGGATCTGCCGTTCGTCTGCCCGGTCCGGCAGTCGATAAGCCCAACATCTACTCGTTCGGCACACCGTACGAGGACATCTACCAAGACCTCATCTCAAAGGACAAGAGTCTGTGGGTATACCTCGTTCATGTTCTTATCTATTATACCTCATTTGAACGCTCAGGACTGACGTAGCCCTTCGTATTATCTCGCCTCCTTTGGCAGCTACACCGCCAACGGCCTCCTTCCGATGATCGACCGCAACCGCAAAATCAAGCGTGCACCCGAACGCTGGCACGAGACAAGGACCGTTCCTGACGTGGTCATCACGTGCGAGGAGAGGTGCTTTGACTCTGTCTGCGAAGGTATGCCCAGCGCACCCCTCGTGTTACAGGCCTACCGTCTTGGGATGGCTGACTTGAGCTTCATCTCCTTGATCGCTGCTTTCAGACCTACTGAACCGAGGCGGGGAGTTCAATCGACCTGTGCACATCATCAACGTCGAGATCCGGGACACGAACGAGGAGGCCATGATCGCAGGGAGTGCAATCCTCAAGTTGTGTCAGAGTGTGAGTCTCTTCGAGTAAGGTTACCCCGACTGATACTTTCCTGGGCGCTGACCATCGTCATGCTGCGTTTGACTACCTTCAGATCGACTCCTCGGAGGACGCGGACGAGGAGATGGACGCTATCCTCCAGCGGCAACGGACGAATCATCCACACCAGATCCTCCATGCCGTAGGCTTCTACTAGCTTCTTTTCGCTCCTGCCCTCATTCATATACACCTAATCTCCTGATGAAGCTGCTTCGTCCCTGACGGTGCCGCTGTCGTGACTTGCGCGATGCCGGGCAGACCGTGAGATCAGGAACATGAGCGCTATCTTTGCTCTTGGCTCGTTGAATGTAACCAATCTGGATTGTTCCTCACAACCAATTCAATCAGCACGGGCCAAACTTGCTCGACGCCAACTGAAGGCAGGGTCAGCGCACGCTGCCAGACGCGCGCCCGAGCGGAGCCTCATGCTCCTCTTCTCTCTGCCCTCACCCATCACCGTCGTTCGCGATGGCTCCTCCCTCGCACTCCTCGTCGCGGCTCGCTCAGCGTCTCATCTCCTTCTTTCCTCCGGCGCTGTCTCCTCAGCTGTCGTCGTACGGTCACTCTGTGGATCCATCTCGAGCGTATGAGCTTCCCCACACGTCGGTCCCTCCTCCATCTCCCCGGCCGTCTCGCCTCCAGATCCGCCCAGGACGGCCAGTGATCCCACTGTGGGACGACTATCCGCCGTTCTTCAACCCTCCAGAAGAGTCTGCTGCCCCTCCTCGGGTTGTGGACGAGGCTGTCGAGCCGAGTGAGCTCGCGGACGAGCCAATGGATGGGCCTCCTTCTTCCTCCCCCGCGACCGTCCAGGGAGCCTCCACACCAATAGTCGAGCTTCCACCGCCGACACCGCCAACGCCGACCTCACACGCGCTCGCCCAGGCCCTCTTCGCTCCGCCTTCCACGCCAGCTCGAGAATCAGCGACCGCTCGTCCACAAGACCCCGCGCGAGGTCAGTCGGCCCGAGGTCAGCCAGAGGGTCCTTCATCGAGTCCGAGCTCACCGCCTCCCTCTCCCCCTCTGGGTGCTGTCACGTTCTCTAGATCCTGCTCCTCATCTACAGCTCTCGTCAGTCGACAATGGGCTCGCGTCAACCGCCCAAGCTGTCCTGAGTACAGGTTCGTGTCGACATCCCTAGCCCAGACGGAGACTCGCGCCGAGCTGACCTCTGTTTCCTCTCTCCACCTCGCGATCGTCTTGACCTGTCCCGCCTTCTCGCTGCTCTCAGCAGACGGACCCTCGACCAAGTCACGCCCGAAACCGTTTGTGCACCTGCCGAACCTTCCCGAGCTCGTGCGGGAGACGCTGCCAGACGTGCCGGCCGAGCTGGTCGACAGGCAGACCCGGTACAATGCGCCTCGGCTGAACGAGGACGTCGTCATGGATAAGACACCCCGCGTGACAATCCACAACTTGCCAGGCACGGCTCTGCCGGTCGACGTGCAGCTGCTGTTGCTCGAGATCCTCGGAGGAGAGTGGGCCGGCTTGCCAAACTGTGAGCTTTCGCTCAGCCAGCCTTCGTCTCGTGCAGGCTTGTGCCCGGACGAATCACTGACTAACTCGTTTGGTTCACTTTCTGCTGGCTAGTCTCCTTTGTCACGACATCATCTGCCTCGAACACGACCGCTCGCGTGGTGTCGGTCCGCACGGTCTCGCTCGCTCAGCACTACACGCTCCTCCACGCGCTCGCCTCTCCCTCGACTGCACCTCTCTTCGCTCACGCTTCCACCAGCACGTCTTCCACGCAACCCTTCGCGCCGTCGCCAACACAACGTCGAGTCGGTGGGAACCTGGTCTGGGCCACGGACCCCAATCCAGAACGGACGGCAGCCAGCTTTGCTCAGCCGAGCAGCTCGAAGGCATCATCGGCTGAACCGCTCGAGGATCCGCGAGAGGCATGGGAGATCCCAGAACGGGAGCGGACAAAGTACATTGACGAGAAGGGACGTCGACACCTTCTCCTCCACAACGTCCACAGCCCCGACGCGACTCGGACCGCGGTCCACCGGCTGCTCTATCGGGAGGGGATCCTCGACGACAGTCCTGAAGATGGCTTCACTCTCATCGGTGAGTTCGACCTGCGCACAGTCACTCGTCCTCTGGCCTGACCGAAGTTCGTCTGTCTTGTTCAGTGCAAACTTTCCCGTCAGACCGAGATGGCGACGACACTCAGATCATCCACATTGTGATCCCGCCACGAGCCCCCTCAACTGCCCTCATCCGCCCTCGTCCAAATCACCGTCCTGAACGTCCTCAAGTGAGCCGGCTGTACCGTTCGACTCGGACCATGTCCCCGATGGAGCTCGCCTCACCCGCTTGCCCGAAACTGGGCGAGCAGCCCGTCTGGATCTCCGAGACGACCAAGGAGGAGATCCGCAGACTCAAACAGCTCAAGGTCGACAGCCGGACCGACGACCTCCGCAACACGTCGAGGAAGCACAAGCTCAAGCTAAACAGAGCCTCCAGTAGTGGTCTCAAGGCGCAAGATGTCCTCGGGGCCTCCACCCAGCCGAGGACGCTCACGCTCGAACCAGCAAGCGCTGCGCCAGTCGGGACGAGCAACCCCGACGAGGACCAAGGTCGGGTGCTGCCGCCACCTGAGACGTTTGCGGACTGGTACAAGCCAACCTACCAAGCCTTCAAAGCCCTTCGATTGTTCCAGCTGTCTCGCAAGCCGGCCTGGCTCGGCGGTGGACACGCCTCGACCAGTCTCCTCTCGTCCTTCTTCCCCTCGCATCAATCTCTCCCCTCCTTCTTCCTGCCCACCTCGCTCTTCTCCTCCCGTCACTCGTCCTCCTCCGCCTCTCCAGCTCGATACATCCCTCCGATCTACAAAGCCCTGCTCCTCCCCGTCTTCGACCTTCCTCCGTCCTCCTCTGCCACTGCATCGCGGACCCTCCCGCCAGAGTCTCAAGAGCGCCTGCAGCACCAAGTTTTCCTCGGTGGTTTTCCGACGATGTTCTCGGTTGGCGAACTGAGGGTGTGGCTGGTGAGGAGGAGTCTGAACGTGGGAGAGTGGACGGATGTGATCCGGGTGGTACCGACGAGGCCGGAGGGGGATCGGAAAGGGAAGGGGTGGGAGAAGAGGACGGCCGGGTCGAGGAAGGATCGGGAGATGGAGGAGTGGGAGGGGAAGAGATGGTGGGAGGCCAGTGGAAAGGTCGGGGTGGAGAAGCTGACGTGAGTCCGGCTTCTTGCAACTGTGACTACTGATCCGCGCTGATCAACCACCCTTTTTGTCGCTGGCTTGTTGGTGTGTGACAGGCAACTGGGCTCTTGGGCACCCGCAAACTTCATCGTAAATGTGCCGACCGAGGCAGACGCCCATCGGGTCGTCCGTGTGCTGGACGGGGCAGAGTACATCCCTCCCAAGATCAACGGGATCACCATTCGAGGGACGGACCAGTTCTTGCTCGAGGCGAGGATCTTGCCGACCGAGTAGACTACCTGATCCTTATCATGAAAAGCATCCATTTACTCACTGCGAAACCGATTGAGAGAAAGAAGAGCGTGCTCATCTCATCCCATCCCATCAGTTCATCTTCTTTCCCTCGCGTTCATTCCCAAACCACCCCCACCTCCTCACCCCACCCATCGACCCCTTCCTCAACCCTCCTGCATCCGTCCACTCCTCCCTCATCTCCTTCAGCAACCCATCCTTCTCCACCCATCTCTCCTCCACCCACTTGCTCAACTCTTCCTTCCCCTCCGGGAGGTCTTCAACCAGGTAGCGTCTCACATGGACATGGAACCGATGTCCTGCTTTCGCCAGGTCGGGCGTACCGTACAGGATCCCGGGGGTGAAGGGTACTTGGAAGGTTGTCGAGTGGGAGGTGGCGAGGGTGAGGTCGTAGATGACCTTGACGTGGGAGGAGGGGGAGCGGAGGCCCTGGACGGTGGCGAGGAAGCCTTTGGTTCGGGGGAAGAGGACCTCGGAGAGGATGGGTTTGTTGTTCTTTTTGCAGAAGTCTTGCGACTGTGTTACGCAGGAGGAGGAACAAGAGAACGTGGTAGAGTTGCGGGAGAGTGAGTCATGCAGAACGGAACTGGAAGGGGACGAACGGAAGCGATCCCTTTCGGTGTGCGACGCGTGCCTTCGAGGTAGGAGATGATCCAGATGGGATGACGGTTGCGTTTGATGGTGCGGAAGGTTGATCTGCGTGCGTGGAAAGATCGAGGGTCGGGTTCCGGATGTAAAAGATGTGGGTGGGGGGAGGTTGGATGGATGGATTGGGTCGACGCACTCGATCTTCTTCTCGTCCTCGGTCCAGTTTCGATCGATGAGAAGGAAGCCGATTCTTTGTAGATCGAACGAGGGGAGAATCAGTCATTGGACGACCAAGTGAGTGGGTTTGAGACGGGCAGAGAGAGAGAGATGAGACGCACAGCCAGAACCCGAGCCCGAAGAAGGGGATCTGCCAGACGAGCTGCTTCTTGGCAAAGTATTTGCATCGACCGAGCATGCCGACTCGGATGGCGAGGCCTTGGACGAAGAGGTAGTCGTTGTATCTGCGGGTTTCGCGACGGTCGAGGTCAGCTCGGATCGTCGGAGGGCAAGCGCGTTGCTGGTTCAACTGACGATTGATGGTTAGCTGGATGGGAGAGAGGGAGAGTGAGCAGAGTTCAGTTGCGGTGCTCAGGAAGGGTCGAGCTGGCTGCACTTACCGATGACGATGGCAGACTCTCCGTGCGGGATGCTGTCTCCCGACCAGGTCAGGTTCGCCTCTCCGTTGTGAGTTACCTCAAACATGCGCTGCATCCACGCCCACAGAACCCATCTGAGAGCAGGAGAGGTGAAAGCATGTACGGATTCAGTGATGTGCTTCTCAACCTGCGGCGTGCTTTGTAGGGCTCAGATACGCGTGGAGATGAAAGCTGAGGAGCAAGGATGGTGAGCTCACGCGAAGAAGCTGCACACATCCCACGCTGCTGTGGATGAGAACGGGGCTACCAGGGCGCCTAGCACGAGTCCGCCGTTGCAGATCGTCCAGAGGACGGCTACCTGGGCTGTCGCAGAGAGTTGGCCGAGGACAGCAGACATGTCGGGCGGGCGAGGTCGATGTTGAGGTCGCAAGCGTGACGTCGGCGTCGACCGGCCAGTCTGCCAGTCTGGATGAGCTCAGCTCGAGACTCTGTTTCTCTCCTTCTCACTGGTTCAGCTCTCTCTGATGTCTTGTATGGACTACAGTCTTCTATGGCGTTCCTGACTGATAAGACTGTCAGGCACGCTCGCCTGCCGACGCGAAGGGCTATCTGAGCTGATGCCGCGCGTGACTGGACGAGCTCAAAGACCCTCCACCTCGGCCGACTCCTCAACGCCCACACCGCCTTCTGTTCTGCCCTATGCACCCTTCTCGACCTCTGCAGGACTCGAACTACGGTGTCCGCTCGATTGACTCTTCGTTCTCGTCCTCTGCGGACGAGGACGAGGGCGAGGAGGATGAGCGAGCGTCGTCGTCCTCGAGCGGGTCCACCATCCACCCCACCACAGCCATCGACCCACCGTCCCTGCCTCGCTCAACCTCGCCGGTCCCCATCTCGTACAAGGACGACTCCCGTGACACGTCAACGCCACCTGCTCCTCCACCCGCAATCCTCTCTGCCCTTCCGCGGGATGTGCCGTTTGTCGTCGCACGACCTCCGGCGTCGCTCCCCTTGGCCCCGCTCCCCCTCCTGCTCTCGTCCACGAGCTCGCCCGTCTCGCTCTCGCCGCCGCTTTCACCCATCAACTCGTACACCTCCTCGGTCTCGTCCTCTTCGCCGCCGACAATGACCAACTACCTGTCTGACTCTGTGTCGTCGCTCGGGTCGCTCGAGAACGATGCCGTCGAAGGCGTGCTCGACGGAAGCCTCACCACCTCCCAGGCACCCTCGGATGACGGTCGTCGCTCGACCAGGCAGGCGAGGAACGACATAGTTGGAGGGTCGAACGGGAACCTGGTGCTGCCGATGTGGAGCTCTGCCGAGGAGGACGAGGTCGAGAGGGAGCTCAGGGAGGCGGACGAGGCCGGCGGGGAAGACGCGGGGAAGCACGACCCTCTCAGGATCATCGTCCTCGCTCAAGGGGCAGCGCAGAGCCAAGCGCTCACGGAACGACTCGCGATTGAACTTGGCATCTCAGATCTGGAGGAGGGGAGTGCAGGAAATGAGGACGGCAAGGCAGGCAGATGGGGCACCATCCGCGGAGGAGAGAACGAGCTCAGCAGACGAGTCTGGACCACCACGAGCGAGAACGATCTGGTCAGTATGTGCACTCATCACAGACCAACACAGAGCTATGCTGACTCCTGCTTTTGTCTCATAGACGTCCATCAATCGCTTGGTCGAGGATACTCGAGGCCGCCACGCCCTACTCGCCAGGCAGCTCGCCCCGCATCCTGAAGCGCTCAGCTGGCGAGACGTGTACGATCTAGCAGCAACTGGGAAGGGTCGAGGGCAGGAAGGATGGATAGATTGCTGCCTAGTCGCGGTCGAAGAAGGTGCGTCGCCCGTCTCCCGGTGTGCCCGGCGTTCTTTTGCAGCGATCGATCTTGGTCTGACACAGCTCTGGATGCGCAGACTCACCCCAACAGGGCCTCACAGCTGCTCGCATGCTGTCGTACTACGTTCCAACGCTGGTCGTTCTGCTCCGATCGGTCGAACCTGCCCGTCAGACGCTCGCCCCAGAGTTGACCGGCCTCCTAGCCCGGCTCGAACTCGTCTGTCCTTCGATGAGACCGTCAAAGACATCGTCGGACCGACTCGTCGTCCTCGACAGGGCGTCTCTTTCACCAACCAAGCCGGACGAGACCGATGGAGGCTTGCCGACTCCCCAGCCTGGAATGTCGACCGACGACTCGCCGTTCTTTCTCCAGCAGGAGGGCACTAGCCAAGTCGCCACCTTCGCGCAAGGCGTTCAAACGCTCTTTGGGACTCGTCAAGGTGCCATGTACCTCCACCGACTGGCAGCGAGGGGATTTATGCGGTCCCGAGCCGCCCTCTCGGGGCCGGTGGTCGTCGTCAGCGGACCGGCAGAGTCAGTGTCGAGCAGCGATGCCGCATCAGACGTCAGGTACCCGCCTTACCGTCGCTATCGCACCTCGACACCCGGAGGCGCTCGCTCGGAAGCTGGCGACGACACAGGAGACCCGCCGTTCGACCCACTGCACTTTCCATCCGCGGTCGCCACCCTGTTCGTACCGACCCTCCAGACGCTCGCTACGATCTTGCTCGAGGGCATGATCGGCATCCTCAGCGTCGTCGCCACCTCCCTATTGGCCGGAGTGGTGGGCGAGGTCTCGCGAAGGCTGGACCTTCGAGGCGCGTTCGGACGAAGGGCGCGTCTGTGGAGATGAGAGTCATCGAAGAGGGCGCTCGTCCGGCAGCCGGTGGGCTCTCTTTCTTCCCTTCTCCTGTCCTTCAATCTTGCAACCCCCTTTCTCGTGAGCTCATATCAGGACCGTACCTCTACTTGTAATCGTCCATACCGACTTTCTCTCTCCCGCCTGTATCTCGTGCCATCGTTGTACCTGCACTCGCTCTTTCCGACTCTCTGCTTCGCGCGCTCGTTGTACATAAGTTACCCAGCTCGCCTCATGCCCTCTCGTCTCTTGATCACGATCTTATGCCACCTTATCTTCCTGCTGCAGATCTCGTCTAATCGGTCCAATCTTGTTCCGTCAAGGGGCGAGACCACGTTGCTTGCTTGGTCCGTCCCTTGCCCAGGCTGATCCAAGAGATCAGAAAATACATGGTCGGAGGCGCGCGAGCTCGGAGTTTATCGTCCTGGCTGAGGTCATGATCTTTCTTGTTCCTCCACCCTCCTGCTCGTACGCGTCGTACAAATCAGGCTCAGTCTATTCCAGATGCATGATCGTACCTCTTTGCGTCCTCTCATCACCTGCTTCGCACGCGAGAGCAGCAGAGGACACAGCCGTTCGGGGTCCGCGTCGCTGCCAAGGCGGGCCCTGCCTCTCGCCTCGCCCTCAAGCTCATTCCAAGAACAACTCTTTGCCTTTTCGCTCTTGGTCAACCCGGGATCTCGTGCTCATCCTCAAACCACGACCATCTAGATCACCCTAGTCAACATGTCTATCGCCGTTGCCTCTCCCTCTTCCCCTGCCCTCCCCTCACAAACGCAAGGTGAGTAGTCCCCCCTGCTCGGTTCGGAAATAGAGGCCTCCGCGCCTGCGCCCGTTCGCCCGTCTGCCACCTGCCTCTTTCCCTCTTCCTTCGCCTTACTCACCCCCTCCTGCCCTTCCTTTTCTCCTCCCTCACAGATGCGGCCCCCACCTTCCTCCCCCCTCCTACCCTGATTGAGATCCTCTCTTCGTTCTCGTCGCACGGGAACAACGACCGGGAGCTGCTGCTCTCGATCCTCGCGGCCAAGCAGGCCGAGGACGAGCGCCTCGCCCGCGAGTGGAAGTACCGCGCACAGATGCTCGTCGCGTGGGCAAAGGGGAACGGACTCGTGCCGCAGGGACAGATGCAGCAGGGCGGCGGCGTTGAGGGGTTCGTAGGAGCTGAAATGGGAGGAGGAGGAGTGGGAGCTCACCAGGGCCAAGGAGGGCCGGCCTCGGCGCTCAGCCCGCCCATGTCTTCGACCTCGTCGGCCTCGTCTTCGACCTCCTCGGATGGAGTCAAAGTAGGAGGAAAGCGATGGTCGGCCTCTTCCTCCTCCTCCTCCTCATCATCAACCACCTCCTCCGGACCTCCCTCGAAACGCTCCCGCCCAACCACCCAACCCCAAGGCCTCGCCCCGCCAAGCCCACCCGCCTCCATCACCTCTTCCTCTTCCTCACGCAACAACTCCACCTCGTCGGAAGACTCCCACACCCGCGCCATGTCCCTCGTCCGAGCTCGTCTCCTCGCAGCCCGCCAGCAACGACGGGCGAGCGAGTCGTCCGATGAGGACGATGCGAACGGGGTGGCGTCGTTCCCAAAGACACCGGAGCAGCCGAGTGTCGCGCTCGATAGTCTAGTGGCCGCTGCGGCGGCGGTGGGAGGGAAGAGGATGCTTGGGATGGGGGATCTGTTGTGTGATGGGCGGGCTGGGAGGGCGGAGGAGAGTTGGGTGAGGGGGGAGTAACTTAAGGGCAGTGTGCTGCACTCCTGAGGACTGTTCTTTTCGGTGGTCAGTTGCTCTGGTAGTGAGCGAGGTGGTCTTCGCGTTTTTTTTTTGTATGTCTACTTTTTGGGGTTTCAGTTGTATCTCATCATCTCTCCTTTCGCTACTTCGTGTTTCGCGCCCTAAAGCAAGCACATCCCCTTCGCTCTCGGCTCGCTCTTGTCTCGATGATATCTCAACCAAAGATCAGATCAGATCCTCACCTCCCTCCTCTCCTCCTTCGACGCGTCAGACGCGTCCCCGCTATCTGCTCCCCCCGCCGATCTCGCCATCTCACCCAATTCGCCGCAGGCCGTTTCCGTCCTCTCGCGCTTCTCCGGCTTTTCTCGCAGCTCACCCAAACGACGATCCGCCTCTTCCGCTCGCTCGCTCGTCGCATGGTCGAGCACTCTTCTCATGACCCGGTAGCTGCTCCTCTGCCCATCAAGCCCTCGCCGGCTCCGCCAGTAGGAGACGAGGTGAAGGCCAACCGGGGTGTGTGGGGCAAGGTCCAGACGGTGTTGGACTTCTTGATCGAGCAGTGGTCAGTCCGGTCTATTGCGTCCACTCGGGGTGTGAGGCAGGCTTGCTGACTTGGTCATGGATTGCATAGGTTCATCATCGGGATCGGGGTGGTCATGTGAGTCTTACGGGCTGGCCCCTAGGAGCCGGAGCAAGGCGAGACAGGATGGGTGAGCTCGAGTCAGGCGAGACGACAAGCTGACCCATCGTCTGCACGCCCATCCTGCAGTGTGATTGCTCGGTTCGCACCAGACTTCTTGCGAAGTGGAGGGACTGTTCGAGCGGTGAGTCGTCAGCAATCCGGTCTGCGTGACGACGGACGGATGGGCAGCTCGGCGCGAGCTCGTCTGAGACTGCACAAGCGCGAGGGCTGACCTCCCCATGCGCCGCCTTTTCGGACTCATAGGAGTACACAGTCAAGTTTCTCGCGGTCGCTAGTGAGTATCGAAGTCTATCTATCGATCCCAGGGCTCGCTTGTTGGACCCCTAGGAGCGCGTCGACACGTGCGAGCTTTCATGACTAGACTCGAGCTCAGCAGCTCCGGTCCAACTCGGCTGACGTTCCTTGCTCCTGGTATGTCTGCCTTGAACAGTTATCTTCTTCATCTCTGGTCTCTCTCTGCCTCTCAGACATCGTACGTCCATCTCCAACTCCCACTCACCCGCTCAGGTGAGCTCTCCACCCCTCCGTCCGAAGCTCACTTCCTCCTTTCTATCCCTCTTCCTCGACACGATAGTTTACCAGCGTGTGAAGGACTGGAAGCTCCACGTTGTCACTCATGTGACCTCGTTCTTCATCTTCCGTACGTCCCACTTTGTCTGCCCTACCCACCTTTAGCCGGAGCTCATCAAATCGCGTTCTGTCCGGCTCGAACAGCTACCATCGTCTTCGCAATCGTCAACTGTGTCCGAGCGGCCGATCCAGAGTTCAAGACGTTCAATCGGTGGGCGCTCGTAGGGATGGTCGTGATGGGTTGTCTGCCGACGACGGTCAGCAGGTGAGTCGCGTCGCGTCTGCCCTTCTCGTCACGCCAATCCGACTGACGCCCCTTCCCTCTGTGCTGAGTGAAGTAACGTCGTCATGACGGGCCAAGCAGGCGGAGACCAGTCTGCTTCGACCATCGAGGTCATGCTCGGGAACCTTGTCGGTTTGTCCCTCCGCGTCCCTTCTCCATCCCGCCACCTCGCCCCGACTCATCCGCACCCGCTCTTTTCCCCAACAGGGACCTTCCTCTCGCCGGCCCTTCTCCAAATGTTCCTCTCGACCTCCCAGACCTGGGCGTTCGGATCCCCGACTCCGTCCGGCAACGGCGGCACCGGCGAGATCTACCGCCAGGTGATCGAGCAGCTCGGGTTCACCGTGTTCATCCCGCTCTTTGTCGGGGAGGTCATCCAGTTCTTGATCCCGGTGTTCGTCAAGAAGTGGAGGTTGAAGTTGAAGTTGGCGAAGGTTGGGTCATTCTGCTTGTTGCTCGTCATCTGGTGCGTCCGCTCCTCAACCCCCTGTCCCCTCCCTTCATCCTTTTCGTTTCCCTTTCCCCGCTTGACTCTTCTTGTGTCCCCTTCGCAGGTCGACCTTCTCCAACGCCTTCCACTCTGGCGCGTTCAAGGCCGTCTCGGGCAACACGATCGCCTTTGTCGTCGTCGTCAACCTCCTCCTCTACGTCTTCTTCTCGCTCTTCCTGTTCGCCATCGCTCGACTCATCCCGATGCCGCGCTTCCTGCGTGACGAGAAGTACAAGTATCTCACGGGGGAGGAGGGGGAGGTGGTGAGCCATTGGGAGGAGAAGAAGCTGTTTGATGTGCAGACGACGATCCCGCTGTTGTTTTGCGGGGCGGCGAAAGGTCAGTCTCTTTCTCCTCTCTTCTTCCATCCTCGATCTTGACTGATTTGACACTTTTCGTTGTGTTGTACAGGTATCGTCCTCGGCGGACCCGTCGTCCAGATCCTTTACGGCGGTCTCTCCGACCTTGACCGGGGGATCGTCTCGATTCCTGTGGGTCCTTTTCTCTCATTCATCTCTCCTTCCGCCTGCCGCTTACTCTGCGCTTCCACTCCGTCGCAGCTCGTCCTCTTCCAAGGCTCCCAAGTCGTCGCCGGCCAAGTCACCGTCGCCGTCCTCAAAGCGTGGGCTCGAAGGGTCAAGGCGAAGAACGAGCGGCTGTTGCTCGAGGAGAAGGGGACTAGCGTGGCGGGGGAGGAGAAGAAGGGAGTCGAGAGTGAAGGGGAGGGGAGGAGGGATACGTTGGTCGGAGAGGAGGAGCAGGGGCGGAGTGGAGAAGGGGAGAAGAAGGTTGGGGTATAGACGAGTTGGGGCAAGAGATCTGGGAGAGGAGGTTGTGTTTTGCTCAGTCGGGTTAATAGTTACCTAGATGCGACTTGTTTATCTACTGACTTCGAGGCCGTCGGACCTGGGCGCGCGGGCTGTTGAAATACCATGGGCTCGTGGAGAGGGACAGGAAGAAAAGGCTGTCTCGTGACATTCGATAGAGACTCTCAACACTACACGAAATATACAGGCTACGCGGTATGTGAACTGATCACGATCGAAAGAGCACCACAAAGTAAAGTTGGTCGAGAAACAAGCGCGCGCAACGTCGGCCGTCTACCACAGCTTGGGCTTGGTGACTGAACCAGGTCTTGCTGCGAAACGTTCGAAGAGGCGCGTGAAGTCCCTCTGACCATATCTATGGGTACGCGCGAGGAAGATGGGCCGGAAGATGGAGACGCGAGGCGTCGAGCAGAATCTGGCAGGAACGGGCGACAGCTTGTCTTCCGCTTCTAGCGAGTCTCATGCAGCACTCGCGTCAACACCCTCTCGGCCTCCGCATCTCGGACAAGGTCCAAGCGCAAGTGCGCAAGAGAGGAAGATAGAGAGGGGGAAGGGAAGGCATGAGCTTCGACGCGTGCAAGCTCCGGTCCGTCTGGGGGTAGACGAGCCTTTGGTTAAGGACGAGTACCCCAGGAGATATCAAGTCAAACCAGACGAAGAAGCCCGCGCCTCGAGAGCAGAGAGAGAAAAGGGCATGAAAGGGAAGGGGAAGACTACGTAGGTGGGAGGGGGGATGAGATGTGACAGACGGCCTTTGCCGGTCCGCTCGGGACCTGCCTCTTAGCTGAATCCTGAAGTGCTGGCTTCGAGAGGGTGCGTCGCCTATGCAAGGGAGACGAGCCGCCTCTTCGCGAGCGACTCAGAGGAAAGTCCAACGACTGGCCCGAGCGAGAGAAGAGAGGACAGAAGACTGACGGGCGGAGCCTTGCTGCTCCGCCCGAGCTCGACCTCACCTTGCTCCCGCCATCTTCGCCCGCGACATCTGCTGCGATCGAAGATGACGAGGGGAGTCGCATTGGACGAGAGACCCCTCATCACCGCATCGACTGTCGGAACAGATGAATCGGGTGGAAGATGGTGGTGGTTCGGAGGACGACCGCTTTTCGGCGTGAAGGGCGATTTCGAACGAGCGCACAGCTTGCGTCAGCTGATCACGCGGAAGGTTACTGACCAGCTTGGGCTATACAAAAGGTTGCCGGTGCTTCGCTTCACCTCAACGACCGGGAACACTGACTTTTTTGACCCGTGCTCCAACGTCTAGACAGAGCAGGCTCAGAAGGCGAGATCAACGGGCGTCGAAGGGTCATCAATCGCGAGCATCGGGTATCGTAAATCGGCGGGTATAGTGCGTGGTGGATCATGGGTCATACTGCACGCATGCGCGTGACCTTTGGGAGCATCTGGGCGAAAAAGAAGAGAGACGGTCAGCAGCTGAGGCAGCTGGCCTATCGTCCGGTCCAGGAAGCACGAAGCTGGACTCACCTCTCTGAGGTACTCGACATGCTTCGTCCTCAAATCCCTTTCGCCCTCCTCGCCCTTCCCGTCCCACGTTCGGCGCATCACCGTCCGGCCCTCTCCGTCCCCTCCGTCGCTGACGAGGTACAGCACCGTGTACGGCTCCAGGACCTCGTCCTTCACCGTCCCTTTTCCGACCTCCTCCTCCTCCAGCACCTCGTCTGGATACGTCGGCAGGAGAGCGCACCCAGCTCCTACGACGCAGCAGTTGGTCACCCGGACGGTCGAGGCGGTCTGGGATTTGGGCATGAACGTGTTGAAGTTGCCGACCAGCGGAGCCTCGACGCGAGAGTGGATGGAGAAGAGGTTGAGGTCGCCTATGCGCATGATCTCTTTGCGACTGGTGGGCACAGACAAAAGAGCAGAAAAGGGTCAGATGAACCGAAGCGAGGCCGGGTTGTCGCTTGTGACTGGGTGGCAGAGCGCTGGACTGACCGGTTGACGATGACCGCTCCCTCCTCGATGATGCAGTTGGAACCAATCACGATCGGGCCTGCGACGGCAAAGATGGTTGCTTTCGGGTGGACGACCGTACCTGAAGATGTAGCGACAGAGGAGTGAGCTCAGTCTGTCTCTCTGATACGCGAAAGCAGGGGTGCGACTCACCTGACCCTATCGTGATGGCGCCCTTGAGTTCCGAGTCTTGACAGACGACCGCGCGTGATGAGATGGTGAGGACGTCCTTGCTGGGAGAGTCGGCCAAGACGAGAGAGAGAGAGAGGCGTGAGCTCCGTGATTCAGACGTCTTCGCCGCTCAAGGGCACGGGTGACGCGACCAATCTACCCGGTCAGTCCTGAGAAGTGTGAGCCACACTCACATGGGAGCCATGACACAAGATCTGAGAGGTCGAGCCGGAGAGGTTGTCGTTGTCGGGAGGTCGAGTCGTCATGAGCTCGCGAGCTCACCACGCCCGACGAAACGCGAACCGCAACCGACCCTCAAACGACGACCTCACAAGCAGCATACACTCTCCAGACCACACTTGACCAGCCTCACAAACCCACAGACACCTCTCAGCCTCTCGGCACGCCTTCGTATCCCTGCTGCCGCCCGTGAGTGATCCAGTCCGGCGTCGCCCATCTCGTTCACCTCTCTCCGGTCCCCCTTCAGCCCGCGCTGACCGACGCCTCGTCTCGTTTGCACACGCTCAGATGGCCAACCGTGACTTTACTCCCGCCAAGCACTCGTCGCTCCGACAAGCTGTCTCGCAGATGGAGTCGCTCAAGCTGTCTACGACGCCTCCCGAGTCGGCCGTCTCCTCGACGCCGTCCTCGACGTCCATCTCGCACACATCCTCACCGTCCAACAACGAGCCCAGAGGCAGGGAGATCACAAAGGAGCAGCAGGATGGAATCGAAGGAGCGATGAAGATTGAGATGCCCCAACCGACACCGTTCTACGGAGCAGCAGGACCAGCGTGAGTGCATCCGACCGGACTCGAGCGAGAGCGGTCAGGCGGAGCGACGGTCCGAGCTGCACCAAGGCTGACCAGACGTGTCTCGACCCTACATATCGTGCATGCAGACTTGCCGATCTGGACACGACGACGAGACTGAGCCGCAAGAACTCTCGGGCTCCCACCCGAGCTCCCTCGGTCAGCGGGATCGGAATGACGGGTGAGCTTCAGCCGTCGTCTGCCTGCCATGACCCAAGCGTGACTATGTCCCGACCTTGCGACCTCACGTGCTGACCGTACTCCGGCGCGACTTTTGACCCATCAGTCCAGAAGCCTGATTACTCGGAAGCCAAGATTGTGGTCGCCATGGTCAGTTTCAGCCCACTCGAACCCTTGCTCGCTTGTGCCCGAAGTCAACGAAGCTGATCGTTCTGCTTTGTTTTCAGGTCGGACTTCCAGCTCGAGGAAAGTCTTTCCTGAGTAACAAGCTCATGCGGTACCTCCAGGTGCGTCTCCGTCCTTTAGTAGACCGCTGCCGTCTTCACTCTCCAGTATCCGGCGCTTGGGCCATATGCGCCAAACGCTGACCTTGGCGTATGCCTTGGTTTCCGCAGTGGCTCGAGTACAAGGTCAAGGTGTTCAACGTCGGTCAGCTGCGTCGGAGGAAGGCAAGGAACGAGCACCCAGAGTACGCCCACTCCTGGTACTATCTTCTACCCGTGCCCAGCTCACGTCGAGACTCTGTCCCTTCATTTAGCGGCGTCGATCACTCTGCATCTTACTTCGACCACGCGGATCCAAACGCGAAGGCCGTTCGGGAGAGGCTGGCTGAGGAGAGTCTGGATAGTCTGATCGTCTGGCTCAAGCGAGAGGGAAACGTCGGGATCCTTGGTGCGTCGTTCTTCTCGCCCAACCAGTCTACCTGCCATCGACTGACAGCTTCTCCTTGCTTTTGCGCACAGATGCTACCAACACGACTAAGGAGCGACGAGCAAAGATCGAGGCGCGTGTCTCGCGAGAGAAGAACCTGCATCTGCTGTTCCTCGAGTCGGTCTGCGACGACGCCGCCGTCATCGCCGCAAATATCGCACTCAAGGTGTCGTCAGGTGACCCGGACTACAAGGACATGTCCAAGGCCGAGGCCGAGATTGACTTCAAGAAGCGGATCGCCCAGTACGAATCGGTGTACGAGCCAGTCTCGGAACCATACCTCAGTTACTGCAAGGTCGTCAACGTCGGACGAACGGTCCACATCAACCGCATCAACGGTTACCTCGAGTCTCGGGTCGCCTTCTACCTCATGAACTTACACCTCAAGCCGCGAGCCATCTTTTTGTCGAGGGTGAGTTCGATCTAGCCTGACAGACGACTCGGTATCTGCGATACTGGACCTGACCACCATTTGCTCGGTCTTTCCTTCCCAGCACGGAGAGTCGATGTACAACGTCGAGGGCAAGATCGGAGGAGATGCGGACCTCTCGCCACGCGGTCAGAAGTATGCCAAGGCCCTACCAGGACTCATTCTCGAGAACGTTGGCGATGCACCTTTGACGGTACGTCTGCCCCTCACCGCAGCGAGGCCTCGGTCGGGCGTCTTACTGACCCTGGCCCGGCCCAATTGTAACCAAAGGTGTGGACGTCAACAATGCGACGGACGATCCAGACTGCTCAGCACCTGCCGTACCCAAAGAAGACATGGAAGAGTTTGGACGAGCTCGATGGAGGAGTCTGCGACGGCATGACGTACGAGGAGATTGAGGAGCGATACCCAGAAGACTACGCGGCTCGAGGTGCGTCCCGACGCGTCCCATCTTTCCCAATCAGACGGAATCTGACGAACCTTTCCGATTGCCTGTAGACGCCGACAAGTACGACTACCGATACCGAGGAGGAGAGTCGTACCGGGATGTCGTCGTCCGACTCGAGCCGGTCATCATGGAGCTCGAGAGGCAGGAGAACATCCTCGTCGTCGGCCACCAAGCCATCATCCGTTGTCTGTGAGTGCTCGACCGCTCGGATTTGACAACTTAGGCTGTACTGACTCTACCTCTTGACGCACTCTCGCAGCTACGCCTACTTCCTCGGCTACCCTCAAGACCAGCTACCCTACATCTCTGTCCCCCTTCACACCCTCATCAAGATCACCCCGAAAGCTTACGGTTGCGACGAGGAGCGGTATGTCTCGTCTCATCACCAGCTCGAAGCTAGCTACACTTGCTGATCGTGTCCTATCGTCCCTCCAGATACTCCGTCCCCATCCCTGCCGTCGATACCCACCGACCTCGTCCAGGCTCGCGTCGACCGTCACCTGCGACGACGCCCAAGCTGTCGGGCGGGGCCACACCTCAGCTGACGAGTCTGCAAGAGGCCGTCGCAGACAGCGGGAAGCCGTTCGTCCCTCCGGCCACGTCACGAGAGTACTTTGGAGACGCTGCCGAGGCTCTCGCGACACCAGCAACGTCTCCTCAGCCAAAGTCGCCGGATCCTTCGTTCACCAAGTCGCCGGTGAACGAGTGAGCGTTGCGAATCGAGGCCGCGTCCGGCTCGGCTGGGAGGATGACTCAGGCAGCCTGGCTGGACTTTTGGAGCTGCACGATGATTCATGCATTCTTATTCTGTCGTGTCGGCCTGAGAGTCCGGAAGCAAGATGGTTGCGTCTGTCCGAGCTGGCCGGGCCGATCGACCCTGCGAGCGAGATTCGAACGAGGTGAGCTCTGACTCCTCCCTTCCCCCCTCACCTCCACTTTCTACGCAAGCCATGGACCCATCTGTACGCTCTTTTGCCCTTCGCACATCGCTTGTTATGCTCTTCTGACCAGCCTTTTCTCTCTTGCAGACGCTCGTTCCGACTCCGTCGCTGGAGGCGGTCACGTCGCTGCTGTCCTCTCCGGAGGAGGGCAACTGTGTCCCCATCTTTGTGTCCCTTCCTGCCGACCTCGTCACTCCCGTGGTCGCCTACCTCCGCATCAGCCAGAACTCAAAGTACTCGTTCCTGCTTGAGAGCATCAACGGAGGGGAGAATGTTGCGCGGTACTCGTTCATTGGGTCGGGTGAGTCAGACGTGTTGAGCTCAGGGAAAGAAGGAGCGAGCTCCAGCTGACCTCGCCTCCTCCTCCCTTCCTTGTGCGTCCGTCGTTGCGTCGGATGTACAGACCCGTTCAAGGTCCTGAGGAGTGGACCTGGGTATGACATCCAGGGCGACCCGCTCGTCGAGCTCGAGAAGCAGCTTGCAGAGTACAAGTACGTCAAGATTCCAGAGGTCCCGACCTTCACCGGTCAGTCATCCAGTCCGAGCTCACTGATCAGCCTCTCGCCCTCCTGGCATCTCAGCTGACCCCCCCACCCTCTCCCTGATATGCAGGCGGAGCTATCGGCATGGTCACCTACGACTGCATCCACCACTTCGAGCCCCGAACCGCCCGCCCTCTCGCCTCCCCGTTCGAGATCCCCGAATCCGTCTTCATGTTCCAAGACACGCTCGTCATCTTCGACCACCTCTACCAAACCCTCAAACTCGTCTCGCACGTCTTCCTCCCCTCACCCTCTACTTCTGCCTCCATCCCCACCCTCTACTCCTCCGCCGTCTCTCGCGTCCAATCCCTCGCCCGCTCGCTCCTCTCCCCGCACACTCCCCTCCCCCCTCAACCGCCCATCCTCCAAAACCAATCCTTCACCTCCAACGTCGGAAAGGAAGGGTACGAATCCTTCGTCACCAAGCTCAAGCAACACATCGTCAAGGGGGACATCATCCAAGCCGTCCCGTCGCAACGCTTGGCGAGACCGACGAGTCTGCACCCGTTCAACGCGTACAGGCAGTTGAGGAGCCTGAACCCGAGTCCGTACATGTTCTATATCGATTTTGGGGATCTGCAGCTGGTAGGGGCGAGTCCGGAGACGTTGTGCAAGGTGGAGAAGAGGAAGGTGTTCAACCATGCGATCGCGGGGACGGTCAAGAGGGGGAAGACACCAGAGGGTCAGTCTAATTCCACCTGTCATCTCTCTATCCTCACCTTACAAGCTCTCTTCAGGAGTGTAGCGACTGACTTTCCCAACCCGTGTCCACCGCCGTCTTGTCTTGCAGAGGACGCCGCCCTCGGTGCGGGTCTCCTCGCCTCGCCCAAAGACCGGGCCGAACACATCATGCTCGTCGACCTCGCCCGGAACGACGTCAACAGGGTGTGCATCCCTTCGACCGTCGTCGTCGACGACCTCATGCGGCTCGAAAAGTTTTCGCACGTCATCCACCTCACCTCCCAGATCTCTGGCCAGCTCCGAGAAGGCAAGACCCGGTTCGACGCGTTCCGGTCCATCTTCCCCGCTGGGACGGTCAGTGGAGCACCCAAGATCAAGGCGATCGAACTCGTCGGAGGACTTGAGCAGGAGCGCAGAGGGGTGTATGCCGGGGCGGTGGGGAGGTTTGATTTCGACCAGGACGAGCTGGACACGTGTATCGCGATCAGGACGATGACGTTCAAGGACGGGGTGGCCTACTTGCAGGCTGGAGGGGGGATCGTGTATGACTCGGTGGAGGAGGAGGAGTATGTCGAGACGTTGAACAAGCTGAAGGCGAACTTGAACTGTATCGAGATGGCGGAACGTGAGTCTTTCTCGCTCTCGTGTCTCTCTCTCTTTCGATCTGCCTTTCTCTGTCTCTCTGGTACTGGTGGCTGACTTGGGTCGGTTGGTTCGCATGACACAGAGTACTACACCAAGGTCCAGTCGCAGCAGAACGGAGCGTCGTCGACGGCTTAGATGGGATTGCAACCTAGACTTTGGAACGCGATCAAAATGAGAGGTGCTCTCTCACTCTGCACGCTTCGAGAGATCGCAAGATCGACTCGAAGCTGATCGGGGTGGCGACCGCATGAGTAGTAGATGGGTCGATGCAAGATAGATCACGGATGCGTCCGAACGAAGTTAGCAAGCAGAGAAGGGTATGCAAGAAGAACGCAATGCCGTAGTGATGACCGGAGAAAAGACAGGGAAGCACAGAAGGTCCCATCTACATCAGATTGTTGAACCCCGGCGAGTACGCCATCGGCTTGATCGGCGGATGCGGACTCGCCGCAAACGCCGTATACTCGCACTCCCCACTCGCATCCACCCGGATAAACGCCCCCTTGTTCCCCGTCGAATCACAATAGTTCGGCGCCGAGAACACCGTCACACACAGTCCATCGTGCTCGACCGAGTAACCCCCCTGTCGAACCTCATGACTCCTGAACACCGCGGTGACCCCGTTCGCCTCGCACCATCGGCGCGTGACGTCCGGTCCGAAACCGGTTCCGACGCCGCGCTTGGAGGGTCCTCGACCCTCGGCGTCTTGCGGGTCGGTCCAGAGAAGTTCTTGCATGAGGCCGTCGGTGCCTGGTTCGCGACCGATCCGGGGGATCTTTTTGATGTCGTCGAGGGTGACGCCGTCCTTGGAGAAGAGGCCGCCGTGGACGACGAAGAAGCGTTTGCGGCCGGCTTGGGAGAGGATGGCGGGTGTGGGAGGGGTCTTGAGGGAGAGGGAGCCGGGGGAGGTGGGTGCGAGGGTAGGGGAGACGAGGGTGGCGAGGGGGAGGCAGGTGAAGACGTCGGAGAAGAGGTGGACTGTGCGAAGTTGGGGGTGAGAGCAGATGGTTAGTCGGGGTCTTACAGGAGCGAGGTGGGCGGATAAATGGACAAACAGGTGACGTCGCCGTGCTTGTGAGTAGCCTCTCCCTCGAAACCGTAGACACGGTTCATCTGAATGCACTCGTGGTCTGTAAAAGTAAGACAGTGGGAGATCAGTCAATGGGCCCAGCGAGCGATGAAACTGAACGGTAAGGTGTCCACTCACTTCCTCGGTTCAGGAAGATGCGCTTGGGGAAGACGACCTTGTACGCGAACAAGGTCAATGCGACCTCGACCGACCAGGATCCGCGGTCGACGAAGTCGCCTGAAAGAGAGCCGAAGGGTCGGACGTCAGCAAGAGATCTTGGACTCGACACGACACAAGGTGAAGACTGACCGTTGAACAGCATGGCGTGGTTGTCGGATGGAGGACCAGTGAGGGTGAAGAGGTGAAGCAGATCGTAGAATTGCCCTGCGAAAGATCAATCAGCAAAGAGCAAGAGTCAGCTCATCGCGGCTTCGCTTAGGGCATCCTGGC
The DNA here is from genome assembly GCA_036245725.1 of Mrakia hoshinonis. Classification (NCBI taxonomy): domain Eukaryota; kingdom Fungi; phylum Basidiomycota; class Tremellomycetes; order Cystofilobasidiales; family Mrakiaceae; genus Mrakia; species Mrakia hoshinonis. The sequence goes on from BTPH01000056.1 coordinate 107,275, forward strand.
CGGAGGCGGACTGACCATGTGTGTCTCCCATGACGTCCAGATGCACGCCCTCCTCGATATCCACCTCCACCAAACTGCTCTCCTGCTTTAACACATCCTGCGCAGCCAGGATGATCTCCCAGACCAACCGCTTCGGCAGTGCCTTCCCAGCGCGGAACCACTCGATCATCTCCTTGATGAACGTCTCCGTCAACGTCCACCGTCCGTTCCCCCCATCCTCCGCATCAGCCGCAGGCGCTATCGGACGAGGTCCAGCGTAGGCCGGGTCGAGCGAGCACGATCCGTCCTTGAGGATCCGACGACACCGGGCCGAGGGCGACTCGGTGTCCCCGACCGAGATGGCCTGCTCGAACTCGATCTTGCGGACGAGCTTGAGGGTCGCGTCGAGCTGCTTGCGGGCTTCTTTGTTGTTTGGGTCGAGCTTGAGGACCGTCTTGAGGTCGGCGATAGCGGGACGGGGCTTGACGATGGCCAGTTGGGAGAGGGCTCTCCGGTAGAACGGCTGTGGGCAACGAAAAACAACATGATTGTCAGCAACCGGGCACAGCGCGACGGTGACAAATAAGTTGCTAGAGCTGACCTTGACAGCCGTGGGGTCGAGCTCGATGGCCTTGGCTGTAGGACGAGTAAGCGGACACGCGATCAGCCCGGGTCAAGGGCGGGTGCGGGCTCTGATCGTTGGCAAGGACGTACTGGCATCCGAGATGGCTCCTCCAAACTCCTCCATCTTCATCTTGGTGATCGAGCGATTTGACCACTGTCAATCAGACCGCAAGAGGAGCGAGAGTCGTCAGCGTGAGCTCAGAGACGGAACAAAGGAAGACCCGAGGCGAGCTCGCGCGAGCTTCGTCCGGACATGCGAGGGTGGGGACGCACAAAGATCGGGTCCTTTGGGTTGAGCGTGATCGCATTCGAGTACAGCCGGATCGCTTCACGAAAATCCTTGGCTGTAAGGAGCGAGCACGAGGGCGAAGAGTGAGCCTATGGGACGGAGGGCGGGTGTGTTTCTGCTGAGCTCGCGAGCTTGAAGGACTGACCGGCGAACGCCTTGTTGGCCTCTCCCTTGATCCGGAGAGCCTCGGCAACCTCCTCGTCAGTCACGAGCTTGAGATCATCAGGGACCTCGTCATCTCCGTTGACTACGGGCGGCAAGAGCGAGGGAGGGAAGCAAGGACAGAGGGAGAGACAGGTCAGCTCTGTGGTCCGAGTTTCGGATGGTCGTGTGCACCGGCCTCGAGCTGTCCAGTCCAGCCTCTTCTGGATCAGGTCCGACCCGGAACAGGCTGACAGGAGTCAAAGGATTGCTCCTGTGACCGGCTTGTGCTACCGCGCCGCTTCTGGCTCGGACTGGTGAGCTCGGACGGATGGACTCACGCGAGAGGGCGCTGATCTTTGGACTGTTGAACGGGGTCGTGTCCTCGTCCGTAGAGTTGGACGAAAACACCCACCCAGAGGTGTCAATCTCAATCGACGAGTTGGACGAGCTGTCGTCAGACATGCTGGCAGAGGGGGGATGCGGAGGGAGGGTTGACAGTTGAGGGGTTGCTCGTCCCGGCCGCAGGACCCGCTGCTCGAGATTTCCCTCGCGGACGGGGCCTCCACCTTTCCGCCACTGCTGTAGCAACTCGCCTCGCTCATCTCTGGCGGGTTTTGACGGTCGAGGCTCATTCGCTCAAAGACACAACCTGCGACGTCGAGTTCGTGAATGGCTCGTTACATCATATCTGGAAGCCCTGCCCTCGTCCGACGAACGGTCTCCGTGCGACTCGGACCAGCAACGCCTTTGTCGTAAGCTTACGGCCCATCTGTCTAGAGACCCTCGGATGAGTTGTTTTGAAGCGGAACATCTTCCGAAGGACGCCCGCCTCCCCCTCGTCCCTGCCCGCCCCTTGCTCCCGCTAGACCGACTCGACCCCTCCAGTTTCCTCGCAGCACACCCATCGCACCGGCTCCGATCCCGTACGCCATTCCCGGGATCGCGTACAACGGACGCGTCGGCTCAGGTAGTGGAGCAGGCTGATCCGTCTGCGCAGGCTGGTAGAGAGTCGTAGGCGTGCCATTGGATGGGTGCAGCTGGACGCCGGGGAACGCGCCCGGTATCGGTCGGCCAGAGAAGCCGGGATGAGGAGGCTGAGTGGGTGCCGCCGTTTGACTCTGGAGTGCCGCGCTTTCTCGCTCGGCGTCGGTCTTGGGAGGTCGGCTGGTGTCGACGAGGAGGGCGCCGGCTGCAATGAACGAAAGACGAACATGTCAGCGAGGGATGCTTCAAGGGGGACACTTGAAAAGACGTTGACGTACTGTGCCATCCACTGGCTGCGATCGCGAAGCAAAACTTCGTGGGAGCAGTAGCGTCGGAAGTCGAGGGCTCGTCACCATCGACTGTCGCACCAAAGTGGACCTCCTGCGGCTTGGAGACATCGGTCGTCTGACCCAGTCCAAGAGCACCAGACGAGTAGCCGCCCCATCTGAGAGAAAAGACCGCCCAACATCAGCACATTTCACTGCAGTCAGAAGCGCTAGACGTGCACCATACTCACGTCAGCATCTTCCCGTTCGCGGTCAGAGCCGCGTTGTGATAGTCGCCGACCGCAACCTTGATGACGCCTTTGCCTTGAAGCTCTGCGACCACCACAGGCTCAGCTCCTGCAGCATCGACGTCTTCGTTCCGGAGCTGGTCCTCCTTGCCCATGTAGACGACCGAGGTCGAGAAGTCGTCGGTAGGCGATCCAGGCGCGTACGCGAAGAAGGTTTCGAAGTGGGCCGAGATGTGCGTGATCTTGTCGTTCGAGGATGAAGGGTCGATTGAGGGCGGGAGAGAGAACTTGGGGTGCTGAAGGATAGGAAGAGGAGAAGGGACGAAGAGCATCAACACATCGGTCCCACATGGAGGATAAACAGTTGGAAGACTGACCTCCTCCCATACTCTGCGTGCGGAACCTCTGGCCATCGTTCCAATGTCTTCCACGCTGCCTCCGACCCACGCGGTCCAAACTCGACCGGTCGCTGTGAGCGCGACGATAAAGTTGCTTCCCGACGCGATGCTGACGATCTTTTCCTCCGAGGGCAGAGGCTCGAGGATGTAGTCTCGCGAGTGATCCGTCTGAACGGTGACGGACACTGGGATGGACACGGACGTGTTTGGTGCTGGTGGTGGAAGAGCTGAGCTGAGAGGCTGGTTGAGGTTGGGCCACCATAGGGTGACTGTTCCGTCGGCTGAAAGAGTGGAGGAGAGCGACCAGCCGGCCGAGATCTGGATGATGGGGTCCTTTGCACTGTCCGCTGCGAGTCGCTCGTACTTGATGGCCTTGCCCCACGCTGTCAACTCCCAGACACTGAGACAGACCGATCCGTGTCAGCTCAGGCAGTCGACGCACAAGACTCAAAGAGATTCACACGCCGGTCTCGTCGAGCAGCATCACATGCCTCCGTCCGCAATCTATCGACTCGATCTTGGCGCCAATGAGGATCTCTCGTGGGTACGAAGAGATGGCCCCGCTGTGCAGCCAGTTCGGGTTTGTCCTCGAGCTGAACTGGCCGCCGTCGAGCGTGCCTGCGACATAAATCAGAGGCGTCAGACTGAGCTTTGGTGATGACATGCGAACATCCAGTCGGGATGTCTCACCCCAAGCCCAGACACCACCCTTTGTGTCGAGAGCGACGAACCCGTATCCGTTCGCTTGCAGGTCGACGATCCCGACCCGGTCCGAGAGAGGGAGCTCTACGGGTCGGTTGACGCCATCATACGTGGCGTGCCACTCTCGCATGCTCGGATGGTTGTGGGGGATGCCCAGTCGTCCGTTTGAGGTTGCGCCCCAGACGTAGACGGACGGCCTCCGGAGTGCAGAGTAGAGCTCCTTCCATCCGTCGACGCGAGCAGACACAGACGGAGGCAGGTTGTAGTCCTGGCGAATCTTGCGGCGCCAGAAGGTGCGGCTGAGCGGAAACCAAGACGGGTGTGGCTCAGCAGGCGAAACAGGCAGCAGGAGGCACGGTAGGGACGAGCTCGACGCGCGACTTGTGGTGGACTGACTCTGACGTGACCCTTGCGAGGTGGACGTTGGTCTGTGCGAGGGTGAGGATGGATGGGATGTCGAGGTAGGGCAGGAGTCCGTCGAGGAGGATCTCGTCTGGGAGCGAGTTGAGGGTGTTCATCGTGGTCGAGGGGTGCACCGGTGAGCTCGCTTCGAAGAGGGAACGCAAGTGGCACGGCTTCCTCCGCAGACTGACGTCAACACCATCCGCCGGCCAGACGACCTCGCGTCGTTAGAACCCTTCGCCAGGATAGATTCAGCGTGTGATCAGTACTCGTACGGCCGAGTTAGTTGCGACCTCGGCCGCCAAAGATGCGAGGAGCGATGGCCATCTCGTCCGCCGGCGGCTTCCTCTTCTTCCTGGTGATCGCCTGGCCGGGCTCTCCATAGGGCCGAACGCGGACCCTCTCGGCGCTCGCTGGTCGTATGTAGCTGCGTGTCCAGGCGGGCAAGATCCGAGGCTTCCCTTCGTCTGAGCTTTCGCTCACTGCCCCCTTGACGAGGCTTCCTGCACCGGTTCTCGGGGGAAGCTCACCTCGACCCTGCCCTTACTCGCCTCCTGACTGCCACCGCCCACTCCGCCCTCCCGCTCGACATGTCCCCCCAAGATCCAGCTACCTTCGTACCGCCAGAACTGCTTCAGACCGTCATCGACACCCTCGAGGACCAGCAGACACAGACAGCAGCCCCAACCGTCTTCAGGGACGAGCTCACTACCGCCGCTCTCTCGGCGGCGACCTCACCCTCCCGCACGGCGTCCCCCGTCAGCACGGTTTCCCCAACATCCACTCCGGCCAGCACGTCGATCAGTAGCAGCACTTCTTCCAAGACCAGGTCAGCCCATCTTGCTGAGCACGTGATCATCTGCCATCGCAAAGCTCCGAGCAGGGAACGCGAAACTGACCCCGACCGACCCTGTCCTGCAGCTCGACCACCTCATCCTCAATCTCAATCTCCCTCTCTCGCCCTTCGTCTTCTCACCCATCTCCAACCTGCACTATCCCTCGGACGTCAGCGCCGATCTCAACTAGCGCTGCTTCGTCAGCCTCGAAGTCGTCCATCGCCGGTCCCGTCGCAGGCACACTCCTGGCGGTGTTCGCGGCCGGCTGTGCCTTTGCCTTCTACTGGTTCTGCTACCGGAATAACAGGCGACCGTCCTCGCGCCGTCGGGCGTCGGGAATTGGAGGGTGGAAGCCGTTCGGCGCAGGCGGAACGAGGGAGATGTACACCGACGAGCCCGAGGCAGAGACGAGGGACGTCACTGAGGCAGGTGGCGTGAGCAGAAGATCCAATGAAGTCAGTACAGAATCTCCTGACAAAGGTGCGTCGACCGATTCTGACGCGCTCCCTGTCAACAGCGCGGCCGCTCCCATTCTCGAGGCCGCTCCTCTGTCGATACCGTCAACTCGGAATATCTGCTCTCCTCCATCTCACACACGTCGACCTTCAACCCCTCCCTCCCGCATCAAACACCATCCGCCGATCCATCGTCATCCTCGCATCACCCGACAGGCTCGCAGTCCAGCCGGCCGCCGACGTCGCCAACGTCGCCGACCCAGCCCACCCGCTCAACCTCGTTCTCGTTCCTCCGCAAGACCGCTTCTCCTCTCACCGGCCTCATCGCATCCCTCTTCCCTGGGGGAGGATCAGGATCTCGCTCTCCTTCCACGCCACAAGGGCTGTCCCGCGAGCCATCCTTCGGCTCCGCCGGCCTGTCGCGCGGGTCGTCCATCCTCAGTCCGACACGAAGCTCGTTTCCTATCTCGCCTGGAGACTCGATCGTCCCCCTGCTCGGAACGATAGAGAGTCCAGATCCGACGGTGCGCGAGCCGAGTCCGCGTCCGGTGTTGAGCCAGGTGAGGGAGGGTCGGAGGGAGGTGTCGCAGGAACGGCGGGCGGAGGAGGGGAGGAGAGGGGAGGTGCACTATAATAGCGGTTAGGATGGAAGTGACTAGGCATGAGGATCAGTTGAATCGAAAGACTTGTGCGGCAGGGGGAAAATGGAAGAGAGAGAGTCGCAAGCGGTCCAAACTTGAAACACAGGGGCGGACCCAGCGAAGCTCGCTCTGTGTTCCTCTTCCGACCAGCAGTGCCCTCGCGCCTTGCCCTGGGCGGCAACGCTCTCTCTCTCTCTCTCTCCGTGTCTCCCGTCGTCCACCTGCTCGCTCAATAATGTTCCTCCACCTCCTCACCAGCCTCCTTCTGCCTCTGCTCATCCTCGCCCAACGCCCCATCTCCCTTCACCCCCTGACCAACGCAACTCTCTGCCACCCCACTTCCATCACCTGGTCCGGCGGTCTCCCACCCTTCGAAATCAAGCTCCTGCACCACACCTCTTCCTCCCCTGCGCGAGAGAGCCAGACGACCCTAGCCTCGCTCTTTATGGAGCGCACGCTCGAATGGACGCCTCTCCTTGCGTCGGACGGGTGGGAGGTCGTGGTGTACGATGCGACTCGACTTGCGGTTGGGCGGAGCGCGCGGTTTGAGGTGAGAGGAGATGAAGGGTGGGTTGTTGAGAAGGGGGGGAGGTGTAGAGCTGTGGGGGAGGAGGAACAGAGGGAGGTGAGTCATGGGTGACGGATGGGCGGGTGATTGGAGGCAAGGACTGACGTTTGGACTTGGATGTCGGGCGATGGGAGTAGAGGGCGAGAAAGAAGAAGAGCGAAGCATCTGCTTTCGTGCGAGGGGAGGTGTTCCGTAGGATCTATGTTGCGTGAGTCCCCCGCTCAGTCTCATGTCCTTGCCAAGCTTGGGTCGCCTGGCTGACCGACTCATTTGTGCAGCTCGACCCTCCTCGCAGCCGTCACCCTCGTCGCCCTTGTAGTCGTCTTCTCGGCTCGATGGTGGACCGCACAAAGGAGGGAGCGCCAGCGACTTCGCCTGGTGTCGTATGAGGAGGTCGAAGAGATGGACCTCTGGGGGACGGAATCGGTCGGGTCGCCGAGGGTCGTCAAGTGGGACGATGTGTCGAGGAGGGAGGACAGTGCGGAGGAGGAGAGACTGTCTGGGTATGGAGAATCATGGTTCATGAAAGCTCAGCGGGGTCTGGCAGAGCAAGGACAGGATGCAGTTGGGCGGGAAGTCGCGTGTTGAGCTCGCGTGAAGTTGCTCTGGACGTCGACCATGCTCGATCTCGGATACTCATCCTCGGACGATGATCCGGAAAAGGAACAAGCGAAGTCGGTAGTCACGGAGGTCTTTGAGGAAGGGCCACCGAAAAAGAAGTAAGTGAGACAGCGCACTAGTCGGCTAGAGAGGGAGAAGAGGGCAGGAGAGGCATGTTGAGCTTCACGTCTCTAGCTCGCCTCCTCAGCCCAACGACTCTCCCGCCCGCGCTCCTAAGCCAACCCTTCTAGGCTGACTTCTATTTGCTATCGATTTGGACTCACAGACGCAAGCTCCCTTCCCTCGGCGCGGCATTCCTCCCTCCACCAGGTCAGCCCAGCCCCCGCCTCTGCTGCCTTGTCTCGCTAGTTCCTCACCTGACGCATCTCCCACCTCCTCGGTTGCGCAGAAGAATCCGCTCCTCTCCCCTCGGGTCGTACTCTCTCCCGTCCAAAGATCCAAGGGGACTACCCGACGCACATCTATCTCGCTTGTTCGTCCCGACTTGCCCTCTCTTCTCTCAACCCGGCTGCTTCTGACTCTCAGCCCCTTCTCTACCCGGCTCTCTTCTCCTGCGCACAGTCCCCATACCATTATCCCTCCGCAACATCGTCCGACAAGCCAAGGAAACCCTCCCAGCACTTCACTCCCTCCTCGATCCCGACCCGGACGCACCAGTCAAGGATGACCGGCCCCTCGAGCTACATGTATCGCTCTCGAAACCGCTGTATCTGCGGATGGATCAGAAGAAGGAACTGGAAGTCCGGCTGAGGGAGCTCGCTGGGAGAAAGGTGGAACGGTATGTCTCACTCTTGACATGGTAGATGACAGACGCCTGGCTGACTTGCTCTTATGTGGGACGAGCACAGGTTCGATCTCAGTCTGTCAACCCTGACGACGTTTCAGAACGATGATCTGACGAGGACGTTCTTGAGTGTGGATGTTGGGGCTGGCTTTCCGGAGGTGCGTCGTGTGCACTTCTTGCGTCATCTGCCATACTCTGCGAGTTCAGTCTCATCTCTGACCAGGTCGTTCTCATTTATGTCTAGCTGCTTCATCTCCTCTCTGCCCACCTCGACCCGCTCCTCACCTCCCTGCATCTGCCGCCGTACTACTCGCCGCCGCTGTTCCACGCCTCGATAGCCTGGGGACTGCTGCCTAAGCCTCAAGCCGACCCGGTCGCTACTACATCCACAACCGATCCTTCACCCCATCCAGATCCTCCAGCGGCACCTGATGCTGCTGTCACCGACGACTATCCCCGTGTGCAGTCGTTCCCGGCGTCCCTGATCGCGTCGCTAGAGACACGCTTCGGACGCGAGATGCGGCGCGAGTGCCAGTGGGAGGTCCGAGAGTTGCGGATGCGGTGTGGTGGTGTGGTGACGCGATTCCCTCTTGCGGCGAGCACAAAGAGCGACTAGGCGGTCGAGGACGTGGACGGGGTGACGATGAGGGCCATGTTCCGCAGAGAGCCCGTGGAAGGGTCGAAGATGGGCTTGAGCGAGATGACCAGAGGTGGTGAGGTTGGCGGGAGGGCGGTAAGGAGGAGAATATATCGGTCGAGGAGGAGGAGGGTCTCGATCACAGGGCTGCAAGGCATGGGACGGGTGAGATGTGGGGACGAAATCAGCTTGGTTCGGGCGGCGCGAAGAAGCACGCGCACTCACCCGAGCAAGCACCGGAACACATGCACCACACTCAACTGGAACTCCAGCTTCGATCTGTCGCCCTCTCCCATGGCCGTCCCATCTCCGAGTCCCTCGACCCCGACCCTCCCGCCGACCACCCTTGCGTACTCCTTCCATCCCGCCTCGCCGCCAGCCCAGACCTTTGCGCCCCCGCCAACTTTCCCGACCCTCCATCCTCTTTGGGGTCCGACTGCCCCTCTCGTCGCCAGCTCTCGCTCAGCCAACGCCCGCCACGCGATCTTCCTCACCCCCACCCGCCACGCCGAGTTGTGGATCCGCTGCCAGCTTGACGGGTCCTGTGCGGCAAGCTGGAGGTGGTCCTGGGTGATTAGGTCGGACGGGATGATGGACGTGGCAAGGGGAGTCAAGCGAGTGGTCGAGGGATCGTCCGATGTAAGTTGGGCAGGTGCAGCGGAGGAGGGGAGGTCGTAGAGCGGGAATGAGTGGGTCAAAAGATTGTAGCAGCATCCGACGAGAAGGAGCGAGGTCGGACGCCAGGTTGCGTATGGGTCAGGATGAGCCATGGTCGCGATGAAGGTCCGGAGGATAGAGAGCGTTAGCGAGCCACATGCGTGCAGCCCGGCGAGGAGGATCGGCTCCGGACTTGCTGAGGCACCTTCGGCCACCCAGGAGGTGATGGATGCTACGAGCGACGATGGCGATGCGATGTGTGCTGTCTGGTGGACGATCGAGCCTTGCTTGTCGGATGACGGTGGCGCGAGCGTCTCGACAGACGAGAGGATGTGCTGGGCTCCCTCGGTCTGCGTCGACGCGCCATCAAGGGCGAGGACGTGCAGGTCGTACGGAGACAGGGACAAAGCACGAGATAAGTAGCCCTATAAACCAGACCCAAAGTCAGCGACTGCTTGAGCCTATGCAGGACGAGTAGAAGAGAGACTGACCTGGCCTGCGCCGACATCGACCACTCTTCGAACGTCCGTCCCCCGGACGAGCTTTCCTGCTTCGATCGACATGCGGGCGACTTCATGGATCTTTTTGGGCTTCTGCTTGATGTCCTGATGATGTCGGCGCTGAGCCTGCAGGTCGGCAAGCGAGGTTGGGATGTCGTCCTCAGCCGGCTGGCGAGGCAAAGCGAGCATCTGCAGCGAGCGAACAAAGGTGACGAGCACCTCCGGAGCCTGTCAAGAAGCCGAAGGTAAGACCGGGGTTGCCTATCACCGAGAAGGAAGACGATCTTACGTTCTCGTCCAGCTCGCTGCGACAGAGACAGTCCAGAGTAGCCTCCCTGGCGTCCGCTAGCTCTTCAGCTTCGAGTCCTCCTCCAACCGAGCTTGCCCAGTCCCAAAGCGGCTCAATACCCGATGGCGACGTCCCTGAGATGTCGGCTGCGCATGCGTTTGGGTGCCGGTCGACGAGGGCTCTGGCGAGACGCGAGTCGAGGAGCGAGCTCACGTCCGAGAGGTAGCTGGCTAGCGTGCCGACCGTAGGATGAGCGTCATACTGGGCTGGGAGTTCGATCTCGATCAAGTGTTCTTGGCCTGTGCGATCAAGAGAGTCCATCCAGAGTTGTCGGCGGACGGAGTGACGGTTCGCAGGGAGAGCGAGCGAGGTGAGCTTGGTCTGGGTTTGAGCTCAACTGCATCTCGCCCACTCGTACGCCATGTCGTCTCCCTCGGTCTTTTTCAGGCAGTCGATCGCCTCTGGGTCACCCATATCGTATTTGGATGCGTCAGAGTCGGTCGTCCCGAGTTTGGCGTCTGCTGTGACGATCCAGATTGGGTCGACCTCGATACCCAAGGCTCTCTCGCCCGAAGCGTGAGCTCGATTCCCTCTCGTACTCCCGAGCGCGATACTCGCCCTTTACGACAGCCCACAGCTCGGCCGAAAGCTCGCGTACCGAGCTTTGGACCGCTGACGCTCGTTTGTTGTTCTCTTGGTCGCCCTGGTGGTGTCAGCGTGAAGCCGTCTACGCACCCGTCGTTGATCTCGCTGCCGATCCTGCTGGTGCTGTGGCAGACGCGGACGGCTGGTGTGGGAGAGTACCTCAAGGAGGCTCGTGCGAACGGGGTGCCCTTCGTACCGTTGGAGAGGAGAAAGGTCATCCTGGACTGGCTCGGAGGAGAAGGACCTGAAACCGGTGAGCTCGACGTCCCTTCCTCCTCGTCGGACAGACGCGTCGAGCCGTCTACTGATCCCTCCATCATCTCTGCTCGACTTTGAACGACCTAGTCGAGTCGTCATCATCAACAACACTTTCCTCAGCCGACGCGTCTACCTCGGCCGTGCCCGCGTCCACCGACCCGTCCTCAGCCGCCGTCGCCTCCTCCTCCAACCTCACCTCGTCCCAGCAGCCACTCAAGCGCAAGTATGTCGTAGACAGGGCAGATGTAGAAGAGGTCGCCAAGGTAAGTACATACTCAGACTTCATGCTAGATGGTTCAAGCATCCTCAAGACATGTCGCTGACCTTCCCACGTCGCGTCTGTCGTATGTCCAGATCCAAGCCCTCGAGATCCTCCTCATCAACCGCCAAACACCCCTCCGCTCATCTTCCCTCACCCTCACTGCCTCGTCCAAGGACGCAGCAGCTGGCACCAAGAAGGACTACTCGTACATCCGCAAGAGTCTGTTCTCGGAAAAGCACAAGGCGTTCAAGGAGGCCGTCGCAGCCGCGAGCGGAGGGAGCGCGAAGGCAGCCGCCGTACCATCGTCAAGCGGAGATGCAGCAAGTCAATTGCAGACGAAGAAGAACCGTGAGTGAGAGCGCCCTGGCTCCGTTCCCTGGCTTGCAGCTGAACACCTCTGTTCGTCCCTTCTTCAGGCAACACCGTCCCGATCATCGTCATCTCGTCCTCACCAACATCGCTCATCACCATCTGGAACGCAAAGAAGTTCTTCGAGGAGGGAATGTACGTCTGACCCGACTCTGTACGACTCAGATCAATCTCTGCTGACCTTTGCCTCTCTGGGTTTGCCAGTTTCGAGTCTTCCAAAGATGCCCGCGACCGCCTAGCCCTCGAAGGGATCACAAAGGCCGACGATGTGCAAATGGTCGTCCGCAAGACCATCGGGACCGGACGAGGTCAGCTCACTGGTCCGATCATGCTCCCGAACATCTTCTCGCTCCGCTAATCTGTGCCCATCCGTCCTCCTCGCTCCTCGCAGACGAGATCAAAACCCAACGCTACGTCCTCATCGACGGCACCGACGGTCTCAAGAAGCTCGAAAAGTCCTCGGGCGCCGACGAGATCTGGTCCCGCGTCGTCTGCGTGCTCACGACAGGGCAGGCCTGGCAGTTCCAGCAGTACAAGTGGTCCGACCCGAAACAGCTCTTCCACCACGTCAAAGGGGTCTACTTCCATTGGACGAACGCGCCGGCGGCTCCGGCGATCAAGGAGTGGAACGTGGCGGCGTTGCAGATTGAGCCGCTGAAGAGGCATATGGATCGGGCGTTGGTGGCGCAGTTTTGGAGGGCTTTGGATGGGTTTAGGTCGGCGGGTGGAGGGGCTGGGCCGGTGGCGGGTGGGCGGTAGGCAGGTGGTAGTCTGACTTTATTGATGATGTTCATGTCATGAGATTGGCTTACTGTAGTCTAGGCCCGCCACAACCTCGCCTCGTGATCGTAGAAACTACAACTCCCTACCACCGTCTCTCCTTCCACCCCTCCATCATTCCCCTCGTCCCTCGACCAATCAACCCCATACGCCAAACTCTCGTGCTCGTCGTTTCTGCTCAGTAACCTCCACCCCACGCCCCAGTCCTCCCCTTCCACGCCCTCCTTTTCCCCTCCATCGCCTTCGCCCCCGACGAGAGATGGATCCAGCCGGAAGACTTTGAACCCTCCGTGCATGCATGCTACGACGACGTCGCCCTTTCGGGTGGGGGAGGGGTGGAACTTGACGCGCCAGGCGCCGCCGCCGAGAGGGAGAGGGTCGGGTGTGAGCGGACGGAGGGGGGAACGAGGGTCGAGGAGGGTGAGGGTTTCGGCGTAGCTGTTGAGGGAAGAGACGGAAAGATTGAGTCAGTCAGTAGGAGGGAGGAGGAATGGAGTGTATTGGGAGAAAGAGGACGTACGATCCAACGGCCATGAGGTTCGGTGTGTGCGGAGAGGTCTGGATGCAGGTCACTCCGCCGTCAAAGCTGTAAATCGCAACGAAGGAATACACCAGGTTAGCGCAGGAGATTTAGATCGGGGGGTCCGTGTCAGGGAGTTCTGAATGAGGCGCACCGTTTGTTGACCCACAACGGACTCTCGTTCTCTGTCCTTACATCCCAAGCCTTGAGCTTCAGATCGTCGCCGCCTGGCATGAACATGAGTCCCCCAAACGCTCGTCAGCACCTCGATTCGCAGATGCACAGAACAAGAAAAAAGAGACTCACCAGAGTAGACCACGTTCCCTCCATCCCATCCATCAAAGCTAGCAACCCACGGCTCGTGATCGTGCGCCGCCCACGTCTGCGCAACGGACAGCTCGCCAGTCGTATCGTACTTCAGGTGGGAGAGCTCGAGCGAGGAAAGGGAGGTGATCACTGTTGGTGGGGTGGAAGATCTGTGGGTAAAAGTCATGTCAGTGGCGCTGCTGCGAGGGCGGAGAGGAGGGCGAGAGTGTTTGTGCGCACTGAGATATCCGATTTGACCAATCTAGAGACAGGACGAGAGTCGTTGGGTCTGTTACTTGGAGGGTTTGCAGCTCTTGGAGCTTGCGCTGAAGTACCGGAATGGTCAGCTCGGGAGCTGTTCAGACGAGACGTCTTTGAACGGACTCACGAGCTGGTCGTCCCATCGATATGTCACAAGTCGACCTTCAGCATCTGCAATCGCAAGAACAGATTGATCTTGCGCATCAAGGCGAGGGTTCCTGGGGTTGACGAAAGCTGGACAAGTCAGCGGACGAAGGCGAGAGGCCAGGGAGAACCTCGAGTTCACCACTTCATGTCCAGGATCGCAGGACCGTCTAATCTCTGCAACTCGGTCCTGTAGCACAACAAACGGTCATGACATACGTCGAGGTGTCAGCCCAATGTTTCGACCCAAGTATGGTTCCCCGCCTGGTACTCACACGTCGTTCCCCTGGACATCATACACCAAACACCTCCCCTTCCGCTTAGCGGCAGGCGTCTTGATCAGGTAGTCCTCCTCGTCGCTGCTCTCTCCGTCACCTTCTCCGTCGTTGTCCTTCTTCTTTGGTGGCGGTGGAGGCGGTGGCGGAGCGGGCGTCTCGATCTGGTACGTCCCGACGGTGAGGATGGACGGATGGTGTGGGGAGAACTCGACAGAGTCGGCAGAGTAGACCGTATCGGTCGTCCAGAAGGATTTCGCTGGCGATTAAAAGGATGATAGAGGTCAGATGTGAAAGGATGTGCGAGGATGTGCAGACGGAGGGCGGACCTTGCATGCTGGACGATCGAAGGCAGGGAGGGAGAGGGTGAGCTCGTGAGCTTGAGCTCGCGAGCGAGGTCATCCGGCAGCCGAGATCCTCTTTCGGTTCACAGAGGTGGTAGTTCTCACATCTGGAGGTCTGAATAGTGAAAGTCATGCATAAGGAGAGGAACGCAAGTCAAAAGACGGCTGAGGGTCGTAAACTTAGAGTATCGAAAGGAGAAAGTCACACCTGCATCCGTCCCGGCACGAGCAAGCATCGAAACGCACCGCAAGCGCGCACGATGAACAGAGGTCAAGCTTGGTAGCGGACTAATCTAGAGAAGGAATGTGACTCCGGCCAAGAAGGCGAAAGTGGCGACGGAGGCGAGCAGAGCGCCGGCAGGGACGGTCGCCACAGATCTAAACGCGGCTCCAGCCTGCGAGATGCCGGTCGACGCAGGTGCGGTTGAAGTCGACTTAGGAGTCGAGCCGGTCTTGCTCGGCCTGTTGACAAAAGGCAGCTCGTAGTCAGCGTTCGCCCTTGACGGGCGCGCGTCCAGACTCCCAGAATGATGATATACTCTACTCACGCCTGGTTCGCGCTCCTGGTGTTGTTCTTCGTGTTGAGTAGGATGCCGTCAATCACGTGCAGCACCCCGTTCGAGAGCAAGACGTCGGTCCGGAGGACGTTGGCCGAGATGTTGGTCCCGACGACGAGGAGCGAGAGGCCAGTCTGACCGGTCGAGTTGCCGCAATCTCGGCACCACGAGAGCCGTCCGCCGGATGAGGACGAGAGCTGGGCAGATCCGGCGAGGATCGGCGAGTAGAGGACCTGGGGCAACGAGACGAACGAGGAGTCAGCGTTGTGCCCACAGCCTCCGATGTTGGACCTGAAGACAAGATCTATGGACACTGACCTCGCCTTGGAAGACCTGGTAAGAGGGACGTATCTGCATCAGTCAAAAGGCCGTGACACCATTGGAGAGGAGACGACTCACATGATTCATCGCGACGACAGCCTTGTCCTTGTCCGACAGCTTCGCGAGCTGGTCCGCTGCCGCCTGGAACGCTCCGTCGGTCGGCGCGAAGACGGTGATACCCTTGTTGATTCCCTGGAGACAATGCATCGAGAAAGTCAGTCGCGATGATCGTCCAGCTGGAAACAGAGTCCTACAAAGCGACGCACCTCGAACTGCTTGAGGTATCCGAAGCCCTCAAGGAACGACGTGAAGGAGGTGAAGTTGGTGTTCACGGTTGAGTTCTCGGCTGCAGGGATGAGGTCCTGTCCGAGAGCCTGTGCAAGGGTAGGGGGTGTGGAGAGAACCTGAGCAACAACGAGCCGGTGCCAGAGTCAGCTCCAATTATCTGCTCGCCTGCGTCCGTTTCGTCGGATCGCTACTGACCTTGTCGATAGGCACCACTCGCACTCCGTACATCCCTCCCGCGCTCAAAGCACTGGCGTTGTAGTCTGACCCTCTGATCAAGTCAAACTGGGTCTGCTCCGACTTGACGACCACGAGCGGGTCAAGGCTGGTCCCATTCGTGACAGGCAAGGCCGAGTTGTTCCTGCCCGTGTTGATGACGGTGTAGTTGGGAGTCACGTAAGACGGGTTGATCGAGGCTCCAGCGAAGTGGTATGCCAAGGTAGAGACGACGTCGACTCCGGTCGTGTTGAACGCAGCCCAGGCTGTAGGAAACGAAGAGGACAGAGCGCGTCAGCTCAGCCGCGTGTGAGCGGTAGAAAGAGAGAGGTTTGAGGGACTGACCTTCGTTGGTAGGCGAGTAGAATGTCCAGGCGGTGTCATTCGAGGTCTTGAAGACGTTCTGGAGCAGAGCGAGAGCCGTCTCGTTCGTCGCGACCGATGAGAGGACGGCCGTGCTCTGAGTGAGCCCCTGGGCCTGGAGACCGGCGAGGACAGCTTGCTGGAAGTCGGCGAGGTTCGACTGAGCAAAGGTGGGGCGAAGGAGTGGGAGGAGGGCGAGGAGAGTGAGCACCGAAGGGGACATGGTCGGCGAAGAGCGAACGGGTCGGTGAGCTCGCGTGTGGGAGGGAGTCGGGACTGGCGAGAGGGACGCAGGGGTCGTCGAAGCGAGGCGAGTCGTCCAAAAGAGCGTTGGGCAGGTATCAAGCTGGAGATGACCGTTGAGCGCCATCGGCTCCATGGGGGAGAAAGACGGAGCTGAGAAAGAGAGAGGGGTCATGCACAAGAAGCGAGGGGCTTCCGACTGCTACCGATGGCGAGGCAGCACGATGACGGGACGTCTCAAAAGGATCAGCTATCGTATCACTTCTTCGTACCGCTCGTACATGCGCGGTATGACGGTCCCGGAGGTGATTGTGGGTGAAGAGAGAGCATGGCCGTGAGCGTCTGCCGCTGAGCTCGACCGCTTTCCTCGCGCAGCGCAGAGGCTTCGACCGCATAACGTGACTGCACAGAGTCACATGCTCAGAGTGCATCGATAGATGGAGTGCAGAATGGCACAAGCGAGTTCTGGAAGTTTTGGTCGGTGCAATCGGCCTGTCATCTATCTACTTGGCTCTTCTATCGGCTCATCTCCCTCCCGCTCCCTCGTCATCATCCTCGCCATCCTGCCTCACCTTCGGCAGCGTCACCGCCTGCCACGCATGCGCCCCAAACACAACCACCGCAATGGCATCGTACAACGACACCGGTTCCATGGCCTTCCACTTGTCCCACCCAAGCAGGCCCGTCCCCAATCTCGGCACGAGGCGGAGGATCTCTTGGAAGAGGTACAGCAGCGCCGTCAACGGATACGTGCCGGCAAAGGTGCCTAGACGGTGGTTGAGGAGGATCTGAGGGGTGTAGAGCGAGAGCCAGAGCGGTCGGGAGAGCGAGTTGATGAGATGGGCGGCGACGAAGGGTTGGGTGAAGAGCTCGGACGGGGAGAAGAGTGGAGTGGATATGGAAGACGGAGCGGAGATGAGAGGTGGCAGAGTGAGAAAGTTGGTGAGGAGGAAGGTGAAGAGGAAGAGCTGCAGTTGGGAAAGAGAGAAAGGTGAGTCAGCGTGCGTGCATCTTTCGACAGACTAGATCGCACTCACCCCTGCCCTCATCCCCCACCCAAACTTCCAATCAACCCTTCTCGTCCTCCTCTCCCCTCTCGTCTCCTTCCTCCTTGTTACCCCCATCGGCACCCATCCCTTGTACGTGCATTCCACCCGCCCAGCCAACCCCGCCTGCATCACCCACAACACCCCAAGCTTCCCAGCCTCGATCCAGTGCCCGAAACCCTCCCACCCACCATGCGCAAAGCCGTTGAACACCGCCCAAAGCACATCCGCCGACGCGTCCATCACCTGCGAGGTCATGGCGATCCCCGTCGAGACCGAGCGAGAGTACCAGTAGTAGAGCGTGAGGAGCTCGATCGCAAAGACGATCGGCGCCTCAAGAAAGGTGAGGAAGACGCGGAGGAGCGGGTGGGTGTTGGGTCCGTTGACGGGCTGGGAGAGGATGCGTTCTGCCAGGAAGAACGACACATCAGTCCGCCGAGACGATGGAAGGTGGGACGAGAGTCAGACTTACTCGTGCCCTCTCTCCAGTCATCGCCGTACAGCTCTCCAAGCTCGTTGTCGGCCATGGCGGCGTGCACGTCAAAGGTCGTCCCCGCTGCGAGTCGGATGGGCGAGACGGTCGAAAAGATGATCTCCCAGTCGTACACAAAGTCGGGCTCCTCCTCTGCGGCGAAAGATTCACATGAACAGCGTCAGACACGAGGGACTTACAGGGCAGGTCCATGTAGAACGACTCACCTGCACCAGTCAAGGCCGGATCCGGGGCTTCAGGCAACGCTGTAGCGTCGTCTGGTCCTTGGACGGCGAGCGTCGTCGTCAGGTACGGCGTGTACCTCCATCCGGTCGCAGGCGCATTCTCCGTCTCCTTTCCGGGGCCCTCATCTTGGTCCTCGTCAATCTCTGATGCCGCCCGAGTCGCATTGCGAGGCGTTGGCCCGACAGCGAGGAGGTTCTCAAAGTGGCCCACATCCGAGAACCGCCTCCAGCACGACGGGTCCGAGTGCGCCTGCTCCAGGCCCATCTGGTAACAGGTTCGCTACGATCCGAAGGAGACAGTAAAGTCATCAGCCCATGGTTCGAGCCTGGCCAGTATCGTCAAAGGAGAGCCGACTGACCTCCTGATCCTTCACCTCGCCCATCTTCCTCCTGAACCCCTCGAGACTGTACACCGCCTCATCCCTCGCAATCGCCACCCACGTCTTGCTCACCACCTTCGCCTTCTGCTGCGTCCCTCCGCTCCACGCACCCGCCTTGCCTCGCCCTGGTACGACATCCGGGTTCATCCCTGTCCAATTGTTCTGGAATCCCTCCCCATCCCCGAGCGGAACAGGCATGAGCATGCTCGTCACCGCGCGGCCCTTCGCAAACAGGCTCTCCCACCCGTGGTCCTTCCATTCCTCGGGAACTTCCTCGTCGTCTTCGAGGTGGTAGCCGTACTTGGGGGTGACGACGCGACCCGGCTGTTGCTCGGCGTGGAAGGCGCCTTGGACGGGGAAGGGAGCAGGGAGATGTGGGTAGAAGGGAGGTGTGTAGAGGTAGTCGGAGGAGGAGGTGGGGATGGTCGAGTTGAGAGGGTAGTAGGGCGGTGGGTCGCGACGGGATGGGATGAGGTGGAAGGCCGAGACGAGCTGGGCAGAGTGGAACCCTCGGGTCGGTTGGCTGAGATAGCGTCTGCGAGAGGCACCTGGTCAGGTATATATCGGTTGTGATCCATCACTGGCTGAGATGGAGACTCACAGGATACGCCCAGGCAAGCGGACCCCTATGCTGCCGATGGAGACCTGCTGTTGAGCTCGCGCCTTGTTCCCGTACCTGCTCACCCTCTCGCTCAGACCCAAGCCACCACTGAGGACCTCTCGGCTGAAGACTCTCTCCCACGGTCCCCACTTTGTATCCATCTGCTCGTCCTCTGTCTCTTCTGGCCTGTCCTGACCTGGGAAGGTGACCCAACGCTCCTTGCGAAAGTACAAGCTCGCGACCAGATCCCACTGGTCGACCGAGCCCTCTCCGTCCCCAAAGTAGCTCCGCACAACCTGCAGCTCATCCACAGCAGCAGCAGTCGCATTAAAGGGGTGATGCGAGTCCTTGTGTGGGTGCTTGATGCCGTGGAGGGACGAGCGGGCGAACGAGAACAGGTGGTAGGACGTGTAGGGGAGCACGACCGACGTGATCAGGACCACCAGGGCGAGGCAGAACCGCCAGGGAGAGAGAGGTTGCCGTCGGGGGGGAGCGAGAGGAGTCGGGGGCAGGCCTGACATGGTTGGGCGGAGTGGGGGAGGTGGCCGTTCAGAGGGAGTCAGCTCGAAGAGAGGGGTCGAACATCAATGTCGGCCAAACGTGAGCTCGCGCGGACGCACTGAAACGTGAGTCACCGGTCGGCTCGACGCTTGTCAGACGTCTTCCCCAGCTTCGAGGCCGGTCCGTAGAAAAGCAAGGGGCATATATGTGAAAGGAATCGTCGTAAAGAATCGTAAAGAGAAGTATCAAATGTGAAAGAAGTCCCGCCTCATCTCGTCCCTGGGCGCGAGCGCTCTTCCCTCGCCTCCGTCCCTAACCCGCCTACTCCCTCGGCTCCCTCATACCCTTCACCTTCATCGCCTTCGCATACTCCTCGGGCGTCTCGGTGACGATCTGAGCAGGTCGAGTGAGCGGCTCGAGCGAGTCGCCACCGGCCTCAAGTCTCTCGAGCCTCGCCTTCGTCTCGGGGATCGACTTGTTGACCGAGTAGATCTTCATTCGGTGGACGTGCGAGGTAACGTGCAGCGTCCAGTTCCACGCGTCTCTTTCCCTCCCTGGCTGTGTATTGCAGGCGTTGTCCCACGCTCGGACGCAGAGCTCGAGCCAGCCTGAAGTGAGGATGAGTGGAAGCGCGATGTCAGCGGATGTTTCGCTTCGGGTCGAGGGGAGACTGACCTTGGGCGTGGACGGGAAGGGACATGTGCCAGAGCCTCATCGCGTGGTAGTACTTGGGGCTCAAGTTCTTCTCGGGCACCTCGTACCAGGTGAAGCCTCCGTCGGAGCTGACCTCGACTCGCTCGATCCACCTCCCTCCGCCCGAGTACGCCCACCCCGACACGTCGATGTGCCCCTCATGGACGAGGACCGTCTTCGGAGCCGGGAACAAAATTGCCGATGCCACTGGCATATCCATGATAGAGAACCCGTGGCTGAACGACTCGTTGTGCTTCCCGACCTATGAAGGGGGAGGGTAGAGAAAGAGAGAAAGAGGGAAAAAGAGATCAGCCTCATGCCGCTGCCGGCAACAGACCGACCACAAAGAACGACGTACCTGTTGATTGAAGTACAGGTACTCTTGTCTCTGAACTGGTCCCATCGACGGTTCGGGGAGCACGTTGACTCGGGTGAGCCACTTGCAGGATCGCGCTCCGATGTAGCCGGCGACGACCACTCGAAGAGGACCGCCGTGCATCTTGGGGAGAGGCTCGCCGTTCACTAGGAGACGTAACGGAAAAGAAATCAGTGTCGGAGGGGGCGGATGGGAGGGGAGAGGGATCAAGAGGAGACGGTGGCGAGAGGCGGACTGACTCTCGTAGGCGAGGATGACCTCGTCAAAGTTGCTCATGACCTTCCTGTACGGCGCCGAGACAGCGTAGTTGTAGGCCTTGTTCTTCTTGAAGTAGGTGTCGGCGCCGATGAACTCGCAGTGGGCGGTCTGGTCCTTGACGCCGCCAAAGTGCTCGAGAACATTCCTCAACGCGACGCCCTTGTAGACGGCCGTCGAGATCGCACCCTCGCCCCAAGGACTGCAGAGAAAGGATACAAAAGAGATCACGTCGGTCAGCTCGACTGTCGATCAAAGCCGAAGGAGAGGTGAACTCGCGCGCTCAACAGCTCGTCTCCCTGTCCTGGCGCGTACTCGATCTGCTCCGTTCGTCGGGTACCGCAGCACTGGAGGGTGATGGTCATCTCGATTTGAGGGAATTTTGACTCGTCCATCAGCTGAGCGAGCGTGAGCGACCCGGGCTTGTCGATGAGCCCTCCGACCTCGAACGAGTAGGGCGCCGTCTTTGAGAACGGCTCCTTGTAGATGGGGATCCCGCCGTGGTTTCGGACAAAGTGGTCTTTGTTGGGCGTGATGTGGTTCGCCATCAGGTTCTTGAAAGACGGAGACCCGTTGTACGGGAACTCGAGAACGTGAAGCTAGCAACGACGAAAAGGAAATGGAGAAGTCAGCGAGTGGCGGCAGAGTGAGGGGTCGCGCGAATTTGGAACTCACCATGTCCTTGTCCTTCTCCTCCTGGACGATCTCCCACGACTCTCCGGGCATCTTCTCGAGAGCCGGGCCCATCGCGAGATGGTACTCCTGTCGAGAGCAAAGGTGGAGGCGCGAGATCTGTCAGCGTCCGGTACGTCGATGGCCGGCGACGCGTCGTCGTGTTTGGCAGACGCGACAGCAAGGGAGCTCACCTTCCATCGTTCCCCTTGCAGGATCGGGTTTGTGGTAGGCAGAGGGCCAAACTGGCTGAAGAAGACAAGACGGGAGCGAGGCGAGGAAAAAGTCAGTGTTGGGTCGAACTCTCATCGACGACAAAGAGTCTGTAAGAACGCGCGCGACTCACAACTCGGGGATGGGCGTGAACTTCTTGGAGCTGATAAGATAAGAGCGAGACAAGACAAGATAGCGGGTTGAAAGTCAGCTAAATGTCACCGGCTAGGCGGCAAGTCCCGACAGCGTCGGATCTATCAGAGACAGGCTCGCGCCCTCTCCCGGCCCCGTCCGAGCTCCGTCCCTCTTCCGTCCCCTTCGACAGCAGACGGGAGACACGGTAGGACTCACTTGAGCACCTTTGTCGCCTTCTCGCCCTTTTCCTTCTCGCTCTCCTTCTCCCACTCGACGTAGTTGTACCATCCGCCCTTCTCGGCGAGGAACGTTTCCTTCAGGTTGATCCCCTCGACGACCTCTTGCCCACACTGAGTCCTCTCAAACTCATCAACCTTGTTGCTGTCCGTGCCGGTGACGACGTGCTCGTGGTGCTTCGCTCCGTACGTCGACTTCGCAGGCACGTTGCGGTGTTGGTGGGGGTGAGTCGACGAGTTGGAAGGGGCTCGTTGAGCTTCAGTCATCCTTGGCAGAGTCGGAGGAGGAGTGGGTGTCGATGAGGGGGAGAGAGGGTCGACGTTCGGAGGCGAGGAGGGAGGTCGAGCTGATGTGAGCTCCATGAGAAGGCGAGGTGACGACGGGGCTCTCCGACATTCGCGCCCTCCACTTTGTGGGCCTTTGTTTGGTTCCGAGTATTCCGGGCTAGCGAGAGCGAGCGCCATCGTAGCTGCAGCAAGATAAGATCACCTCGTCAGAAGCTTTCCTTCCTGATCGTTGTCGCGACTCTGCCTGGTGCGGACTTTCGGCAGGGCGAAAGCAAAGCCGTTCTGACGAACCCTTTGCATCTCCTACGCCAATGGGGTATAGAGGGTTTAGTCTAGAGTCCTTGCAGCGCAATGAGGGTCTTCATGTTCGGCTGCGCTCCTTTGTCGATAAAGTAGTCGATGATATCCCTTGCCCGGTGGTGAACGGCGACTTGCACTGGACAGGTAAGAACGGACACGATGCAGATGGGTCAGTCAGAGATGTCCTCACTTGCACGCGCATCTTCACACTGTGCCGTGACTCACATAGCTTCTCGTCTACCTGCATCCGATCCTGAACCCTCCTTCTCTTCCCGTTTGCGTTCTTGGCCGTCCCTGCGGCCGGGTCGACTTCCTCAGGCTCGATGAGCAGCTTGACGAGTCCGAGGTCCTTCTTGCTGACTGCGAGCTTGACGGCGTAGGCCTCGTTGATGGCTGGGTCTGCCCCCTTGGCGAGCAGGTACCTCGTCAACTGGATCGACCTCGGGTGCTGGAGGACTGACGTGCAGAGGGCGTACCCCTTGTGGCTCGACACGTCGGGCGAGTACTCGCGGAACAGGTGGTCCAAAAGCGGGAGGAGCGTCGGAGGCGGGAGGGTTGGGTGTCTGAAGATGCGCTTGGGTAGCTCAAACAGGTACAGTCGCGGTAGTGGACGAGGAGCGGGTTCGGGTGGCGGCGAGGACGATGGCGAGGACAGGGCTGGGGGTGGCAGGGGAGGGAGAGGGTACAGGATGGGGTACAGCCGTTCGAGTGCGTGTACGACTGGGAGGGTGCATACTCCATGGCGCAGACAGCGCAGGAGGAGGTCCCTGGGAGGGATCGGGTAGGTGACGGCCTTTGAGCGCGACGAGCGAGCCGGTCCATGGAGGGCGAGCAGGTAGCGGGCAGCGAGCGTCGGGGGAGGATGGGATAGCTGGCCGAGCAGTGTGCGAGAGACGAGTGGGAGGGAGGGCGAGAGCGAGTCGAAGTGGATCTGGACGAGCACCTGGAGGAGAGGCAAGCAAGACTCGGTCAGCGGCGTGAGCGGGGGACTGGCAAAGACGAGCTCAAGCAAGACAGAGCACACCTCATGCGGCAGCGAGTCCAGGTTGGTCATCTACAACGTCTTGGTCGTCCGTACGAGTGTTTCTGACGCCTCAGCAACGACGAGTCCCTCTGGCGTTTCTGGCTTGGACGTGACGGATACGAGAAGCCAGGGAGGGCTGAAACTTGAGGCGAGCTTATCGAGTTGAACGTCACCGCCCTCCCGCACAGACCTGCCCATCACCGACCTCGCCCTTTCACCTGCCACCATGGGATTCAACCTGTTCAAGAAGAAGGACAAGAAGCCATCGGAAGAGGTAGGATTATCCTTTCAGATTCCCCGACGGCCAAGTGGATGAGCTCGAGCTGACCCGTTCCCCCTGTTGCTCGTCCCTCCTCAAGAGCTCAGCAGCTTCATCGTACGTCCCCCTTCAGATCCTGGACTCAAAGTCGGCTCATCTGACCATGGAGTTTCTTTCACAGCTCTGGTCAGCAAGCACGAACGGGTCAGAAGGTGTAAGTCGCCTAGCCGCCTTCATCCGCCAGCGGCCGGACTCGCCCTGACCTCGCCGTCGGTCGTCTTGGTCTTCTCGTCCCTGCAGCTTCTTTTCGATCCAGATCGACGGAGAGCCTGCGGGCGACATTGTCTTCAAGCTGTACGACGACGTGACTCCCAAGACTGCCCGCAACTTCAGGGAGCTCGCGACCGGACAGAACCCGGGAAAGAGCTACCAGGCATCCGGCTTCCACAGAATGTGAATTGCAGTCGCGGACGAATATGAGTGTACATCGATCAGACACTGACTTGTTGTCCTTTGTCGGTCTCAGCATCCCGGGCTTTATGCTGCAGGTGAGAACAGCGGGCCACCTCTTCCATCTTTGCCCGCACTGACCCGCCGAATGCTCTCGGTTGTAGGGTGGAGACTACGAGCGCCACAATGGAACGGGAGGGAAGTGCATCTTCCCCGGCAACGGCAAGTTTGAGGACGAGAACGTGAGTGTCGTCCGCTGCGACACGACTTGCTCTTCGTAGAGCTGACCCAGACCGTCGTCACAACAGTTCATCATCAAGCACACTCGCCCCGGGCTGCTGTCCAGTAAGTACCCGCTGCGTGTGCTGGGCCCACTGACTGTTCTGACTCACTCGCCTCTCCCCTCAGTGGCCAACGCGGGTCCCGCTACGAACGGATCGCAGGTACGTGCCCAGGGACCGGACATCACCAAGCATGCCCCTGACCTCATTCTTCTCTCCTCGTTGCAGTTCTTCATTACGACCGCTGTGACGTCTCATCTGGACGGAAAACACGTCGTGTTTGGAGAGGTCGTCGACGGGCTCGATCTCGTCCAGCGAATCGAGTCGTACGGGACCGCGTCCGGCAAGCCCAAGGCAAAGGTCGGTATCGCTCGATGCGGCGTCATCGAGGAGGATGAGGACTCGGACTGAGCAGGTGTAGAGCAGGGGCGTCCTGGTCTGCTATGTTTGTGACGATAAGGCGGAATGGGCGCGCAGGAAGATTCGAGTGCGTGTACCCGTCGTATCATGAGGACGGATTGATGACATCACGACCAGACTGCGTACTTTGGCAAGCGACTGACCTGTTGCAGTTTGCGAGGTAAGAGAAGGACGAGACACCGGCTCTTGCGCGACCGACGCGACGAACGACCTTGTCGGATGGGAGGCGCCTAAGCACGGAGACAGATGGATTCGTCTTAATATGTGTCTTCAGAGACATGGAAGGGTCTAGCCAGTACTGCCAAAGCTGTCGGAGAACGGCTTTGACGTTGAGCGGCGAAGTCAGGGAGGGGATGAGAGGAGAAAGAAAGCACGCTCGCGCACAACCCACAACACCGACCAAGCTCAAGATCGTCCCTCCTCCTCTTCCCTCCTTCTCGGCCTTCGCCTCCGGCCCGTGCGCCGCCCTCTTCAAGGCTCAACAACTGGACCACTCTACGACACCTTTCAACCTATCATGTCTGGCGAGGGTTCCTCCTCGCGTCCGCCTACTGTGTCGGAAGCGGCGCTGGAGAAGAAGAAGCGAGCGGAGGCCGAGCAGCCGTACAGGCCGTATGTGCACGACATCGGAGAGACTGGAGCGTGAGTCTCCTTCCTGACCATCAGACGAGTGCATGTGGCTGTGCTCGTGACACGGCGTGGACCGAGGGGTGCTGTGGGCGATGGATGCTGAGCTTGGTGGAGAGAGGCGGAAGGCAACGTGTTGAACGGAGTTCGCCTTGTTGAGCTCGTCGCCGCCGCCCTCACCCATCCCGCGTACCACGGACGTCGCAAATGCGCAAGGAAGCTTATCAGGCTAGGCTGGTCGGCAACGCACGAGCTCAGTTGAAGGAAATTCAGCTGGTCGATATGCGCAACGGTGGACGATCAAGCTGACGTCTGTGCCCCACCCTCCCTCTCCCTCCCTCGCCCTTGCGCGCGCCATCCATCGCCTGTCCTCGTCCCATGCAGCTTGACGGGCCGTGTGATGCCCAAGAATGTTGCTCGGTCCGGGGAGGACGACATGGAGAACATTGGCGACTTCTTCCGCTCACCCGAGCAAGCAGGACCGGCAGGCTCGCGTGCCCTCAGCTTCGCAGCCCTAGGGGGACCGCCCACACCCTCGGGACCATCACGCACAGCGAACG
The DNA here is from genome assembly GCA_036245725.1 of Mrakia hoshinonis. Lineage (NCBI taxonomy): Eukaryota > Fungi > Basidiomycota > Tremellomycetes > Cystofilobasidiales > Mrakiaceae > Mrakia > Mrakia hoshinonis. Next base: position 133,482 of record BTPH01000056.1, read on the forward strand.
GAGAGAGCCCGTCAGGTCGGAGGGGTAGCTCGATGGATGTCGAGGAGGCTGTCCAGGAGGCGAACGAGCAGGACGACCACGAGGGCGATGGTGAGCTCATCCCTCGACGTTCCCGTCTGAGCTCGCATACACTTCGCCTCGAGCTGACGATGATCTCGCATGTGCCAGACACCGTCCCGAAACCACAATACTTCCCTCCTGTGAAGCGTGAGTACCACCTTTATCCAGCCGCGAGTTGCTTGCCCTCAGCTGAACTCGGCCCCTTACGCTCGCCGCGTCTTGTAGGCACTCCTCCGCCACAACTGGCTGCGTCCTCTTCCCGCCGGACACCCCAACCCGACCCGGCAGGCGAGTATGACGCTCTACCATCCCCATCCCGCTCTTCACACAAGAGCCCGTACGGGTCCGCGTCCCGAATCCCGATCGCGTCTGTCCACCGTCGGACGTCGTCCTACCCTCCTCCGTCGCCCCAGGACCCGCACCACACCTCGCCGGCAAGCATCGCCGCTCGCTCCGCCAAGAAATCATCGGCTCCGCCTATGGGTGAGGGCCGCAAGAAGCTCACCGAGCTGACGAACGGGCTGTCGAGTCCTGGGATGAACGAGGTCGACTCGCTCGTCCCGATCCAGGACCCGGACTCGCTCATGGACGACGACGAGGACGACGTCGAGATCAGCAGAGACCGAGCAGCATCCGTACCGCGCGCACGGGCGAGCATAGCGGCCAGGTCATCAGCCGCGCACTCGATCGCTGCCACCGAGGTCGAGACCGAAGCGGGCGATGTCTCGTTCGCATCCACCCAGGACGAGGACCCAGCACCGACGCAGACGTACTCTGACGACGGACGCGACGAGTACGACCCTCAACCGGCGGATGAGACGCAGGTCGACGAGGATGTGGCCGAGGAGGCCGGAGACGAGACGGTCGACGCAGAGCAGGAGGAGGACGAAGAGGAAGAGGAAGAGGAGCAAGAAGTGCGTGCTGGTCCGAGCAAGTCGTCCAAGGCTGGCAAGCGGGTCGTGCCAGAGTCCGAGGCAGACGAGGATGTCGTCGAGGACACGATGGGCGCCATGGACGACTACGACGACCAACAACAGGACGGCCAGGCAGACGAGCAGGACGACGGCGAGGAGCAGGAAGAGGAGGAGGCGGCGAACGAGGAGCAACAAGAGGAACAGGAGGAGTCAGAAGAGGAGGCGCCCGTGCCGGTCAAGTCAAAGAGCAAGGGCAAGGAGAAGGAGGTCGTCGACAAGCCGAAATGGCCAAGGAAGTCGCCAAAGAAGGCCGCTCAGGCCCAACGGAAACGTCTCGCCGACATGTCGTCCGAGTCGGAGGACGACGGAGCCACCCGTCGCAGTCGTCGGAAACGGTTTGCTCCGCTCGAGTACTGGCGAGGAGAGAAGCTCGTCTACGGTCGTCGCGAGTCGGGCCAGCCGGTCGTGCCCGTCGTCAAGGAGGTCCTCCGTCTGCCCAAGGAGGAGCCAAAGAAGCGCGCAACATCCGTTCGCGACCGGTCGACCTCTGCCAAGCCGAGGGCGAAGCGGGCAAAGCGCGAGTCCCACAGCGGCAGCGAGGACGGCGAGGAGCGAGAGGACGGCGTGCCGGCAGAGTTTGGATGGGACAACGAGACCATCGAGCACGGCGTCGTCATGGACTTTGCAAGCAAGACAGAGATTGAGCGACGTGAGTGCAACATCTTTATCTCCGCATCATCCATCCGCCTGCTGATCTCTGGCTGCTCTGCTTTTGATCTTCAGGGATCGCGTTCCCGTCGCATCTGCTTGAGTACCGGACGATGCCCGGCGACGCGAACGGATTCAAGTTCCAAAAGGTGTTCGGAGACGCAAGCTTTGTCGCTGCTGGGATGCTCGAGATCCCTGTAGGAGGCGAGAAGCCCAGCAAGCCAACAAAGGACAATACCTACGTGAGTTGCAATTTGGTCGCCTGATATGTGCGAGTGAGCAGTTGCTGACCTCGCGACGTGCGTTTCCTCTTCATCAGCTCTTCTACGTCATCGAGGGCGCCGTCACCGTCAAGGTTCACCGCACGTCGTTCACGATGGCGCCGGGAGGGCAGTTCATGGTCCCTCGAGGGAACCAGTACTCGCTCCACACCATCTCGCACCGACCGGCCAAACTCTTCTTTGCCCAGGCGAGGAAGATGGCCGCCGACGAGGAGGATGTCGCGCCTGCTCCTGCTGTGACGTCAAAGTCAAAGTCGTCCGCAGGAGGGTCGGCGTCGAAGTCCACGAACGGCAAGAAGAAGACCGCTCGTTAGCGTCCCAGTCTTTCCCTCGTCTCCTTACTCTTACTCGTCCTTCTCGGCTCTTTCAGCTCTCTCCCTTCGACTTTGTCATCTTCTCCTGCATCTCTCCCTTTCTCTTTCTTGGGTTCCTGTTCCGTGTCTTACGATCTCGCGAGCTCTGCTCGTCCACTTTCTTCTCACTCTCCGCGTTCAATTCGCCTACTTTCGACCTGTCTCGACCACGCCCGAAGACCCAACTCTCAGCTCATTATCTTGCCGTATCTTGATTCGAAGACTCCATCTACCGACGGTCCGACAGCAAGAGCTTGCTCGGAGGCATCCCCGGCCTGTTCGGCGCACGAGTCGACGGCATCAGTTCAAGGAGCGTCCGGCCGTCCGACCTCGTCCTGCCTGCGATTGACCTTGCCAGGGGCAAAGCAGACGATACCATTCGCTCTTTCTTCTCCCGTACACCCATCACAGCCATCGACAAGATGTCCTCCTCCAGTCGCAACTGCCTGTACACCAACCCCGAGTGCGTCCAGGCGTGGCGAGAGATGGTCGAGATTGCTGCGCCCGTGATTCCTCCTTCTGGCGAGCTCACCAGGTCGAGGATCGAGATGGCCCACGTCCACTGCTTCCTCGTCGACTATCTCGACTCGGTCTGGGACGTACGTCGGACATCCCTGCTCACCTTCTGTGGTCCTCTTTGGCTGACCTTGCTCTTGGCTTGCGCTCGCAGGGGGCAGACAAGTACAAAGGAGGTCAGTCGCGCGTGAACGACCCCGCTCTCGTCCGAAGGGCCCCACTGGGACGTGACTGACCTTCTTTGCCATCTTTCCGTGCCTATCACAGACGAGAAGAACTTCCTCCAGTACACTCTCTTTGCGCTGACCGAGCTGAACCACCACCACAAGCTCGAGGAGGAGGTCGCGTTCCCTATCATGCGAGAGGCCGGAGTGCAGGGTCTGGACGTCAACATCGCCGAGCATGCCATCGTCCGTGTAATTCCGGTCACATTTCTCCTTCTCCCTCGGCTCTGACCATCTTCTTCTCTCTGCTTCAGCTACACGTCCCCCTCGAGGAAGTCTTTGCCTACGTCGACACCTTCTCCGCCGCCACCAACCCTGCCCCGCTGTCCTCGTTTTCGCCCACGCACCTGAGGCAGATGCTCGACAAGCTCCTCCTCGCCGTCGTCCCTCACTTGCGACACGAGCTCGAGACGCTGACGGTCGAGAAGCTCTCGTCGTTCCTCAGAAAGGAGGATCTGATCGCGATGGACAAGGTGTTGCTCAAGCATATCATGGCGAGACCGCCACAGGAGACGCTGCCCGGTATGTCCGCATCCTGTCTCTCTCCTATAATTCGGCGCTGAACCAGACTCTTCGTTGCTACTTTCAGGTGCGCTGGTCAACATCAAAGCCGGTTCGGTAAGTCGCGTGCTGATTCTCAAACGCGTGCGGCTGAGCTGACCTGTCCTCTTCTTTGTGCCTGCAAGCCGTTCCCCCCTGTCCCGTGGCTGGTCAAGAGGCTTCTGGTACCCCTCTACTTCAGCAAGGGGCAGTACAGCGGATGTTGGAAGTATGGGAAGTATCCGAAGCAGATCCACCTGTGGTAGGAAGATGGCGTCGCGCGACGAAGGTCGAAGGGCGATGGGCTCACGCTACGAGATGCAAGGATGATGACATGTACCGCCTCGATAATCATGCCTGCGATGGCCGAAGTTTGGTCAGCGGTGTCAAGTTGTGTCGTGTTGGTCGAGTAGGCGAGGGGACGCGTCGTGAACTCGGGCATGTGACCGCTGGTGGGACATACTGTACGTGGTGCCCGCCATCTCTGCGGCAGCCTTGACTTTGGCTTGAGTTCTCTCCCCGGCTCTCTGAGGACGGGAGCAAAGAGTGAGCTTTCGGATGGGTGGCGCTGCTTTCGTCACTGGACACCGCTTGCTCGAGGTCGATCTCCCCGGCCGTGCGTGCGTGCGGGCTGGCTTCCTCCAACGTCAACGCCTTCGGCAGCACATCTCTGTGAGTTCGAGCCTCGGATACACACGCCCAGGCATCTGCTCATCCCAACCGTCTCCTCTGCAGCCATCATGTTCCGTCGTGAGCGCAAGACGTCCCAAACGTCTCAGACGTCGGACGGTCCAGGGTTCTCCCGCACGACGTCCCACACCGGAGCGAGCCCGGCCCAGACCCCACCCGCGAGGGAGAAGCGACGGTCGTTCTTTGGGATGGGAGGCTCCAAGGACAAGGACAAGCACGTCGACTCTCGTCCGAGCACGCAGGGAGGGCAGAGCTCAGGGGCGATGGGGAGGACGACCTCCCGCATGTCTGTCACCCCCTCCGTCAACGACCGTCAGTCCATCAACGGTCACGGCGATCTCCAGCGACAACAACAACAACAGCAACAGCAGCAGCAGCAGCAAAATCATCAGATGTCGAGAGAGCAGTGGGAGGCTCAGCAGGGACAGCAGTACGGCCGTCAGCCAGGAGGAGGAGGGCAAGGGGAACCCCAGCCTACCGCCGGCCAACCTCCCGCCGTCCGCCAACACGTCTTCCCCTCACAGTCACACAACACACAACAGAACACTCAGCACACACCACCACCACCGCCCAAGGAACAGGACCCTCGTCTTCAACAGCAGCAGCACCAGCACCCAGCCGCCCACCAGCGACAGCAGTCAGCCGACCTCGTCAGACGGGCCTCCCTCTCGGACCCTTCCCAGTCCGACGCCCAGAACAAACAGATGGGAGAGATCCAGTTTGCACTCGACCTCATCATGGCACAGCCCAACAAGGTGTACGCTACCTCGCCACCGACGCTCAAGTCGATGGTCGCAGCAGGCGCGGACGGCAAGCACCCAAAGTGAGTGAGCGGGACGTCCGTGCGAGCTCAGCGTGTCGAGATTCACGAAGCTGATGACGCACGCTCCCCGTCCGTGTGTCAACTTTCTCTCTTTGCTCTGCAGGGCTGGCCCTCCAGGTACACCTGGGAACGACTGGCAAGAGGTTTGGGTCGAGCTGAGGGGGATCATCCTTCGTGAGTGTTCTGCTCTCATCCCTCTCGCGCCTCTCGGCGCCTGTCCGGGCGCACCTGGCAGCCTCGCTCGGTCCGTCCAGCAGGCCAACGTGCTCATTCCATCGCTCTTCCTCACGCGCTTGCAGACGTATGGAACATGAAGGAGGTCGCCGAGGCGAACGCTCGAGGGGAGGACAAGCATCCGAACCGGATCAACACGACCGACAGCTTCGTCGATCTCATCCAACCCCTCCCGCCGACCCGACACGACCCTCAGTCAGGCCCACACCCGTTCGTCTTCTCGATCAACACCGCCGGACTCAACTCGGTCCTGTTCTCGTGCCCGACCAAGGAGGCCATGATGGAGTGAGTCGAGTAGCTGCCCCGAGCGCACAGAGGGGAGAGGGGGTCGCAGGAGGCGAACCGAGGCTGATGTGCGACCCCTGTTTTTGCGAACTGGACAGATGGGTGACGGCAATCCGACTGGCTGGGTACGAGTCGAGCAGGCTGATGGAGATCTACACCGGTCACCTGTACGTTGAGTCCTCTTTTTCGCGTCATTCGAGCAAAGTTGACCCGCCACGTGCTTTCACTACTCAGTATCCGATCCATCGGCAGTCCTCCTCAGTCGCTCGCCCAGCAAGGCAACAAGATCTCTGGCTGGTTTGATGTGCGCACGTTTGGCAGCCGGTCATGGACACACCTTTGGGTCGAGCTCTCGATCGCTGGACCTGCTGGATCCTCGACCGCCAACAACGCGGGTCGTCCTGCCGCCGCTCCGGAGCCCAAGCCCAAGAAGAACCGTCTCTCTCGCATGTTCGGTGGTGCGTCGTCTCCCGAGCCGACCACCACTCCGTACCCTCCCGCGCCCGGGGAGAGCTCTCCGACAGGCATGGGCTCCCGTCGTCCGTCCGATATGTCGCTCGCCTCTACCGCCGGAGGAGCCCGCCCGACCATCTCGGCCCAGTTCTACACCTCGCCTCCCAAGGCGACGGTCTCGCGCTCGCCGGCCTCGTCGGGTCTGGTCCCGTTCCTGACGGTCACGGACGTGACGCAGGCGTTTGCGGTGTTCCCAGAGGTCGAGACCGAGATCGACAACTCGGCCATGTTCAAGGTCGAGGGTCACCTCAGCGGAGAGGCGATGGGACCGTCAGCGAGGAGAGACGAGGGGTGGATCCTGATGATCCCGGTCGAGAAGGAGAAGGAGGGAGACCAGTTCATGCCCGGGAAGAGGTCCGACATGCTTCGATGGCTCGCCGCGTTCCACGACGCGTTTGGTCTCTACGGACGACCGGGCAACTACTCGTGGGACGCGCGAGACCCAAAGTCGCTTCTGTTCGCCCACCCGCACGGCGCTCAGCAGGACGACCTATTCATCATCAAGCCGAGCCCCAACCCAGACGAGATCTCAATCTCGCGAGCCTCGTTCGTCCGTTCGCGGTTCCGGGACATCCTTGTCCGGAGGATGAACGGCCAGCCGCCGCTCACCTTCGGCGCTGGAGCTCCGGCCAGCAATCAGCCTCAACAGCGACAGCCTCTCCAGCAGGTTCCGGAGGCACCCGAGAACCCCACGCGCTCGCACACGCCGACCGCTCGCGAGAGCGATGAGGCTGCTCGCCAGGACGTCAATGGAGCCCAGGGCCGAGGCAGCGTGGACTCTGTCGGTCGAGGAGCCCCTGCACCCGTCCTGCCTCCAGCCCAGCAGTCGTCGGGCTTCCAGCTGCCGCCTCTGTCGTTCAGCGAGGAGGAGCCTAGCTCGCCGCAACCTACATCTCAAGCCGCTCCGATGTCCCCTCCTCCCCGGTCGAACCTGAGGGAGCCTGCATCGCCTCCTTTGGCCTCTCGCCAGCCGATCCCTGTTGCGACAAACTCGCCCGCGACGAGCTCGTTCGCTCAGCACCAGCAGCAGCCGACGTCGTCGTCGTACGCGAGCGCGAGGGAGCAGCCGTACTCGCAGACGAACGGGAACGGACAGGCGCCGTTTGGGTCGACCCACTCTGGCTCCAACAAGTCTGCTTCCATGCAGGTCCTCCCCGGCACGATCGACGCAAGATCTTCCCAGCTGGACCACGCAGGACAGGCTCAGCAGCAGTCTCCGAACCTGGTCACCTCACCGGACTCGTACCAGCCGCACTCTTCGGTCGGCCAGTCTTCCGCTCCTGCCGGCCGCAGTCAACAGTCCCACCAGACCGGCGGCGAGCAGACGCCGCGGGGAGGAAACTCACGTCCGACTTCGTCTGCCAGCTCGTCCTTCCCGACCCGTGCCGCAGCCGTCGTCTCGCCTCCTCCGCAGGTCGTTCAGCAGCAACAACAGCGACAGCAGCAGCAGCAGCCTGTCCGGAACGACTTTGCGCCCGACTCTGACGAGGACGAGTACGGTGTGTCGACCGTGGCCAGGACGGGTGCGGCCGAGCCGTCTCGACCTCGAGAGGTCAGCCCTCCTCAGACCGCATCGACGTCGACGTCTGGCTCCCACTACCTCGGCACGCCTACAGTCACGCAGTCGGCAGATGGCACAGCGAACGCCCGCCACTCGCCTGCTCTGTCTCACTCGAGCCAGCAGCTGCCCGTCCTCGCGCCTGAGATCTCGACCAGTAGACCTCAGTCGTCCGCTGGCTCGGCAGGCCAGATGGACACGACCCAAAAGACACCTCCTCTCACCGGTTCAGGCTTCTCGTCCAGTCCTCCGTCCAACTCTGGCCACGGCTCTGGCAAGCGGGAGATGGTCAATCTCGGTCGCCGACCTTCGGGAGCTCGGGACCCTCCCACGAGACGAGTCGTGTCCGAAGCCGCCAGTACGATGCCGATTGTCTCGGACGAGGAAGAGCCCTCTTCGGCGACTCCGGGCGCAGCATCCCAGCAGCAGCGGCAGCAGCCTCAGCAACAGACGTCGCCTCGTGTTCCTTCGGAGGACCACCACGCCGACCACAACGCGGACGCGCTCGCTGCTCTGTCGTTCCTCGACGCCACCTCGACCGGCTCGACTTCGCCGGTAAAGACGCGAGCGCTTCCTCAGCAGCCTCGGCCCGACTCGCAGATCCTGCGAGACGATCTGCCGCCGATCCAGACGTCATTCAGCCCTCCTACTGCTCCTCCCGCTGCGCTCGAGCCAGAGTACCCGTCGTCGTTTGGACCGAGCAAGAGCGCCGCAGAGAGGAAGGCCAAGGCTCAGGCTGCCGAGCAGCAGCGGCACGACGTCCTCACCAAGCCTGGCAAAGGCAAGGGAGTCGCTGGCGCTGGCAAGAAGAAGGGCAACTGGGCTCGGAGCTCAGAGGACGAGTCGGAGGAAGAGTCCGAGGACGAGGGATCAGTCGACTCGAACGGCCCCAGACGATCCGCACCTGCGTCCTCGCAGCAGCACATCCACCCTCAGGGCCTCGGCCAAGCTGGCTCGTCCCAGTCAGACCTCTCTGGGCGTGGCAACGGCGGGATTGGCCGACCTCTTCCTCAGAACCCTGGAGGACAGCATTCCAACTACGATCAGTCCCAGTACGGCCGACAGGATCTCCAGCCTCCTCGACCCGCGTTTGCCAACGGAAGCTCACCTTCGAGACAGTCGTCTGGGTACGACTACAACGCCGGTGGTTCGAGCTACAACGATGGACGAGGTCCATCCCAGCGAGCGTCCTCGTACGGCAGCGGGTATGGAAAAGAGTCCGACCATCAGCTGCACCAGCCTGTTCCGCGACCTGGAGCCATCAACGGAGGCGGTCAGGGAGGCAACAAGGCTCGAGGCTCGGTCTGGACAAACCACCTCGGCGACGCGCATGGAGGACGAGCAGAGCACGAGCCTGCAAGTCCAACCTTTGTCGCGGTTGAGGAGAACCCCGCCCTCACAAAGGCGTTCAACCCGCAGGGACTGCTCCAGGCTGGACTCGAGGACCGCAACGATCGGTCCGCAAAGAGGCAAGAGGAGATCGCAAGGGAGAGCGGAAGCTCGCTCGGTCAGTATCGAATCTCGCCTCTCTTCAGTGTCCGGATCTTAGTGCTGACCTTCTTCCTCTCTTATGTCCGACAGTCAACGTCCCTTCCAAGCCCCCACCTCCTCAGACCGGCCTCCTCGGTGCGATCACCGCGCACGAGCGAGACCGAGCGAGAGAGGGGGGTGTCGGAGCCGCCATGACCGAGCGCGAACGCGACCGACGAGCTGCCGAGGAACGGGCCCGCAAGATCGACGCGCTCCAGCGAGAGCAGCTCGAGGCCATGTCCGGCCAGCAGGGTCATGGACCGGGCTCGCCTGGACCGTATGGGTTCAACCCGTACGGCCAGCAGCAGATGATGCCGCCGTGGGGAGGAGGGTACCCGCAAATGGGAGGCTACCCCCAGATGGGAGGAGGCATGGGAGGAGGCGGATCCATGTACGGAGGCTTTGGTGGCGGACCGGACCCACAGATGGTGAGTAGAACTCTCTCTTCCCCTTGCTTCTATGGACACGCGGCTGACCCATGCTTCGTGCGAACAGATCGCGATGATGGCCGCCCAACAAGCCTACCAGCAAGCCATGATGATGAGCCAAAGCCACGCAGGCTCCCAAGCCGGAGGAGACGACAACCAGCGCGCGACGTCGCCCATGGTCGGTGGCGGCGGAGGAGGCTCCCAGTTCGGCGGCGGCGGACAGGGCTCGCCCTACGGCATGCCCCAGTTCCCGTCCTTCTACGGTGGGATGCCTTCCTTCTACGGCGGCGGTATGCCGGGAGGACCTGGCGGTATGCAGTCGCCTCACTTTATGGGCAGCGGGTACGGCGGGTTCGGCGGCGGGGGATCGCAGGCCGGAGGCCATTCACCTGCCCCCTCGCAGACGGGCAGGCGCGAGTCCCCCGGTCAGGAATCATCGAGGAGCAGGCTAAACTCGAACAACTCCCGACCTGGAGGAGAGCCGATCTCGAGACGGTCGACGCCGAGGACGGGGTCGAGGACAAACTTGAACCAGGAGAGGCAGGAAAGGTAGTTCTACACTCGCGATCCGTTTTCTTTACGCTCCTTTCTCGCCTTGTCGTCCGATAAACTATCAGCTCTCGTTTTTACTACTCATACACTAGTTGCTCTTTTGCTATACACGATCGTTCCCGCCCTCTGCGAACCGCGTCGACCAATCTTTGTTGACTCGCATGGACGCTTCGGACGTCGCCGTTTTTGAGCTCGAGCTGAAGAGGCCGACGTCCCATTGTGTCCTGCCAACGACGACAAACGACCGAGCAGGATGTACATCCCTTCGATCGCGCTTCCGCTTCTGGCTGCTCTGTCAGAAAAGATCTTCTCTGGGGAGCGTCCTCCTACCAAGTTCCCGGGGCATGTGCTGACTCGTGAGTCTGATGAGCTCCTCGCTTCCTCCCTCGATCGGTCGCGCCCTCTCTGGCTACCCAGACGACTGACTCGCGGTTCTTGTTCGCTTCAAGCTCTTAACGACGGCAACCTCCTCCCCTCGCCCTTCTTCGGGGTCGGCTCGGTCCTCAAGGGGAGCAACGTCACAGACAACGTGGTGAGCTCGGTCATCCGACCTCCTCGCTCCTCCTCGCGCCCCCGTCGTCCCATCCTCAGACTCATTCTCTCCCCCTCTCTTCGATCCGCAGCTTCTAGCTCTGCAGAATGGTTATCGTGCCATCGACAGCGCCATGTACTACGCCACGGAGGCGACCGAGGGCAACGCCATCGTCGCTTCCGGCATCCCGCGCGAGGCACTGTACCTGACGAGCAAGTTCGATGCGCTCCATGGGGAGGATGATGTGATGGCGGAGGTCATGGATACGTTAGATAAGGTTTGTCGAAGGTTCTCCTCTCTTGTTGGCTGGCAAGGAGGTTGGAGGAGAGAATCGCAAGCTGACGGTATCACTTTCTGGGACGATGCAGCTGCAAACGACCTACCTGGATCTGTACCTGATCCATAGCCCGTTCTTTGTTAAGGACGTCAAGCAGGTCTGGCGTGGGATGGAGAAGCTTGTCGATATGGGGTTGACGCGATCTGTACGTCTCTCCCTCTTTATCCTCCCTCTTTATCCTCCCTCTTCTTCTCCGCCCAACTCACTCCTTTCCAACACCCTTTCGTCCTTCTCCATCGCCACAGATCGGCGTCTCCAACTACAACACCACCACACTCTCCGAAATCCTTTCCATTGCCCGGATTAAACCCGCCGTCAACCAAATCCGGTACCACGCCTACAACGCAAAGACGCACGAGCCTCTCCTTGCTCTGTGCAAGGAGCATGGCATCGTTCTGGAGGCATACTCCTCGCTGACGCCTATCACTACTGCTCCTGGTGCGTCCCTCTCACCTTCATCCGTATCCCGTCTGTCCCGCACTGACACTCCCATCCTCAATCTTCTCATCGCGTCCAGGCGGTCCCGCGGACCGCATCGCCTCCCGCGTCGCGAGACGCCTGTCCAAAGCGTCCGGACATGAAATCACACCCGGGCAGGCTACGCTGGCCTGGTTGCGGACCAAGGGGATCGTAGCAGTGACGACGAGTTCGAAGGAGGAGCGGCTGAAGGAGCAGAAGGTAGTGTTCGAGGAGGGGTTCCCTTATCGGTGGACAGAGGAGGAGATGAGGGAGTATGAGGCTCATCCGGGGTGGAACGGGACGATTTAGAGGACCCCGAACGGGGGGTCCAGGAAGATAGAACCGGGATAGATGGCTTCGGGAGACAACAAGGCGGAGGTCGTTCTCGGTGCGACCGAGGAAAGATGGGCTAGGGTCGGGCCTGGACTTTTCGGTCGACTTCGATCATGCCTTTCCTCCGACTCGACTCCGAATACCGATGGAAGCATTTCCTTCCTCCTTGCCACGCTCCACGGAGCATTCTCCTCTTCCAGCTCACCCCCCTCCCACGCGGCGCGCCTTTCCCCCGCGCCGCGGACATCTCCTCCCTCTTCCTTTGCCCCCCCCGTGTTCATCTTCCCTCCCAACGTCTTCCGCCAGGATGCCTCCCAAACCTCCCGTCCCCGAGCGACCTCCAGTCTTCCGCCCTTACTTTCTCCTCGTCCCTCTCCTCTCTGTCTTCGCGTCCGTCTTCCCTACGCAGTTCCAGCAGGCGACCCAGTTTGGCCGCGAGACGATTGAGCAGGTCACCGCTCTCCTCAGCTCCAAAGGAACAGCAGAGACTAAGCCGGTGGGGTTCCCTGCTGGATGCCCGGACTACACGACGTACTCTCAGTCTCCGCATGAGCCGAGGAGCGAGGGGAAGTTGAGGTTGCCGAACATGAGGCCGGAGGAGAAGTGCAGGTGAGCTCGAGCAAGCGAACGGAGCGCGAGGCGATGGAGCCGGACTGGACTGACACCAAAACATGGGTTTCGGGGCTCGACAGGACGTTTACGAGTGAGGCTGTTGAGGATCTGGTGGGTGACTACATGGCTAGGATGAAGGACAGGGACCTGGCGATGTTGTTTGGGAACGCGGCAACGCAGACGCTCGGTGAGCTTCAGCCCGACCCTCGCTGGTGTCTCTACACCATCCTTGGGCGCTCAAACTGATTCGTTTCGCTTCGTGTACACACGCCAGATACGACTATCCGGTGGCTCAACGATGACTACACCTTCATGATCACCGTGAGTCTCGTCCTGCTGAGCCGAGGCGGAGGTCGCCGTCGGAGCCGTTGCCTTTCGTGACCAAACGCGATGCTGGCCCTCGAGATACAGTGCTGATACTCTTATGTGTTATGTGTACTAATCTCCACGATAAGGGGGACATCACTGCGATGTGGTTGAGGTCCGTCCTTCTTTCTTTTTGCGGGAGCATTGCATACGGTTGCAAACTGACCAGATTGTCTTCCATGCCTTGTGTCTTGCCGGCCTGTCCCGCCGTCTCGCGTCACAGAGACTCGTGCAACCAGCTCGCTCACTATCAGTCACTCGGCGCCAAGGACAAGAAGCTTGCCAAGTTGATCAAAGGAGCCATCGTACGTCCAACTCGACCACCCTCTCCCCATCCATCGTCTCCACCCTGATCGTCTAACGTTCGCTTCACTCTCACAGACGTTGCAAGCAAAGTACCTTGACGAGTATCCTTACTGCGGATCTTTCCACGCGCCAAAGGTGTCCGGCATTGCACCGGTCCCGAACTTCTGGAGTCAGGGAGTCACGCACCCCTTCCCGATGGACAACCAGGTGCGTTCTCCTCCATTCGAAACTCATCCCCAAAGACCGAGAGGTTCATCTGACTCGCTGCCTGGGACCAACAGACTGTCTTTGAGTGCAAGTACGAGCTCGACTCGATTGGCGGCTTCCTCAAGCTGTCCCGGCAGTACTACGAGAACGCGCAGGACGCGTCGTACCTCACGCCAGACTGTGCGTGCCACCGGATCGTCCTTTGTCGAAGACTATCTCTGTGTCGCTGATCCTATTGCCCATTTCCATTAGATCTTTCCTCGATCGACACGATCTTTGACCTGATCCGCAACCAGACCGAGTCGACCTTGTCGCCCGAGGGTCACGTCCGAGACTCGTACGCGTTCAACCTGTACCAGCCCAAAATCCCGATCGTCAACGAGGGTCTCGGACACCCAGGAAAGGAGACTGGACTCGTCAAGACTGCCTTCAGGCGTGAGTGCCCCTCCATCTATCCGCGCCACGGAGGTTCTTGAACCGTCTGTGCAACTGACCCTCTGTTCCTCTTCGACCCGATCAGCCTCGGACGACTCGGTAATTTTCCCTTACAACATCCCCGTTAACGCTTTGCTTGTCGTTGAGCTTCGGGGACTCGCCAAGATCCTCGCTGCGCGCCACCTCAGACCGGATCTGATCCAGGAGGCGAAGCAGACCGCCGACCGAGTGGAGAAGGCCATCTGGGATCTCGGAGTCGTCGACCGACCCGGGTGGGGCAAGGTCTTTGCGTACGAGATCGACGGGTTCGGAGGACAGGTCTTTGTGAGTCCTGATCGCCTCCGAAGCAAGAAGGAAGCCGGACTGACTCGTCGCGGTTCTTTTGCAGATGGACGACGCCAACGTCCCTTCGCTGTTGTCGATGCCGTACCTCGGCTTCCTCGAGTCGTCGGATCCGGTGTACCAGAACACTCGGAAGATGCTCATGACCCAGGAGGGCAACCCTTAGTGCGTCTCCCTCCCATCCTCCTTTCTCCAGTCCTTTCCCCCCCGCTCTGCCCGCCCGCCAATGCTGACCTGTCCTCGCACATCTCTCTCTCTCTCTGTGCAGCTTCGCCAAAGGACCCGCCTTCTACGGGTAAGTCTTGCTTGACGCATAAAAAACCCTTCGTATCGCACCTGTCGCTGACCTTCTGCCCTCCTCATCCTCATCCCTCCTTCCTTTTCGATCTGATCTTCGGCAGAGTCGGTGGCCCGCACGAAGAGGGTCTCCTCCACCCGTGGCCGATGTCTCTGACCTCGATGATCATCACCTCGACGGACGATCAGGAGATCAGGACGTTCATTGAGCAGATCAAGAAGTCGACGTCGGGTTTGGGGTTGATCCATGAGTCGGTGCGTTTTTCTCTCACCCAACTCTTTCCTCACCTTTGAAAGCAAAGCAGCAAGCTGATCAGCTTTTCGTGTTTGGGTCGGACAGGTGTACATCCACGATGCGAACAAGTACGCGCGACGTACGTCCCTTCGTTCTCCTCTTACTTCGCTGGCCGCCGCTCGAGCAGACAGCTGACTGATCGTGCGCGTCATCGTCCCCGTTTGTGCAGCCTGGTTCGCTTGGGCCAACTCGTACTTTGCAGAGGCGATCATGAAGGTGGCAGTCGAGAGGCCTCATCTGCTGTTCTAGACGGCGGCCGTGTCTTTGTTTCAACGAACGACTGGTCGCTCGCAGAGGAGAAGGCCGAGGGGGAGAGGTATACAACGTTTTGTGATCTGGGTTACTACGCGAGAGAAAGAGAAGTGCGAGGTCGTGACTCGTTACTGGAGTGTCAGAAAGAGGATGGAGCTAAAGCGAAAGGACAGACAGAAAGACCGAACTAAGAGAGGGCGGGAGAGACGGTGACGAAAGAAGGACTAGTAGAGGAAAGTATGGAACAGGGCAGAACGAGAAACGGAACGTATGCGGACTAGGCTAGTACTCCCCGTACTCATCCTCCTCCGCAATCGTGCCCCCCCTCATCGCGTTCATCATGTCCATCCCAGCGAGCATGTTGTCGTGGTCCGACTGACCCGACGACTGGTGCGACACGCCGTAAAGCGCAGGATCGATCACGCCGAACCCAGCCTTCTTCCCAGGCGAGGGGTGCACGATCTTTGTCCTCTTGGTGTATCGACCGCCCGAGTATCCTCCGTCGCCATCGTAGTCCGAGTCGTCCTCGGACGACTTGTCCGACTCGTCGTGCTTGCTGTCGGGTGCGACCGTGTCCTCCCTGTCCTCCATCCTCTGGAGGCCGTCCTCGTCAAAGTGGGCAAACTCGGCCATGAGGGAGCCAATGTCTCCCTCTCCCGCGTCGTCTGCCGCCTCGAGGTCGGTGAGCGCCTTGAGCTTGTCCATCATCTCTTTGGTCGCCTTCGTCTTCCCTGCTCGGACGTACTTTCCCCCGTTGAGTCTCCTTCGCTCTGCTCGCTCTGCCCTCCTCTCGTTCCTCGCGCGAAGCTCCCTCTCCCTCTTCTCCCTCAGAGCGATGATTTCCTCGAGGCCGTCCCACTTTCCCTCCTCGTCCCACACCTTGGACATAAAGTCTCGCTCCTCCTCTGGTCGGACGTAGCCTTCCAACTCGCCGTCGACGAAGAGCTCGTCGTCCTCAATATCGTCCGGCCCGTTGGCTCGGATGGCAGCCAACGCGCCGAGGATGCTCTGCGGGGCCAGGTGCACAGGCAGATCGTCGATGCTGTATCCGTCGAGGATGAGCTGGGCGAGTTCCGTCTTTGCCTCCCCGGCGTCCTTGACCGACTGAATCACGGACGGCTTGAGATGGACATAGGCGTGGTTCTTGAGCACGTCCGACGGTCGGTGGCGCATGTACGCGCTCGGGCGGACGTGTGTTGGGTCCTTTCGATGGAGAATTACTCGCTCGGACGGGCCCGTGTTGGCGGTCGAAAAGTCGGAGGCCGCTCCGACGGAGGACGAGGCAGTCGCGCCAGGGAACTGCACGACAGCCGACGAGGGTCCGTTTCGGAGAGGCGCGACCGACGGCTTGTACGGGATCAACGCCGGGACCGACTTTCGACCCTCGATGACAGCTGCCGTGTTCTTTGTGCTGTATCGCAGGAAGCGAGGATCAGGTCCCGTCTTCTTCCCGCTTCCGTGACCGGCGGTTCCGATCGAGGGCTTTGCGTTGATCGGCTCCTCGGACGACGCCTTTGACGACGCAACAGACTCAGCTTTGGCCGGAATCGCAGCTTGTCCTCGGCCTTTCCTCTTTCCGAGCTTGGCGACCGTTCCGACCTTGACCAGTGCAGCAGCAGCGGCAGCTCGTCGAGGTCGCCCAGACGCAGTGACAGCGGGCTCTTCCGCGACGGGAGCGGGCGAAGGAGGGGCAGGCTCGTGCGAAGGGGATGGGTGAGGGTAGTCGTTCATCTCGAAAACCAGCCCAGGGCGAGCGGCGTTGTTGAGGGGGCAGGGATCGATGGCTCCGTTGTAGGGCTGACTGCCACTCGCGAGCGTCAACAGCGAGGGGTCCATGGCGAGAGACGATCCGCCCGTGTCGAGGCCGGAGGACGGGGACGACGAGTGAGACGGGGCGTGAGGATAGTCGTCAAAAGGGCTAGGGTAGCCGCCGAGGGTGTCGTGGGGCGACGAGGCTGGGTAGACGAGGCCAGTCGCGCCGGTAGGGACGGGACCATCGTAGAGAAGCTGCGACGAGGACGCGACAGCGTTGGCGGGTGCCGGAGAGGGTGCTCGACTGTACTCGCTCGGCATGGCGTCGAAGAAGTCGTCATCCCTTCCGTCGGCGGCGAGACCGAGCGGATCCTCGACGTCACTCCAGTCGTCCTCGTTGTCCGGTTCGAGGTCGTCCCACGTCTCGAGCGCCTCGGCATCCTTTCCGACAGCGGCCGTCTTGCCCCACTGTTCGATCCCGGCCACAAACTGCTCGGTCGTCACCTCGCCGTCGCTCTGGCCGAGCGACTGTCCATCCGCAGGCAGGTCGGCAAGCTTTGTCCTCCTCGGCGGCTGGGGCTTCTCGAGTCCGAGGTCGACCCTGCGGTCTCTGATGGACTGCCACTGATCGAGCACGTCGAGAGTGATGAGCGCGATCTCTCGTCGCCTGCACAGTCGACGCTTGACGGCCTTTGACTTTGCTCCGGCGGGGATGATGTCTCGGAGCGAGAGGTCGACTCCGGGGAGGTACTCTGCCCAGTCGAGGAACATCTTGCCGGCCTCTCTGTACCTCTCCATCACCGTCCAGGACGCGACGTTGTTAACCTTTGAGAGCTCCTCGGGGATGTCGACCGCGCGCGAGAGCTTCTTCTTTGTGACGGCTTCGAGGGCGACGTTGATGATGGCGATCGAGACAGACATGGCGTGCCGACCGGCAAACAGGTAGATGTCGTGGAAGAACTCGGACAGTCGGATCGCGACCCGTCGGACCTCTCGCAGATCGGCCTCGCGGAGATGGGCGAGCGTGCCGCAGAGGTCGATGGCCCTACCCTTTGTCTCCCACGTGTTGACGATGATGCCCTCCTTGGGGTCCTTGACGATCTTCTGCAGGTGGACGATGTGTCGTTCGATGAAGACGAGGGGGTCGACCTCGGTGATGCCGATCGCAGACGACATCTGCAGCTTGACGTACACTCGACTCAGCTTGAGAAGCGGGAGATCCGCAGCGTGCTGGAAAAGGGAACAAGAGGGAAGGGGCAGAGTCAGTATCGGCTCGACAGGGCCGAGCAAGTGGGCTGCTGGGCAAGTCTGGTGGACTTGCACATGCCAACCGGGGGGAGCCCCGAGCAAGTCGCGAGCAGAGTCAGGGGGGAGGGGGCTTACTGCGATGTCCTTGAGCGTCTCCTGCCTCTTCTTCTCCCGTGCGACGAGTGCAAACGCTGCTGATGCGACGTACTTGATCATGTCTGTGGTGACGAGTCGTCTGGCGTCCTGCTGCTGGTACAGGAACATGGCTCGGTCCTCGAGCGCAGCAGCGTGGAACAGGCGAACGAGCGAGCTCATGAACCGCTTAGCAATCTCCTGAAGTCGCGAAAGAGAGAACCAAAGGCTCGGGTTAGTCCTCTGGCTAGTCAAGATTACAAGCCAGACCGCGAAAGCCGAAGGAAGGGAAGGGAGGTGAGCTCGTACTCACGAGTCGCATCTGCCTGCCTCTCTCTCTGTTGCCCTCGGTGTCCTGGATCTTGCCGTAGCCGTACATACCCGACCCCCCGAGCCCATTCCCTGCGAGTCGGGTAGAGGCCTCGAAGAAGGTGTGCTCTCCCTCGTTTACCTCTCTGTGGACGAGGACGTTTGTGGTGGAGGCGACCGCTCCACAGTCGGTGCAGACAGACTCCCCAAACGTGTCCGAGAGCGCGATGGCGCTCGACCCGCACGAGTGACACGCGTCAGACATGCTTGCTGTCGTTGTGGTTTGAGGGTGTAGCTTTGCTCGGTTTGGTTCTTGGTCAGGATGGGTCGGGCCTTGTCGGCGAGGGAGGGGATCCAGGGCAGCTTTGAGAAACGGTGGATGCGATCCTGGGATCGCTTGTTCAGCGAAGGAGTTCTTAACGAGAAGAGGTTGGATGCGGTCTGAAAGGTCTACTCACTCTGTGACGAGGAGCATGGAAGCAGAGAACAGGAGAGGAAAGGCGAAGAGAGGCTGGAAGCGAGGGAAGAGGTTGGGGGGCGCACTTCGACCTCGCTCCCCAAACCGAGGCGTCGGCCCTGTCGGTAACGTACCCTCAGGTGCCTAGCGATCACATCACAGCATTTCGCGTACGTTCTTGCTTCCTTCGGGAGACCATAAGCTCGAGTATCATCCCTATCAGTTCTCGTTTCACTCTGGACAGCCGCAATTGCTATGTTCGGACGCGCCGGGGACACGTCCCCCCTTTTCCGCGCTGGCGGCGAGCTTGGGTTCTGATCTCCAACCATCAGCATGTCGCCCGCCGTCAAGAGCCCGCACACTGTCGCCCCTGGGGTGACCTCGACGCCTACCCTCCTCGCCGAGGGATCCTCGTCGTTCTCGAACCTGCACCTGTTCCTGCTTGTGGTCTTTGTGCCCAAGCTGATCCAGTGGACGTTCCCCGTGCTCAACAAGTGGTCAAAGCTCTACTGGGTCCTCCTCGTCCTCACCGCCCTCCCTACCCTGATTGGCTACTGGGCGTTCCAGTCCAACTTTGGAGCGCGAAGGAACGAAAAGGTCCAGCTGCCCGGCAAGCCCATCGAGCACTACCTCACGTTCAACGACCCCGTCCTCCGAAAGAAGTACCTCGGACGAAAGATCCCCATGCAGATCCTCTACGACGCCTACTTCGAGGGAAAGATCGACTTCAAGGGTAAGCACAGCCTCGCCTCTTCTTTCTTAGCGTCTTTGAAGGAGGGACGCCTCGCCAGGAGGTCGAAGCGTGCGGACGAGATGATGAACAGCGAGGGCCGAGCTCGCTCGACTTTCCCTTCGCGTCCGCCCTCCCTTTGATCGTCTTGGCACGGCAGCCACTCCTCGGATCCAGGTCGAGCATGTGCTCGGCTGTCCTGATAACAGATGTGCTGACTTGTCTTCACGTCGTTTGGTTCTTCAGGGGATGTGCTCGAGGTTCTCGAGTACCGACACGACTTCGCGTCCTTCAACTTCACCCTCGACCTCTTCCGATACGTCTTCCTCACCTTTGCCCCCGAGGTCATCATGCACTCCCAGTCCCAGGACGAGGAGCAGGTCCGAGGTCACTACGACCGAGGAGACGACTTCTACTCCTGGTCCGTCCCCGCTTCTCTCTCTGGCATGCACGCACGACGCGTCGCACCTTCGCTAACGTCGCTCGGCATCTCTGCTGCAGGTTCCTTGGACCCCGAATGATCTACACCTCTGGAGTTGTGAAGGACATCAAGAACCCCGAGACGCTCGAGCAGCTCCAGGACAACAAGCTCAAGCTCGTGTGCGAGAAGCTCGACCTCCAGCCGACCGACAAGCTGCTCGACATTGGATGCGGATGGGGAACCCTCGTCGCCTTTGCCGGAAAGAACTACGGATGCGACGTCACTGGAGTCACCCTCGGTGTCAACCAGACCGCCTTTGGAACCCAGCGACTCCGAGAGAACGGGTGCGTGTCTTCTCTCTCCGCCAACTCCCTCGCGACGACAGACTGACCGTTCGCGGCTTCTCGTGTCTTTCACCCAGTGTTCCCGAGGACAAGGGCCGAATCCTCTGCACCGACTACCGATTCATCCCTCCCGTCAAGGAGTCGTTCACCAAGATTGTCTCGCTCGAGATGGCCGAGGTCAGATCGCGTGACAAGCCCTCGGATCTGAATATCTACTGACGCGACCATCGTCCTTGTTCTGTGCAGCACGTTGGTATCCGCAAGTACGGCTCGTTCCTCAAGCAGGTGTACGACCTCCTCGACGACGACGGCACGTTTGTCTTCCAGGTCGCCGGCATCCGCCCGATGTGGCAGTTCGAGGACCTCATCTGGGGACTGTTCATGAACAAGTACGTCTTCCCCGGGGCGGACGCCTCGATCCCGCTTCACTGGGTGATCAAGGAGCTCGAGCAGGCCGGCTTCGAGGTCAAGCAGGTCGACGTCCTCGGCTCCCACTACTCGGCCACGATCCACAAGTGGTACAACAACTGGATCTCCAACAAGGAGAACGTGCTCGCCAAGTACGGAGACCGGTGGTTCAGGATCTGGTCGTACTTTTTGGCGTCGTCGACCATCATCTCGAGGAACGGAGGGGCCTCGGTGTTCCAGCTGACGCTGCACAAGAACCTGAACGCGTTCAACCGACTCCAAGGGGTGCCGTCCCACGTCGGGATCAACTTTGACAAGACCAAGGAGTTCTCGTGAGTTCTGGCTCGGACCGCTCGGTGCACACTTCTAGTCGGGCGGGACGCTGACCGCGCGCTCTTGCATCGTCTTTCCTGCAGTCTGGTCGAGGGCAAGGGCTTCTAAGCGTGGGCTCCAAAGACGCTCGCGAGGTGGCAGATGGCCAAAAAAGTGAACGCTCGATGCGTCGGGTCTCGGTCAGAAACGTAGAGCAGTGGGAGCAAAGGGTCTCGAGTAGGTAGATAGCGCACGAAGAGAAGGACATTGTCTGTTTGGGTTTGATCTCCTTGTCGTCTTTTGGGACTTGTTTAGATTAGATGGGTTCCTCCTGAACACCCTTGCACGGGGAGAGAGCGAGATCTGCAGCAGCAACGGAGGAAAGCTACCTACGACGGCCGGACCCAGAGAGACAGGCTCGAGCTCACCAGCTCGGTCCTCCTCCTCTCCTGGCCGTAGCAGACCGACAGCGCCCAGAGACCCTTCAATCGTCGTCGCAACCCTTTGAACTTTCCATACGTCTACGCCCTGCTCGCATCTTACAAGCAATCTTGTGTTCTAGAAAACCAAATCCACCGGTACCTCCCACCCCCCCTCCTCCCCTCGCCGGACGACCACATGCCCCTTCACCTCCTCCTCCAGATCCAACCCTTCGTACAGATGTCCGTAGGCCTCTCCGTGCGAAGCCAAGTCGAACTTGAGCGTGGCCTCGATGCGGGGTTGGGAGCGAGGGATGAGCAGGAGATGGACGAGGGAGTGCTCAGGGCCAAAGAACCGGCCCAAGGTGCCGGCGAGCTAAGAGACAAAGAACGGAGGTGAGCGGGGCGAGTGGGGGGTGAGAGAGGGGAGCAGGGGAAAGGGGGGAAGGAGACGAACCTGGGTGGAGGAGGAGGTGTGGATGAAGCCGTCTTTGAGGTCGAGCGCTGAGCCGGACCAGCGCGACGAAGGGGGGTTAGGGGTGTAGAGGGCAGAGTACTCGGACTCGGTGAGGATCTTGTACAGGATCGTAGAGTTGTTGGAGTCGGACGTGGACATCGTCGAAGAAGTAGATAGATGGGTGTGTGCGGGAGGAGACCGAGAAGGAGAGAACCGACGGGTGAGCTTCGTTGCGAGCTCACCGAGCTTTGAACGCGTGCTCGCGACGCGACTCTCCTGCTGTCTTTCGATCCCGACATCCCTTCTTTCTGGACAGTCAGGCGTGACTTTGCGTCTGACGAGTTCGAGATGGCATGCTCAATACAAACCTCTCGGTATAGGCTCCACGATCCACTTGTACTCCTTCGCCCTCCCGTCGTCGTCCTCCTCCTCCTCCATGCCCTCCTCGTCCTCTCCGTCGTACAGTCCCTCCTTCTTCGTCCTCACTGGAATGGGCACCAATCGGATCGGCATGAACCAGTCGTCCTTGTCATCGTCGTCTGGCTCGTCCTCCCACCAGTCAGAGTCGACCTCGACGTCGTCTGCATCGTCCTCGTCCGTCTGCATCGCGTCCTTGTCGACCATCGGCGGAGGGTAAGGCAGCTTGGACGAGACGGGTCCGCTGTCAAAGATGTCGATCGGGTTGTCCTCCTGGAGGCGTTTCCGGGCGGCCAGAGACTCGGCGTCCTCCTGCAAACGCGGAAGGCCAGGCGAGAGTCAGCGGGTTCAAAACAGGCTCGAACACGGATCTAGGAAGCGGCGAGAGGTTCATACGTACGACGTCGAACTCGTCCTCGTGCTCCTCGTACGTGTGGTTCTCCTCAAGCTCCTCGAACCCAGGCGCAAAGGCAGACCAGGTGTCGGCAGTGGCGATGCTCCACAGGTGGATCGTCCCGACAACGGACACAGACGCAATCATCGGTTTCGTAGGATGCCACTGTATGATCGGAGAGCAAGAAGGTCAGCTTGGCTTAATCGGGAAATCATCAGCGGGCGAGACAGTATGGCAGACACGCACAGCGACATCTTCCAGCGGCTCCTTCGGCCATTCTAGGATCTTTTGCAGCGTCCCGTCTGCTCGATCCCAGATGTGGATGTCGTGTGAGGCCTTGTGACCGGCGCCTGGTAGAAGGAAGCGAGAACGAGGAGGTCAGACGGACGAGCTGCCAGCAACAACAAGGGTTTGCGACTGACCTCCAATCACAAAGTCGCCATCACCCGAGAAGCCGATTCCACTCCATGGTGTTCGATTGATCAGGTCTTGGAACTTGTGCAGATGCGTCACCTCGACCTCTCTCGGCAGTTTGGGGTTGGGAGGCAGGACGGTCATCACGCGCAGCGCACGGTCGGCCGAGTTGATCACAAGCAATCTAGAAGAGACAATCAAAAGCGAGAAGTTAGAATCCCAGCTGAGATAAGGGCACTGGCTTCAAGTGTACAAGAGACTCACTGGCCCGACCGATCAAACTCGATCATCCGGATCGCAGAGGTGCCACCGATCTTGAGGTCCAAGATGACCTGTTCAGTGTCGAGTGACACGTCAGTCTAAGCTGTCGTCACGTAGGTGCCGACCAGCAGCTCAGGTGTCGTACAGAGACAGGAGACTTACGGTTCTCTCGCCGCTGTCAAAGACGAGGAGCTGACCTGCCTTTGTGCCGACAAAGATCTTTGACCCGTCCGGTGTGAAGCGGGCGGTCGTATAGTTTGCCGGCTTTCTGAACTCCTCGGGTGCCTTTCCCTTTCCTCCTTCGGTATGCTGAGGGGAGGCGGGTTCGTCTGCGGGGGCGGGCGGGTCCTCTGGCTCGAGCTCGAACAGCTCCTGTTGCCGTTGTTCTGGATGGCAGGATGGACGGAGGTTGACGACCCAAGTTTGGCTGGTTGAGAGCGTGACGAGGATGATTTGGCTGCGTGTGTCGGGAGAGGTGGTGGGTCAGATGTGGACGGCTGTACGGGCGAGCTCGCGGGGACGGACCAGTTGTGAGGGTGGAAGGTTGCCTCGAGCACGGGAGCCTCAAACCTGACGGTCTCCTTTCTCTGACCTGTCTCGAGGTCCCAGATGACGCACGTGCAGTCCTTGGAGGCTGTCAGGAGGAAGCGCGAGTTCCTCGACCAGCTGCAAGGGGACGAGGTCGAGAAGGAGACCGACGCGTGAGCTCGACGCATTCCTCCGCCTGCGATCTCTGCCAACCTTTGTCCGCTCGAGTCGACTGACCAGACTGTCTCGATCGCGAGGTAGTGAGCTCTTGCTGCCCAGATGACCTGCTTGGTCTCTACGTCCCATACTGCCACGAACCCGTCTGATCTTCCTACGGCGAGGAACGCGCCGGCAAAGAAGCCAGTCGGGTTGAACCGAGCCACGTTGGCCTCCTCGTCCAGAGTCGTCGAGATCTCGTTCGGGTACTTGTCCGCGAACGGATCCAGAAGGTCGACGTTCATCACAAAGGCAGAGGCGTGAGGGTTGGTCGAAGAGTGGGGTGTCCTATGTGTGTTGACGGCTAACGTTAGCGGTCAGGACGACTGCCGGACGGATGAAATCAACGGTGAGCTCTCGTTTCATCGAGGTTGCCTCCATCGACCATCTCCTCCATCATGCCCGCCCCTCAGGAATTCCTCACCTACGTCCAGGACAACACAGACCACTACGTCGACAGGCTCGCAAAGGCAGTCGCAATCCCTGTAAGCACCATCAGCTCGACCAGTCGACCATCAGCGAGGTTCGGATTGGATCTCGACCGAGCGCACCACGCGAGCTCACCTCTGCTCGCTTTTCTCCCCTCCAGTCCGTCTCTGGAGATGCTGCCTACAGGTATGTGCATACGCTTGACTCTAGGCTAATCTGAACCCACGCTGACGTTCAGCTTCCCCGTCTGTAGAGAGCATGTGTTCAAGATGACCGACTTCAGTGAGCTTTGTCTCCTCGCTCGTTCATCGTTGGGGTCGCTGCTCGCTCGACTGTGCTGACCGATTTAGCTCGCTGTCCTCTCTCTCCTCTTCAGTGGTGTCTGAGCTTGAGGCTCTTGGCTGTGACACTGTCGTCCGCAAGCCGCTCGGCACGCAGGAGCTCGAGGGACAGACCCTCGTGAGCTCACCCTCTTCCGACCCTCGACATGCTTGCTTCCGACCTGCCGACTCTGACACACCAGATCTGGCTTGGTGACTGCACAGCAACTTCCGGACGCTGTCCTTGCTCGGTATGGAAACGACCCGAAGAAGAAGACGATCCTAGTTTACGGTCAGTCAGGCCCATCGGTCGGACCCGAAGATGAGAGGATCACAAGCTGATCGATCTCCTCGTCCTCTTCACTGCACAGGACACTACGACGTCCAGCCTGCGCTCAAGTCTGACGGATGGGACACTGAGCCGTTTGTGCTCACCAAGCACGAGGACGGTCGACTGATCGGACGAGGGAGTTCGGACGACAAGGGTCCCGTGAGCTCGTCTTCTCGACGTGTATAGCGTGCTCGCAGATGGACGCTGACCTTGCTCCGGTTCTTCTCGCCAGATCCTCGGATGGATCAACGTCATTGAGGCCCACAAGGCGCTCGGACTCGAGCTGCCGGTGAGCATTCACCTCTCGCCCCGCTCCTCCATTGACCTCCTGACGAAGCGGATACTGACATCGAGTTGTATTGCAGGTCAACCTGCTCATGTGCTTTGAGGGCATGGAGGAGTCCGGTTCCGAGGGACTCGACGACCTGATCGAGGCCGAGAAGGACAAGTTCTTCAAGGGAACCGACGCGGTCTGCATCTCGGACAACTACTGGTCCGTCCGAGAATCGGACTCTTGCGGAACATGTCGCTGATCGCACCTACTTGCTTTTCAGGCTCAACACCACCACCCCCTGCCTCACGTACGGACTCCGAGGAATTGCCTACTTCGCGCTCAAGATCTCTGGACCTGCCCGAGACCTGCACTCCGGTGTCTTTGGAGGATCGACCCACGAGCCGATGACGGACCTCGTCAAGATTCTCTCCACCCTCGTTCAGCCCGACGGGAAGATTCTCGTCCCCGGTCTTGCCGAGCTCGTTGCTCCCCTCAAGGAGGGAGAGCTCGAGCGATACGAGAACATCAACTTCTCAATCGCCGACATCGAAAACGCGTCAGTCCCGCCCGCTCAAACATGCCATGCCGTCAGCCTGGAAGGGTCAGACCAGCTCAAGTACTGACTTTCCCTCTCATCTCGACTGATGCAGCACCGGATCGAAGACGATCATCTCTGACGACAAGGTGCAGACGCTCATGTCGCGCATGCGAGAGCCGTCGCTCTCCCTGCACGGAATCGAGGGAGCCTTCTACGCGCCCGGAGCAAAGACCGTCATCCCCGCCTCGGTCACGGGGAAGTTCTCCATCCGACTTGTGCCCGACATGATGCCGGACGAGATCAACAGGCTCGTCGAGAAGCACGTCAAGGCAGAGTTCGAGAAGCTCGGAACAAAGAACACCGTCAGTCCCAGAGAGGGCTTCCTCACGGCTGCATCTCATGCTGATCAATGTCGCTGTCACCCTCACGCTCTTAACAGATGAGCATGGAGATGGGTCACGGAGGAAAGCCGTGGGGTAAGTTTGCTGCTCTGATATTGACGGCTTCTCGCTCTATATACTCACCCTCTTCTGTAACCTCCCATCCAGTCGCCGACCCCAACCACTGGAACTACCGTGCCGCTGCGACTGCCACCGAGTCGGTCTACCAGCAGAAGCCTGACCTCACCCGAGAGGGAGGGTCCATCCCCGTCACCCTCTCGTTCGCCGACGCTCTCGGCGTCAACGTCCTCCTCCTGCCGATGGGACGAGCCGACGACGGAGCCCACTCGATCAACGAGAAGCTCGACCTGGTCAACTACATCAAGGGGACGCAGCTTCTGGGATCGTACCTGCACGAGGTCGCCGCGCTTAGCGAATAGACTGTCGGAGACGTGGGAGGAAGTGCGATGCATGCTCGTCTTGGAAAACAGTCCTTTCGGCGCTTTCTTGTCTGCTGCGACTTGGACACTCACATCAGGAGATGTCTGAAGAAGATCAGCGGCAGTGTAAACCTCGTTTGGCAGGCGAGGCGTGTCTGACGTGCCTCGAGTCCGGAAAGACGACCGAGCTCACCAATCGAGCTCCTCCCTCGTCTGACCATCTCTACGACTCGACTCTCGCCATGACAACCCCGGACGCCCTCCCACCTCTATACCAGCCCCATCCACCGTCGATCAAGGACCTGGCTGCGTTCTTTGATCGGCAGGAGAAGCTGCTCGGTCGAGAGGAGGCTGCTGACGTTGCCCGGACGGCGGCACTCGCGACCAACTGCTCATTCGAGGAGCTCGCAAAGAGGGGGCTCGCACTCAACGGTGCGTCAAGCCTGACCGAGCGATAGGAACACTCGTAAGCTGACAGATTGCTTTCTACGCTGCAGGTCTGGGTGTGTCTGGCGTGACTGTCGGGCTGGGAGGAAAGAGGTGAGCTCACCACCGCTTCAATCACGGGCGTGGTCTGCCAGATGCGACACTTGTCGCAGCACCCTCGACAAGACTTTGACTGACTTCTCCGCCTGACTCACAGTTTGATCGCTCTCCATCGCCCATCTGCGTTCCACACCGACCCTGCCCTCCCCTCGCATACCTTCCGGCCGGGTGACCCCGCCTCGGTCGTTCCGCAGGAGGCCGTCCGCAAAGCCACCAAGGCATCGTCAAAGAAGGGCGAGGACGCCGATGGGTCTTCCGGGCCGGTCGAAGGGGTCATCTACAAGGTCAGCTCGCACATGCGAACCCTCACGGGAAACAGGCTCTGACTGACAGATCGCTCGCTTCTGTAGGTGACGGACACGACAATCACGCTTGCTGTCTCGCCAAAGGACGGAGAGTATCTCGAGCTTCCGGAGAGGTGTCGGCTGATCAAGATCGCCAACTCGGGTACCTTTGATCGGATGGAGAAGGCGGTCGAGAGGGTCAGGAGGCTGCTGGGAGTGCCGCCGTCGAGCGTCACTCCGGCGGTGTCGAAGCCGTCTGAGGTGATCGACAAAAAGGTCCTGCCTGCGCAAGACCCAACGGAGAAGTCGGCTGAGGTGAAGGGGGCGGATAAAGCTGTCTCCACTGCGATTGCGTCTCTGGATCTCGCCCGATCTTCCGACCCGGAGCCGCCATCTCCACCACCCGTCATTCCCCTGGAGAGTTCCACAGAGCCGGCGTCCACCTCCATCCTGCCAGATACCGAGCCCGATCTTACATCCTCGAGCAACCATCCCTCGTTTCCTCTCCTCCGCACTCTCTTCGCGCTCGACCCGCCAACGTCCAGCCCGCTCGACGAGGACCTCACCTGGTACGACGACACCCTCAACGACAGCCAGAAGATCGCTGTTCGCTTTGCGCTCGAGGCCGACCAGGTCGCATGCATTCACGGTCCCCCAGGAACGGGCAAGACGTTCACGCTCGTGGAGATCATTCGGCAGCTGGTGCAGACGCAGAAGAAGCGGGTCTTGGTGTGCGGAGCCAGCAACCTCTCTGTTGGTCGGTCGCTACCCAGACCCAGATCTTCTTCTGTGCTCGAGCTAATATCGGTTTCCCTTGACCTTATCACCAGACAACATCCTCCTGCGTCTCGCCCCGCTCTTCCCTCCCCAATCGCTCACCCGGATCGGTCACCCCGCTCGGATCCTTCCTGCTCTTCTTCCTGCGACGCTCGACTACCAGACCGCCCACTCGAACGCTGCCGAGGTCGTCAAGGATGTCAAGAAGGAGCTCGAAGGACACCTGTCGATCTTGTCGAAAGGCCGAAAGGAGAAGGGCGCAGTCAAGGGAAAGAAGCGCGGCGAGGTGTACGGCGAGGTCAGGGAGTTGCGCAAGGAGTTCAGAATCAGGGAGGGTAAGGTGGTCAAGAACGTGCTGGGGACGACAGAGGTGGTCGTCGCGACATGCCACACTGCTGGAGCGAGGCAGCTGCTGGGGATGGACTTTGACGTGGTGATCATCGACGAGGTACGTCTTCTCTTCTCGAGGCCGCCTGCGGATCTGCTTGCTCACCCACCACGCGCCTCGTTCCCTTTGCAGGCTACCCAAGCGCTGGAAGCCGTCTGTATGATCCCGATCCTCAAGGCCAAGAAGCTCATCCTCGCTGGAGACCCAAACCAACTACCGCCGACCATCATCTCCGACACTGGCGTCCGTCAGTCATCGAAGAAGAAGGTCCCGACCAAGTCGAACGCGCTTCCGACCAAGTCCAGCAAGAACGAGGACACTCCTCCTGCCGCCAATGTCTCGTCCGAGAACGCACCCGATCCCTGCCCACCCACCGAAACCACCGAGTCCGACTCTGCCTCCTCCTCCTCCTCCGACTCCGAACCCGATGAGCCCTCTTCGCCCTCTCCCAAAGACCCCTCCTCTCAGCCTCACCCTCGACGCACCACCCTCCGCCCCCCTTCCTCCCTCTCGCTCACCCTCTTCTCCCGTCTCGAACACCTCTACGGGCCCTCGATCAAACGGCTCCTCTCCACCCAGTACCGCATGAACGCCTTGATCGCGGCGTTCCCTTCGGACGCGCTGTACGACTCCAAGCTCGTTTCCGCCCCGGCAGTGGCGGATCGGACGTTGCTTGGTCTGCCGGGGGTGGAGGCAGAGAGCGAGGATGCACAGGAATGGTTGGCTCCGCCGGTGATCTTCCTCGATACGGCCGGATGTGAGTTCTACGAGCGTGGCGGGGAGGAGGGGGGAGGTGTAGGTGGTGGTGGCGGGGGTGGGGAAGGGGGAAGTAAGCTGAATGAGAACGAGGCGGAGTGTGTTCGAGTATACGTGGAGAAGCTGGTGCGTTTTCCTTTCCCTCCCCCCCCCACTCTTCCTGCTTGTCCCAGCCAGCCTACTGACTAACGTTACCCTCCCCGCGCGCGGACAGATCGCCTTGGGCGTCCCCCCAAAAGAGATCGGCGTCCTAGCAGCGTACCAAGCCCAGGTCTCCCATCTTTCTTCCCTCCTCAAACTCCCTTACCCAGACCTCCTCATCGGGACGGTCGATTCCCTCCAGGGACAAGAACGGGAAGCGATCGTCCTTTCCTTGGTTCGCTCGAACCCGAAGAGAGAGGTGGGGTTTCTGGCGGACGAGAGGAGATTGAATGTGGCGATGACGAGGGCGAAGAGACAGTTATGTGTGGTTGGGGACTCAGCGACGGTTGCGAACGGGTCGGAGTACTTGAAGAGGTGGATGCGGTGGTTGGAGGTGAACGGGGAGGTGAGGTTCGCGGGGGATTTGGAGATTTAGATCTTAGACGATGGTGACATTGCTTATCCGAGACCGAGACAGTCTACTGAAAGGTGTCTGTACCGTGACAGATAACGCCGAGAGAGCCAAAAGCGGGGAAAGAGGGCGATGCGTCGCTGGTGACAGGAGCGCGTTCCGATGTTTTTTTCTTTCGGTGTGGGTGCCTACAGGTCCGTGGGTGCTTGATGAAGCGATACGATGTGTGGGCGGTCAGAGAAGAGTTCCGAGAGGGATCGCGTTCAGCGCCTCGAGACTTTTGAACTCGGAGACAACCTAGTCTCCGGTGTTGATAGTCCGCCTAATTCGTCGTTCCTTGAGGACCTCCTCTTCCTCCTTCCGCAGCTGTACACGAGCCAAACGATAAAAGAAAACATCAGCACGACAGTCCCTGTCCAGGACCCGTTCCAGAGGTATATTGACCTTCTCCATCCTCCCCTGCTCCCACCTCGCTCCCTTCAGCGGCACATGATCGATTCCACTCCTCGGACACGCCCACTCGAGGAAGAAGTAGAACAGATGCTGCACCGCAAAGATGATGAGCATGATGTATCCAAAGATTGGGCCTGTCGCGAGCAGCCTGCGGACGACACGGACGAAAAGGGAAGACGTCAACGCTTCTGATCAACGACAAAGCCCAAGACGCAAGATGGGGGCTGAATGAGTTGTGATGGAACAACGCACCTGATCATCCTCTCGTACGTCCCCCTCTGAGGCGGTCCCTCGATGATCCCGGTGTACACAGCCTCCGTCCGCGCTGCGACGTCGTCCCACGAGTACATCCCTTTCACGCGCTCGTGCGCCTTGAACGGGTCGTGTGTCCCCATCCGGATGCGATGGATCGCTTTCGACAGGGCGTGGATCACATCTACCTCCGCGCCCGAGCAAGAGGAGCGGGGTCAGCTACTGGCGACCCCGCAGGTAGGGAACGAACGGAAGGAGGATGCAAGGGGATTACGAACCATCCTCGTTCGGCTGCGCAAAGATGATCATATCCTCCGGGAGCACCTCTGGAACGCCTCCGACCTTGGTGGAGACGACGAGGAGACCGGTCGAGGCTGCTTCGATGATGGCTGTGCCGAACGCTTCGGTGAGGGAGGTGTTGAGCGAGATCTGGCCGCGGTTCAGGACCTGCGAACAAAGCAAAGCGGGTAAGATAAGTGGAGTGGAAAAGGAAACTCGAAAGGAGGGAAGGAGGTGGGGGACATACGGAGCGGACGTCCCGAGGAGCGACGGTGCCGATGAGCTCGATTCGGTCTTGGAGGAGATGCTTCTCGCGCATTTGTTCGAGCTCGACCATTTTGGGGCCGTCGCCGCCTGTAGCGATCAGATGGAAAGGTCAGTATCGGTGACTGGGGAGAGTACGGCGTAGATGGACGTACCGATCACGAAACGGACGTCTGGGAAGATCCTGCAGATGTGCGGCGCAGAGGCGACGAGGAGGTCGATCCCTTTGCGGTAGACGAGGCGGGAGATGACGACGATGGTGACTGCAAGAGGCAAAGAGCGTCAGTATCGAGGGGGCATCTGCGCAGAATGAGGGTCGACGGTGCTTGTACGGACTGCAGTCCGGGTCGGCCGACGAGGGCGAGGGCGTGAACTGGGAAGGAAGGACGGCGTTTGGAATCACATGCGTCACAGCTGGGTCCAGTGCCGCTCGGAGGACAGTGTTCTCGCGTCTGAATGGAGCGAGCAAGGCCGAAAGATGGAACAGAGCGAGTCAGCCTGAGTTCTATCCTTCCTCGATCTCTCGATACGGACCTCCCTCCTTCAGCACTCACCCCGTATGACTGACGCAGATCACCCCCTCCACATTCCTCAACGCCCCTCTCAACAACTTGTTTGTCAGGATCCCCGTCGCATCCCCAAACCCAAACAGGCTATGATCAGTGAACACTGTCCTCACCCCTCCCCCTCCGTTCCCCTCAATCCCTTTGATCATCGGAGCGTGCATCACGGCTTCCTGCGCCATGGACGAGAGGGAGGCGTGTCCATGGATGAGGTTGATGCGTTCTCGGAGGATGACGTTGCGGAAGTACGGGAGGAAGGCGAGAAAGTTTGGGAGGGTCGCGGAGGAGGTGAGGACGGTGAGGGGGAGGTGATAGACCTTGAGGCCAGAGGGGAGGAGATGGCGGACGCCGACGCGGGAGGGTGGGTGGGTGTGGGTGATGACGATCACCTGGGAAGAGAGGCAAGGTGAGAGGAGGTGAGCTGGGCTGAAGGAGGAGAGAGGCCCGGTCGGCAGTAGGCGATGGACGAACGTGGTGACCTCGAGCTAGCAGACAGAGAGCGAGCATGTAGATGTGGTTCTCCACTCCACCAACGACCGGATGGAAAAAGTCCGAGACGATGCTGGCAGGGACGGCAAGGCATGGCGCGTGCAAGGACGGCAGGAAGGAGGAAGCGTGCTGAGCTCGAGCTCGAGCTCGCTGGCATCAACGAGCTTGGCCTGGCATGCAGGCCGGCTGGACTTACGCTATCCGGTAGCATGGTCTCGCTCCATCCTGCATCCCCTGCCAGTGCGATCCAAGCGTTTTCGAGAATCGTGCTTGTGCGATGAGGGTTGTCGGCTCGCGACCAAACTCAAGCGCGTTCGAGCTCGAGACCACTCTCGGTCGTGACCGCCTGCGTACGTCGTCCGCCTGGCTCTGGTTATCTTTCTCTCTTTCTTTCTGGTACACACGCGAGGTAGGTCAGGAAGCAAAAGATCCCATCGAAATTGGTTTCTTTGGCACGCCGAGGGATCGGGCGTGACCTGTCCACGCAACCCGTAACATCAAAAGGCCTTCCTCCTACAGTCGTCCGAGCAACAAAGTTCAGAGTTCAACGTTTAATCGAAGAGTCCTGTAAGGCGAGCGAGTAAGATGAGATGTCAGTGAACTGGTCTTTGGCGAGCCTAGGTAACAGGTGGTGAGCTGGACTGACCGAAGCCCATGTCGTCGTCAGACTCCTCCTTGTCCTCGACCTTCTCCTCCTTCTTCTCCTCAGCGGCGGCGGCAGCGGGGGCGGCTCCGGCGGCGGCAGGCTGAACAGTCAGAGAGGGGCAAGAGGACAGGTCAGTCGGGCATCACGATGAGCTCGAGCACGCTGGTCGGTGGACGTACGGCGGCGGCGGAAGCGGCTCCTCCCGAGGGGACGGAAGCGAGCTTGGCAGATCCCTCAGAGATGAGGCTGGAGGAGGAGGAGAAGGTGAGGAGGGCAAGTCAGCATACGGTCGTGTGAGGTCGAGGACGCAGAGGTCTGCTGGACTGACGTCTGGAGGTCCTTGCCGTTGAGCTCCGAGATGAGGGTGTTGAGCCTCTCCTCGTCAGCCTCAATGTTGACGGTGGCAAGGAGGGACTTGACGTCCTCAGCCGAGGGGGAGGTCTACAGAAGACAGAGACAGGGAGGGAAGGACGAGGTCAGGTCAGCTCGCAATCCTCTCTGCGAGATTTTGAGTCCCTCCGCCGCGAGACGATGTCGACCGTCCATCCGGCGAAGGTCTCCTGCGATGAAGATGAACGCACGTTTCCACCGGTGGCGAGGAGCATGTAGGCGGCGATGTGCTTCATTCTGGGAAAGGAGGTGAAACGAGGTGACGGTTGGGAGGTCAGCTCGACTCGAAAACGCAGAGAGAAGGGAAGGGGGAGGCTCAGCTGCGAGCTCCCCTCGTCAAGGACAGACTCACTTTGATAGGCTGCAAGGATCAGTTTAAGGCTAGGCCAGACGATTGCTTATTGCCCTGTAGAATAAACTGCTGGTCAACATCGAGACTGTGGAGCTGAGAGGGCCGGTTTGACGCACGATTGGTGTTGAGGGCGACTCGACGAGCCGCGGAGGAGAAGATTCTTGAAGTCGGTTTCGACGCCCTTGCGTCTTTCACCTCTGTACTCCCACGTCCTACAAAGGTCCGTCGTCCAGGTCTCGCATACGAGAGCCCCCTATCGATGGCTGACTCTCTCGCTCTTTACCTTCCAACACCCTCTTCGTTGTCGCGGACGTCGCTCGCTCCATCGTGCCTATCCTGATCCTTTGACCTCAACCCCGCCTCCTCGCTCTCCGCCCGCTCGTCTATCCTTCACCTGACACCTCAACACTATCGCCATCGTCTTCTCCTGCGTCTCCTCTACGCACTCGTACCTCTGGTCTGCCGCTACTCTCAGCACTCAAGATGGTACGTCCATCGTCCCGAGACGCCTCTCTCGCTCCTTTCTCCTTCCCTTCCGTGAGCTCGACCCAGACTCGGAAGCTGACATTGACCTCTTCTTCTTGTGTGTTGTTCTAGGCCGAAGTTGGAATTACCTCTGCCGCCGATGCCGCCGCCATGAAGGCCAAGCGATCGTTCAAGAAGTTCTCGTACCGAGGAATCGAGCTCGACCAGCTCCTTGATCTCTCCAACGAGCAGGTCAGCACCCGAGCCCTAGCGAGGGTGCACACACTTGCGACACCAGCTCACCTGCCTCTTTTCTTTTGTCTTGTCGCTTCCGCTCTCGTAGTTCATGGAGGTAAGTCCAATCTCGTTTTGACCTGTGACCCCTTTCGCGCGAGCTGACCTTGTTGCTCGCTCCGCTCGCCTTTGTCTGTTTAGCTCGTCCACGCCCGAGCGCGAAGGAGATTCCAGCGAGGACTCAAGCGACGACCTATGGGTCTGATCAAGAAGCTCCGAAAGGCCAAGAAGGAGTGCGAGGTCAACGAGAAGCCGGCGACCGTCAAGACCCACCTCCGAAACATGATTGTCGTCCCCGAGATGATCGGCTCCGTCGTCGGAATCTACAACGGAAAGGTCTTCAACACCGTCGAGATCAAGCCCGAGATGACCGGTCACTACCTCGCAGAGTTCTCCATGTCGTACGTCCAACCTTTCCTCTGTCTTCTGGCGGTCTCCCAGTGTCCTCCCGCGCGGGCCATCAGCAGCACACGATGGCCACGACGAGGGAGGCCGCCGTTCACGAGTTCGAAGTCGGCCGCGAAGGTCGAACTGACCTCTACCTCGCACATTCCCTGTCGCTATCGAACAACAGGTACAAGCCCGTCCGACACGGACGACCCGGTGTCGGATCCACCAACGCCGCCCGATACATTCCCCTCAAGTAAACCGCTTCTGGGCTCTGTACTAGGCTTGTGTGATGTGACTTTTGAGAAATCCAAACTGAAACCAAGCGGGACGAAAGAGAGCTAGCTGAAAGCGACGTCGACGATGGTCGTGAGGCCAATGGGGGCTGTCGAGACGGGCACGCAGGAGGTTGACGGACCAGCATCAAGATCGGAAAGCTTATACGTTCGGTCAGAGAGGTAGCGCGTCAGAGCAGAGGAGGTGACAAGCAAGATAAAGAGAGTGGCAGAGCAGAGCAAGCAGGTACGGCACGAGGACAGAAGAGGTAGCGCGCGAGTACAGAGAACAAACAAGGCGATCCTGCACGACGTCGACAACAGCAGATAGCGAAACCCCAAAGACTACACGATCTCGCTCCTTACGGATTCACAGCTCCGACTCCGAACAACCTCCCGAACGACCACACGCACACGATCACCCCCGTCGGCAACACCCCAAAGAACACGACCGCGTCCTGCCAGATCCTCCTCCCCGTCCGCCGCTTCTGGAGTTGGCGCTCCTTCTTGGCCAACAGAGCATCCATGATCTGGCTCGGGGAGGGCGCAAAGGGATTGGCCGGTTGTTGCGGGGAGGACGAGCCGGGTGCGTGGCCGGTGGTGTTGGGTGTTTGGGCTGGGTTGGGGTGGGAGGAAGGGAAGATGATGGAGAGGGGTCGACGGAGATGGAAGAGGATGATGAAGAGGATGGCTGGGGTGACGGAGATGATAGGGTTTGAGTCAGTCAGTCAGTCGGGGCAGGGGCTCAAGAGGAAAAAAGGGAGGCAGAAGAAAGGGAACGAACCGGGTAAGACGTAGCTCAGTCCCAATGTACCCGCGACGCCGATGAGGACGACCTTCTCGCCGACCCAGTAGTCGTCGAGACATGCGAGACCGACGCAGAACCCCCATAGGACGCTGGTGGTGATCCAGAACTCCTTCCCTCTTCTTCCCGTCCCACCTCCGCTTCCTCCCAACCCGACACCCTTCACTCCCAAACCCCTCGCCAACACGTCCCGTGTCGGCAAGAACACCATCGGTGTCCCCGCCAGACACATCCCCACCGCTGCCAATCTCGCGGTCACGATCCACCCGTCCGTCGACGGGAACGCATCCAGGATGTTTGGCGGCAAAGGCGGGGTCGGATTCGGCGAGGTGAGTGACGGGGAGAGGAGAAAGTACGGGAGGAGCGAGAGCGGGAGGATGAGCGCGAGGGTGACGAGGGATTGGAGCAAGGGGGAGACGGCGAAGGAGCGTTGGGAGGACTTGAGGAGGGTGGTGTGGTTTGGGAGGGTGGAGAGGTGTGAGGTAAGGGAGAAGGTGATGATCGCTGCAAGACAGGACAAGAGAAGACTGATCAGTGACGAGACGGCTGAGAAGACGTGGGGAGGTACTCACTGATGCCACCCCAGATGCCTCCTCGACCGAGCCCGTTCCCAGCGACGACGGCACCAAAGTCTGTGCCTGCGAGTGGCGGAGCAGCCTCTATCGGCAGTCCGCTGCGATGGAGGGCGATCGTCTTGACGATCACGACGACAGCGAGGAAGATGGGAAAGATGGTGGCTGCGAGGGACGTGCGAGTGATGGTGGACGAGTGGAGGTGGAAGGGAAGGAGAAGCGGGGAGTTCTGCGGGGACCGAAGAGGGACGTGGACAAAGGAGGGGTCGAGCAGAACGAAGACAGGGGCAGAACCGTCAGCATAACGTTTCGTTTGACGAAGGAGCAGTTGGTACTGACGATGAGGGCGACGATGATGATCCAGAAAGAGGGATGCTGAACGACAGACGCGGCCGAGGTGAAGTTGGCGGACGCGACCGGCAGCATGAGATTGCCCATCACTGCAGCAGAAGAGATCCAGGAGGCAAGATCAGCATCAAGCGTCCCTTTCCGCTCATCGCAAGCGGCTCGAACGAGGGGCTAGCCTGTGGACTTACTCCTGAGGTAGAGGACGAGGATTCCGATCCCGGCCAGGACCATCAACACGCGCAACACGGCGCGAAGCACCTTTCCGCCTCCGAGACCCTTGCCGAGGTCCTCGTACCGCTTCACACCCAGATAGCGAGCAATGTAGACGATCGAAACATGACTTGCCGCAGCGAGGAACCCGAGGATGACCGTCTGATCAAGGGAAAGGGGCGAAGACAAAGAGGAGAGGGCGATCGTCAGCTTGAGCTCATGCGCGCGAGCTCGCACGGCCCCGTCCTCCCGGTCTGGACGGCTCGACTTACGAGCGGGATGAACAAAGCGGGAGAGAGCAGTGCGACGCCGAAGGGTAGTGCGAGGATGGTTGGTGAGAGGGATGTGTTGAGGAGGTTGAGTGTGAGGTGGAAGAGGGTGAGGGGTCCGGACGAGGGCGAAGACGAGGACAAGGACGGCCGCTTGTCGTGTCTCGAAGACCGACGGTTCCGATGTGGGATGAACGGTGCTTGGGCGTCCTCGACATCACGATCGTTGTCGTCGTCTCCGTCTTCTCCCTCTGACCCGAGGTCGAAGGTGTTGTCGAACGGGGAGTCTGCTGGTTCGAGGATGAGCCGGGATGAGCTCGGGTACGGAGCTCGACGGTCGTCCTCGTCCTCGTCGCCGTCCTCCTCGGCGGACGTGTACCCTGAGCCTGAGCTCGTGTTGTTGTTGGAAGAGGATGAGGAAGGTGTCGGAGGGTTGGAGGACTGGCCGTCTTGGTGGAAACCTGCCGAAGTTGATGAGCTCGGCGGGGAGGGAGCGGGCGAGGCGGGCGACTCTCCGCGCGACGACGACCGCTGCTGGACAGACGGAGTAGAGCGATGGCGGCCGAGCATGCCAGACATGGGAGAAGAGGCGGATGAGGACGCGTTCGGGAGGGCCATCCAAGGCGGAGGGCGGATAGGAGGGTCGTGCGGCAGCAGATGAGGGAGGGCGTTCGAGGTCACCTTGACGCGAGCTCACCCCCGTCCTTTCTGCCCGCCGACCACCACACCGACCTCGTTTTGCCATGGCGTCCTCTACCATCGCCGTCGGCAGCTTCCCTTTCCCATCCTCCCCAACTTCGTCTCAGTCTGAAAAGGAAGAGCGCGCGCCCGAGCCGACCGTGTCGGTCGTGCTCTTCAGAGGCCAGGGCGACCTCTCCCTCTTCCCCCAGATCACGGATCGCATCGTGGCGAGTCTCACCCCCGCCTGGAAGGAAGCAGCTCTCGACAAGATGGAGATAGCAGACGCGAGCCTGTTCCAGGATCGTCACGTCAATCCGTATTACAACTCGGATCTCAGGTTCATCCTGACGAGCGCCGGGCGAGGCCCGTCCGAATGGGCAGACTGGAGGACAAACGTGGGTCCGGCTCTCTTTCCCTCACTCTCCAGCGGTCTTCTAGAGACTAGGCTGACAGGTATTTTCCCTTTCAGGAGTACAAGATGGAGAAGAAGCTGATCTGGAAGAGGGGAACGCGATCGACGTGGATCGATGACTACGTACGTCCCTCCAAGTGATCACTTTTCCGCACAGTCTGCAGACGCTGACCGGCGCGGAATTATTGCCATCGAATGACTAGCGCAAATGGCAAGCTGTAGAGATCGAGAGTCTGGCATGGTCAGTCTCCATCGAGGTCGCCCTGAGCGATGATTGTTGCTCACCTGCACACTCGGCCCCAACCTAGCCCACAACCTCCTTCTGCGCCGCTCGACCTATTCTCGGGTGTCGTCGTTTTTTTTTGCGAATCGCTTATCTTCAGTGTAAGTGCCGAGAGTCTGCGTAGGCTGTGCGACTACTCACGCGGAACTGGGCGTCTGGCAGTCCGAGAGGGGCGGCAACGGATACCCTGTCGGCTCGAGGACCATGCTGCAGGCGCTGGCGGACGTGTTCGAAACCTTCGGAGGGACTGTCTTGTAAGCGAAACAGGCGTAGATTGTCCTCTTTCTGGGCTGACAACCCACTTTTGCGCCTCGAGCAGGTCGGAACCTTCGAGCCAAATGACGCACTACGTATCCACGGACAGATCCGTACGTTACAGAGGCGGCTCTTTGGTTGTTTAGAGAACCTCATTCTTGGCCTTCTGTCGTTTAGAAGGTACGCGGTCCGAAATTCCGGCGTCTGTCTTTCACGGACATCTGTTTTGTCCACCCTGCATGGCGAGTGCCTCGCCCTCCTCTCTTCATCGCTACCCTTGATTGGTACCATCTCTGACTTATTGCTGCGGTTTTCTCTCCCTTTTTCGATCCAGGATCTGCCTGAGCGTCTCTCTGGGAGCGCTCGTTCCAACGTCGCTGTTCGAGTTGAAGTTGAACCACCCAGTGACCGACTTCTCCGCGCGAGCATGGAGCGAAGCGCAGGTCCACCGCTTCCTTCCCAACGCTACAGAGTTTCCAGAATTCGTCTCCATCTCGGCGAGTCTCTTTTCGACATCGGAGCTTGTCGTCGTTGGATCACAACCCCCTCCGACGCCTCCAGTGCCGTCTCTCGTTCGACGCCGTCTCTACTTCGACGTCGATGCTACCTACGCTGGGAGACAAGGGTGCCCTCCTCAACTCGTCAAAGACCTCGAGATCTTCGTGGGTCGTGTGGGCGCAAGAGTGGTCAGCGACGTCCGATCGGCCGACTGGCTCGTCGTTTCGGAGAGATCAGGTGACGCGTACTGGCACGTGAGTCGCAAGCCATCCCACACCTTTGCACACAAGCGAACCACTGCTGATACATCGCCACTCCAACTTCAGGGCCTCTCCAACCCACACAAGATGATGGGCACGCTCAAGCATATGCTCGCCCACTTTGATCGCGTCGACGAGGAGCCGATCGACCCCCGCTCGGTACGTCGTTCTCAACCATTTATTTGTTGCACGCTCCAAGGGCTGACCGCGCTGCCCCTCTCTATGACTCCAGAGCCTGCTTTACATTCCGTTACCGGTCTCGACTTCCTCCAAGTCTACTCGCCTTCCTCCAGCTGCCATCTACATCTCTCGCCGTTACCCTGAACCTTACCGGAGGTACCTCGCTGGCCTTGCCGAAGCCTTGGACTGGCGGCAGTGGGTCCCTGATCAGGTTGCCGTCTCAACCTCGGCGGTATGGGACTGACGCTCCTCATCTACAGGAGACCTCTCGACGCAACCCCGCCGGACGACTTCGAGAGAGATATCGTCATCGCGCCGTGCGCGGAGCTTTCCCTCGAGTGAGTCGGCTGACGTTTGCCTCGAGCTCTCAACTTTCGCCGCAAGCTGACTCTACGCACTTTGACACAAACAGGGACGCACGGGACAAGTCCTTCACCCGGAAGGGCCCCTATCTCTTGCCGAAGGTCTGTCCATCCGAGGACTGGGTTCTTCATCTGAAACCGGGTCTGAGCAAGCCTGTTATCTTTCGTCACACAGTTTCTCGAGGACTCGTTTCTCCTTCTCGACGAGTCGCCCAGTTACGACGTCGAGACCGAGACTTTCTCACCGATGACCTTCGAGTACTTCCCGCCCAAGAAGCTGCCCAAGAACTTTCATCTCGCCGAGCACAGACCGGCTCGGATGGACGACGCGTATGTCGAGCAGCTCAAGACTCAAGGTGTAGGTCTCCCGCTCTCGGGGATCCTCTGGCAGGATGGACGTGGCAGCGCAGATCTCTGACTCATCGACCTCTTTGACCTCTTTACAGATTCTGCAGCGTTGGGATCATCTCTCAAAGGTGAGTATCTCGTCCGACAACCTTGCTCTCTCCTCCTTTCAGGGCTTGAGTCGAAGCCGCTCATGTTTATCGTTCCTTTCC
The DNA here is from genome assembly GCA_036245725.1 of Mrakia hoshinonis. NCBI lineage: Eukaryota > Fungi > Basidiomycota > Tremellomycetes > Cystofilobasidiales > Mrakiaceae > Mrakia > Mrakia hoshinonis. The sequence goes on from BTPH01000056.1 coordinate 174,500, forward strand.
CGTGATCAGTCTGCAGGACGCCACTACTGCGGATGCTCTACCTGCTATCAGTTGAGGTGCTGATCTCGAGTCAGCAAGCCGACATCTTTCCTGCCTTTCATTCGAGCCTGACGAACCTTCACGATCTCATGCCCCTTCACTTCTTTCATCCTTGCCTATCCCGCGTGATCGTTGACGCCGAAAGGAGATGCATCGTGATTTCGTGTCGTGCCGGATCGTGCTGAGACCGGCTCGCGTCGCTCGAGGAGGTCGAGAGGAGAGGCGTCCGAGCTCACGACATGAGCTCACCCGTCCCTCTCCAGACTTGACAGCTAGCTGCTCTCCTTCTTGTCCCCACTGACCTCAGCCTTCTCGTCCGTCTCTTTACTCTCGCCGTCCTCTCCGACCTCCTCCAGACCACCCTGATCACCCAGCATCCCGCCCAGCCGGTCCAGCAACCCATCCAACATGCCCTCCAACCCACTCGCAACATCCCCAGCCTCATCCAACCTCCGACTCAGATCTCCCTCATCCTCAGTCCCGTCTCCGCGTCCCATCAGATCAAGTAGCGGCTGCAGCAGCGCGCGGTCCGCAGGCGTGAGGGTCGAGAGATCGATGTTGGCCAAAGGGTCCTCAGTCTCGTCCTCGTCCGGCGGTGTGGCAGGGGCGTCATTCGATGTCGGAGGTGTGGAGGACGAGTCGGAGGAAGAGGTGGGTGCAGGAGTAGGTTTGTTCATGTACGACATTGACTCTGCGACGAGCGAGAGGTCGAACGCGTCCGAGTCGGTCGAGGCGGAGGGGCCCGAGCGAGCTGAGGCGGCCGGTGGAGGGGCGGACATGGCTCGAGATGGTGAGCTGTGGGATGGTTGAGATGGGGTGTGTTGTGGGTTGGGCGAGGTAGATGAGGGCTCGGTCGATGTCCGAAGGTGTTGTCTGGGGGAAGGAGATGGATGTCTGGGGAAGGGTGAGCTCGCTCAGTCAGCTCGGACGAAACTCGAGCTCAACATTTCCCCTCCTTCTCTCGTTGGGCTGCACTCCAAACGCCCACGACTCGTCATGTCGTCCGTCACTCCCTCTGTCCTACTCGCCGTCGAGCGGTCGCTGCTGTCGTCAACGTGGGCTCTTCCCGAGTCTGCGGCGTCTGGGGAGTCGTTGTCGCCTGTGCTGCAGCTGGCCAAGGACACTGTCGAGGCATCCTACTTGACCGTCCTCGCCTCAGACCTCGCAAACGCCGTTCTGGACCTCGGACCCGCACCCTCGGATGACGACGATCAGGACGGACAGTTTGACGTCGAGGCCAGGCTCGGTGAGCTCGCCTCCAAGAAGCCGGACGGCCTGTCCGCCGAGGACTGGGAGCTCGTCGTGCTCTCTGTCGCGGTCTCGCTCCTGCAGAGCTACGTGCAGATGAACTGGACAGGACCCAACGTCGTCCTCTCTCCGCTCGACCTGCTCGCCCAGCCGAAGGGAAAGCCAGCGTTTGGATCCGAGGTGACCGCCCAGGATGTGGACCAGTCGTCCATCAGCTCGCTTTCGTACCTCGGAGAACCCGCCTACCATCTCGCACAGAATCCGACCTTCCTCCGGCTCGCCCTCGCTATCCTCTCACCCGAGAATGTATCCGGCTTCTTCAAGCACGTCCAATCAGCATCGTGGTGGGCTCTCAGGACGACTCGAGCGCATCATCAGACGCTGCTCCTCACCGGCGGGTCGCTCCCTCTGCCGCCAACCATCCTCCCGTCCGCGACTGCCCTGCTCTCGTCCACCTCATCTACCCTTCTCACGCACGACAAGGATCTTCGGTCCAAGCTTGCGCTCGAGATCGGACTCGCGTACTACCTTCTCCTCGGCGCGGACAAGGAGGCCGGCAACTGGTTCGTCAAGGCCGCCCGGGACGAGGCCAGTCTGGAATGGGAGTTGACAGGAGCCATGGGACGAAGGACAAAGTTCCAGGACTTTGACATTGGACAGCTCGTCGTCGTCGCCAAGGGAAGGGAGAGGAAGGGTTGGGTGCCGATGAAGACAAACAAAGAGGTCGGCATCCAAGGTGGCGAGGAGGCAGAGCCAGTCGTAGAGGAGGACGTGCCTGCTGCTGCGAACGGATCTGCTGCGCCAGTGCCCGAGACGATCGCTCTCAACGACGACACACTCCTCGAGCAGACGATGTTCACCTCGTCCTCGACCGCCTACTCGCCCCACGAGACCACGCCCGCCAACTCGCTCCTGCAATCCATCGACCCGTCCAATCACCCGGCCCTTCACCCGATCGACCAGACCCATCTCCTCTCCCTCCCTCTGATCCACGCCAACCTGCCCACCAACGAGATGTCGACCTCGCAGCTCACCCCGTTCACCTCGCTCGTCCTGTCCTCCCCTCAAAACTGGTCGATCCACACGACCGCCCTCCTTCTCCGTTCGCGAGCCGAGTCTACTCGTACGCGAACGGTCGAGCGCTCGATCATGCAGCTCCAGGCTCTGGTCGATCAGATCCCGCTGAACGAGGACGGAGGGCAGAAGGGGATTGCGCCGGCCAAGGAGAGGCTGCGATACTTCTGGAGTCTGGTCGTGCCGAGTCGGTGGGATCTGGAGAAGGAGCTGGCTGAGCGGTTGGGCACGATGGGTGTGCTGAGGAGTGCGATGGAGATCTACGAGCGGTTGGAGATGTGGGATCGGGTCGTCATGTGTCATCAGGTCAGTGCTGATGCTTACTTTTTGACTTTGAGACTCGGAGCTGACTCTTTCTCGTCTCACATCACACGCTGCAGCAACTCGAGCAACCCGAGAAGGCGCTCGGCATCGTCCGGGACCTGCTCTCGGGCAAGCTGGTCGAGCAGGCCCGAGTGCTCGCCGTCTCGCGGACGGGACCTGCTGCGCCCTCGGAACGACATCAGGTCCGCATGTCGGTCGCTCGAAAGGCGGGACTCATCTGCTCGCTCGGAGACATCCTCCCCGATGAGAAGCTCGAGCGGTACAAGGAGGCCTGGGAGGGTTGGTCCTTCTTCTTCTCCGGCCCATCCCTCCCTCCATCACCGTCCAGTCCACTAACGATCCGTCCACCCTCCCTTCGTCTCCCCCAGTCTCTAACCACACCTCCTCCCGCGCGGCCCGCTCCGCCGCCGGCACCCTCTTCGCGACCGACCAGTTCTCCGCCTCGATCCCTTTCTTCGAAGCCGCCCTCGCCATCAACCCGCTCTTCTCCCGCTCGTGGTTCATCCTCGGCTGCGCCTACGTCAAACAAGAAGACTGGAAGAACGCCGTCCGATGCTTCCGCAAGGTCGTCGCCGTCGAGGAGGAGGACGCCGAAGGGTGGAACAACCTCGCGTCGTGCTACCTCCGCATGGGGGACATTGGTGGGGTGGAGAACCTCGAGAAGGAGGCGAAGGGGCTGGATTTGGATGAGGACGAGGCAGAGGAGGAGAAGAAGGACGAGGAGGAGCTGAAGGACGAGTTGCCTGACGCGTTGAAGACGAGCGGCAAGCCGAGGATCCCGCACGCGAACAAACTCCTCGCCCACTCGGCCCTCAAGATCGGCCTGAAACACGGGCATGACAACTGGCGCATGTGGTCAAACTACCTCCTCGTCTCGATCGACCTCGGACTCAACTCGGAGGCGTGCAGAGCCCTCTCGCGTCTCGTGGAGGAACGCGCCCGGGTCGTCGGAGAGGACTGCGTCGACGATGACGTCCTCGACCGACTCGTCGGAGCAGTCACAAAAGGTCCTCAGCCTGGAACAGAAGAGTACGAACTAGAGAAGACCGAACAACGGGTCGACCCGAACGAGGGACAGGGGCTGATCTGGAATCTCAACCGACTGTTTGAAGAGGTCCTCCTCCCGAGGATCTCGACCTCTCCACGGATCTGGCGATCGTACGCGAGGATGCTGATGTGGCAAGGACGGATCCCCGAGGCGTTGGAAAGTCAGGTGAAGGCGTATAGGGCGAGTGTGGTGAACGATGAGCTTGTGGAGAGGAAGGTGGAGAGGTGGAGGGAGGCGGTCGAGGAGACGAAGGAGGTGGCGGATGTGATGCAGGGTCTGGGACCGAAGGCGGTGGTGGTGGAGGAGAGGGGGTTGAAGGAGGGGGAGAAGTTGGTGTGGAAGGATTGGAAGTTTCAGGCGAGGAGTTTGGTGAGGAGTTTCATGGGTGAGTCTGGAAGCTTCTTTTTTCCTTTGATTGGTTTTTGTACGTGGGCTTTCGTTCTGGCTCGAGGCTGACGCTTTGCGCTTGGTCCTTGGGGTATGACAGGTCGGACGAAGGACGCGTTCGGGGATGAGCCGGAGTGGGACACGCTCAAGGAGATCTTGGAGGATCTCAAGAATGCATGAACGTTTGGTTTCCTGTGTCATCCTTCTTGCGCGCCGCGATGGGAATGGAAGAAGGAGAGGACATGGGATCGAGAAGCGAAACGAAACATGGTCGGACGCGCGATGAAGCAGCGGGCTCGGATGGCGAAAGGGCGTAGGGCGACGACAAGAGAGATCGTCGAGAGCGACACGAAGGCAAGCAGGTTTGAAGTGCTCTGCTACTGAGGTGCTCCAAAGCAGGCTGTGCACATGCAGAGTCGATACGAGCTCAGTTTCTTCAAGACGCAAAGGAAAAACCGGTGAGCGGCATGGGCACAACCCAGAAGTGGAGGATCGGAGGAGAGCTCGGATGATCTTCAAACACGGACTCACCTCTGAATGGTACTTCCAGCTCGACTCAATCTGCAAGAAGAGGAGCAGTCAGCGCGAAGAGCAGCAGTCCGGCCGGAACGACGTATCGGGAACAGAGAGACGTACGCTGTACAGCTTGTCGTAGTGCTTGTCGTCCAGTCGAGCCGGCTCGTGCTCGACGAGATGGAAGTCCTTGGGCAGCTTGGTCGGCGAGAAGCACGCGAGGTCCTTTCGGCGGAACGATTGCTTGTCGAGGTCGAACAGCGGCGTTTTGTTCGAGCGGAGGAACGAGTCCTCGAGGAACTGGAGGGAGCGACCGTTGAACAAAGCGGAAGTGGAGCCGTAATATACGACGGGCGGATGAGGGGGGACTGGGACGCACCTTTGCAAGAAGACGCGGGCCGGTAGGGTCCATTCCGTCTTCGTTGGCGTCTCTGCGATGTATATGGACGCGGGAAGGAAGCCAGTCAGTCGAGAAGCTGCCGATCGTCTGAGAAGAACGCTCTACTTACTTTGAGTTGGGCTTCATCGTCGGAGAAACGACGATGCTCTTCTCTGGATTTCGACCTCGTGGCGGGTGCAGAGGACGCGTATACCCCGTGCTAATCAATGAACAGCGACGCCATGTCAGCTCGTGCGCGATCTGCGCTCAGATGCACGGGGAACAAGGAAAGACTGACTTCTCAGGGCGGAGAACCACGATCAGCTCGGCGAGATACCTTCTGTACGCCTCCGGGTAGTGGTGCGAGATGAAGATGTTGACGGAAGGTAGGCAGCCGAGCTTGGCCGTCTTGACAGGCAGAGGGAAGTAGAGCAGATTCTTGAAGTAGGTGAGAAGGACCTGATCAGCGGTCCACTCTGCATATAACTGCATATAAGGACATTGACAGGAGACGCACCGAGCGAGGGTCAATCGGCTCTTCCTCGACGCGATCAAAGTGGGCGAGTAGATGCTTGAGCGTCCCCATGATCTTGGTCGGGTTGGAGAGACCCTGAGGGAAAGCAACATGTCAGATTCAGCAGAGAAGCGTGTCAAGAGGCTCATGCGTCCACTCACGTGCCAGTACGCGTCCCCCGATCGTTCCGAGACGACGAGCCAATCGGCCGCTCGGATATCGGTCACCACCCTCGCTCCCGATCGGCCCACAAACGCTGCCACAGCTTGAGAGAGCAAAGGAGGCGCGCCTCTTCGGCCCTGGGACGTGGCGGAGATGTCGAAGAACAGGCGACGACCGACGAGGGATGGGACAGGCGATGCCGGGGCAAGCTCGAGTCCGCCGACAGCGATCCCGAGGACGTCGAAAAGACTGGGGCACGGATTTTCCGCAGCCGTCGTCCTCAGGAACCCGTCGATCTTCCTCCAGCGGGCGTGCGGATAAGGGTACGACTCGGAGACAGTCGTGACTGGGTGTCGGGCTTCAAACTCGAACAAGGACGTCGGGATGAGCGCACCGAGGGAGACGCTCAGGGAGATCCTAGACAAGAGTCAGGTTCGTCGGGTCAGGGCTATCGGAGCGTAGTAGGTCTGCCAGTTGGGCTCACCAGTGAGGGTGAACCGTGCGGACACCATTCATGCCTACGGTGTCGGACTGAATTGCAGCAAAGTCAAGACGTTGATCAGCACAGGGATCAACACAGGGATTCACTGAGATATCCAGGGTAGGGTGCGCGCTCTGACCCTGTTGATCTTGCTGCAGGAGATGCGGTGAGTGGTTCCGCTTCCGACCTCGTCGCTGGAATCAGACATCGACGTCAGAGTCTGGACATCTTCCACTCCTGAACCATGAGACTTTTACACTCACACAACAGTCCCTCCAAAGGCTTGGAAGACGTCTTTATAAGACTGCAAAAGAAGCGCTGCAGACCCCGACGTAGAGTGATGAAGAGAATGCTGGACCGAGCTTGCGGTCAGGACACGCGTCTAAGACGGTTACGCAGCCTAGACTCACAATGGATCCAGAGCTGAGATCTCTGGTAAAGAAGGCGACAACGCCCGAGAACAAGGAGAGAGGGGCGAGGGGAGGACGGAAGCTGTATGCTCAAACGAGGCTCAGGGACGCGGTCGCGAGCATCGAGAGACTGGTAGGAGACTGACCATTGCATATCCGGGATCTCGATTGTCTTCCACGGTTTGTACTGGTTATGACAAAGCGGTGTGAGATAGTCAGCACCGAATGAACGATAGGTTCGCCGGCCTCGATACCCACCCTGTTCTGACGCCAAGATTGCCCCGAGCGACCGTAAGGCTTTACGTCAAAGGTCTTATAAGACTGTCCATAGACAAGGAAGGAACTCGTGAGCTGTCAGGCGAGATTGTGCGGAAGAAGAGTGCTGGAGAGGAGAGTGGAAACGTACGTTGGTCGTCCAGTCTGCCCACTTTGACCCGGAAGGACCTGTTTCCGAGCTCTCGAGCGAAGTTTCGATCTCCGATTTGCTGTAGTCCGACAGATGACCAATCTCCTGCTCAAAAGTACCCTTGTCGAGTACTTTGAGAGGCAAGGCGGGCCCGGATGCCAGCTGGGAGGTGACGTGGTCGAGGACGGCCCGCACCGAAGACGCGTCGGGACCTCTGAGCAGGACCACAGGTGCAGAGAACAACGAGGGAGACCCATCTCCCTCCGAGGGGGATGGAGAGCCTGACGAGGATGCGGCAACGACACCCGAAACGTGCTGTGAAGACGAGGACATGGCGGACGAGGAGGATGTGGTTCGAGGGGAGGACGACCGGGTGAGCTCGCATCCCTCGACGTGGCCTCTCTCCTGCCGGTCGAGCTCTCGCCGCTCTGTCGCGTCACAGCGCTTCTTGCATCGAGATCAGCACAGCAGCGCAACATGACGTTTCATAGACTTCTCTTGCTGTCATCTCCAAAAGCTCAACTCTCTCGGGATCCTCTCTGGTGGTGCCCTGCTCGTCTGCCTCCCGAGCTCATCCCTGACCCACTCCCTCCTCATCCGGACCCCATCTACCATCTTCTCGCCCGGACGCAGCCTGCCCTCCGTTGGATGGGAGAGCGGGAGCAACTCGGCGAGGGCCGTGCGTGGTATAGGGAGGGTGATGGTCGCCAGCTCGAGGTCGGTCAGCGCCGACGGGGAGGTCGACGAGGGAGTGGAGGGCGGATGGGGGAGCGAGACGAGGAACGAGAGCGAGATCGGCGTGGATGGGTCGAGGAAGTGGGACGGTTCCAGGTGGACCGATATGGGCTGTCAAGCGATCGGGTCAGGTGTGAGCTCTCGACCTCTTCCCCGTCGGAGGACGTCTGCCCTCTGTCGAGCTCACCTGCCAGTCGTCCCCTTGTTCACCCTCCTCGAAGAGCATCTCCTCCATCACCGGTGCCTCCCCTACCGACACGACCCACTTCTGCCTCATGACTCTGTCCCCTCCGCTTCCTCCGAGTCCTCCAAAGCTGTTCTCGGGCGGGGAGAACAGGCCGGCTCCTCTCCAGGGGTGGGTCACTCGCTGGCCCATGTCGTACTCTGGTTGTTCGTCGTCGGGAGGGAAGATGGACCGGATGAGTCCTCGTCGACGGAGCACGGTGTAAATGGCGGTTGAAAGAGCCCAACTGGCCAGGATCGAGAGGAGGATGATCACCTGCAGAGTGCGGGGAAACCACCATCCGGGGAGACGAGAGAGAAGACGTCAGCCGGGTCGATGAGATACAGCGAGCTGGGCTGAAAAGACAAGACTGACGAGGTATGCTGCAGTGGCTACCATGGCATCTTCTTTGCCAGACGTAGATGTAAGAGGATGCTGGATGAGGACCTACCTGGGGACCCCTTGTGCTTCGGTCGAGAGGACGAATTCGAGGGAAGCCGACGAGGAGTGAGCTCACTCTCTGGTTGCCCTCAGCCATCACCTCGTTTCTTCCTGGCCACAAATGTCGGACCCTCTCCTGAACGATCTCTCGCTTTCGCTGTTGCTCATCACGGTCTGTTTGGGAGCGTACCTCAAGTACTTCTCTCGTCCGTCGCCGCTCGTGCACCCTCTCCTGCTCGGCAAGCAGAGCGAGGTCTCTCAGACCAGACACCAGGGACAGTCGGGCATCTACAGGAGCTGGGCGACAGGGAACGGAAGTCCGGTGAGTACGATCCTTGACTCGATGTCCATCCGCGACCTCAGAGGGCCATCGCTACGTAGGAGATGGACCGACCGAGCTGACCTTCTCTCGTCGCTCTTGCCCCTTGCTCGCGCGCACGACCCGGTTCCCAGCTCTCCCTCCGGCCTGCCAACTCGCTCAAGACGATCGCAAACATCCTCGACCTCTCATGCCCGACAAGACACATCTACGGAACCCTCGTGAGTTCCAGGCGACGCGTGTCGTGGCAGAGGAGTGCGCGACGTGAGCTCACGCGAGCTCGCACTCGTCTCCCCCCTCTCGTCTTGCTCTTTTCGGCTCCAGATCTCGAACGACTTGCTCAAGCTTAGAGCCAAAAACATTGCAAAGGGTCTCGTTGCCGCGCTCGGGTTTGCATCATCTTCGTCCGAGGCTGTGACTGGCGGAGGTGTCTTGAACCTGCTGCCCGACTCGTTCGGTGAGTCGCTCGCCCATCCAGAGCTCGGCCGTCAGCGCCGGCTTCACTCCTCTCCTTCACTGCCAATCAAGTTCAGGCTTACTCGTTGATCGTCGTTCCACCTCGGTAGACTCGCTGCTCCTCACGCTCGCTTTCGCTATCTCGCCGACCGCCTCCGCTCTGCCCCGACTCGTCCAGCCGACCTCGTTGCGACTGCTCAACCACATCCTTGAGCTGCCCAAGCAGCCTCGAGTGATTGCTCTCCCGATCAAACTGCTTCAGGTTATCCTCGAGCAGCTTGTTGAGGACGCGAACACGCACGACGCGACAGGTGTCACGTTGATTGTCGTCGGGGACGACGAGGGCGAGGTCGAGCACGGCGTCGGACTCGCAAAGTCGCATGAAATCAAGGCATTCGGCTGGAGGGAGCTCGAGAGAGTCGGAGACGGTGTGCCGGATGATGAATCGCGGGTGCGGTCGGCTGAGGAGGTGCTGGTCGAGATCGTCGACGAGGACACCAACGGCGTGAGTGTTTCGGTCTTCGCGTCTTCTCGCTCGCCCTTGTTGTCCAGACCGATATTTAACTTCTGTGCCTATCATTTATCCTACAGAACGCTCGCCACACATCACTCACGCACCAGTCGCTCACCGCCGGCATGTCGGCCGTTCTCTCACTCTTCCCGGCCCACAAGCGACCTGGACCCAACTCAAAGGACTCCATCGCGAGCTGCCTCAGCTTGTCCGAGCCGGTCGGACTCACACTGGCTCTCTGCACGATCTGGTCAGGTGAGTGACCTCTGTCCGCCCCGGCCGAACGAACTGTCAGCTGATCAAGCGTGACCCTCTTGCTCGTCAGGCGCGGCGTTCAAGACGTTCCCAAAGACAGGCGCAAACCAGGACGAGCACGACGAGTCCGGTGGGTCCCTCTCTCAAGCTGACCTTGCAGCCGGAGCAAGAACTCAACCTGACCGTCTCCTTCCTCTGCTCTCCAGTCCCTCGTTCCTCCAACCCTGGCGCCTCGCTCTCCACCCTCGCCACCTCCCCCGGCCCTCTCCCAACCATCCTCTTCCTGTTCGTTCCCTTTCTCCCCCCATCCTTCTCCCTTCTTTCCACCACCCTCATCTCACACCTCTCTCTGACCACCCTTCCTCTCATCCTGCAGCGACACCCCCCACCTCACCACCCTCGTCTCTGCCCTCTCCTCCTCCGCCCGCTCCTCCTTCCTCTACACTCTTGCGAGGAGACACAAACTCGCCGACCTCGCAGACGGGTTCATCGCTCGTTCGGGCGTCTTTGAGCGGGTTCTCTGGTCGTCTGGTCGCGCTCGCACTTTGCACGGTCTGACGAGCAACCTACGAGCGGCGATTGTCGTCGGCCCAACACCCACATCGGATCTCCTCCTCGAAGCGCAGATCCATCTGGGGATGCCACTCACACGCCTCACCCACTCGCCGCTCTCGACGAGCCCGTTGTTCGTGTCACACTTCTACGACGTGCAACATCTTCCTTCGGCCGCGTCCGCTGCACCCACTGGAGAGGGAGAGGCAATGAAGGAGTTTACGTTCAACCCTTCTTCGGGCGTTCGACGGGATCTTGCAGCGGGGGGGAAGAACACGGTTCATCAGGAGGTGGTGATCGGAGGAGGAGGCGGGGGAGTGCAAGGAGGAGGGAGGGTGCATACGGGTGGACCGGGGAGTAATGTGGAGGTGATGCTGAAGGGATGGACGGGGGAGGATGAGGAGGATGAGGGAGCTGGTGAGATGGAGAGCGAGGATCCGGGAGGGGAGGTCTGGGTGAGGGGGCCGGGGGTGGTGGGTGGGGAGAAGGAGGGGAGGGATGAGAAGGGGTGAGTCTGCTTTTGCGTTCTGTGGTGAGGCGGAAACTGACCGATTTGGCTTGGTTCGGTTTGGTTGAACAGGTTCGTGAGCACTGGGTTGCACGCGACGGTGTTGAAGAACGGGTGCTTTGTGGTTGTTTAGAGGAGTCGTCTTTGCCCACCCGGAACCCCGGCGCGATGCCCCCCTGCTTCTCGCTCGCTTTTGCTTTACTGTACCAGTTTGATGCTTCTCTACCCTTGCTGGACGATGATACCTTTTCTTCATGCGCGGGCGGGTCGGAGAGAAAAGAGAAAGTTGATTCGTGAGAGGTCAAGGTCGTGATGGTTGAAGCGGCCAGAAGAAGAAAGATCGGAGGGGGATACAACTTGAAGGTGGGCTGGCTACAACGGGGGGACCGGGGAGAAAGCGTGGAAGGGACGAGTCGAGACGAGACGAGACGAGACGGAAGTAAACAATCAAGAACGAAACAGAAGAAGAAGAAGAAGAAGAAGAAGAGAGACAAGTAGGAACTGAGAGCTACCGAGCGAAGGAGTCCGAAGGGCTGATGCGATTCAGACAGCCTCCTCCCCCGTTGGCTGAGGCTCCTCCTGCTCGCGAGACAAACGATACACTCGGTCGGCATCAGTCCATCCGTCAGATCGCAGAAGCGAGCACATGGAGACGTACCTCCTTCACCCCCGGGAGATACGAGCCCTGCCATCCTTCGATCCCGAGGCTCGGAAGCCCAAACGACGCCGGTCCTGACTGCTCCCACTTTCCGGTTCCGACGCTAGAGTCGAAGCCCAAAGGGGCGAAGGCGGTCGTCACACTTGGAGCGGAGTATGTGCCGAGTTGCGGTGCGTTGGCCTGTCCGAAGTCACAACGAGTGTCAGCGACAGAACAGGCTGGAAGAAAAGGAGCGACACGAGGAGGCCTTACGAGTCTAGCAGATCGTCGGAACATGGGCTGCATGGAGGCAACCCACTCCGGATCGACAGCGAGGACGATGGCAGTCGAGAGTGGTTCGGCTTTGATGATGGGCTCCGGGTTGTGAGATGCGAGAGGCTGAACAGTTCCAGGGTGGGGATCGGGCTCGGACTGGGAAAAGGAAACATATCGCTCGTAAGCGCTGCATCACCGAGGCCAGATTGAGCGAAGACAAGGTGACTGACTTTGATGGAGACCTTCTTCGCACGAGACTTGCGAGCGCGAGGCGCCTGAGGTGAGCCGAGCGGACGTCAGTGGTGACCAGCAGCAGGCGAACGCAGCGAGACGGTACTCACCACCGCTCGACGAGGTCTCTTGGCCGGCTTATGATCTTCGTGGTCCGACTCTTGCTCCAGCTCGGGCTTCTTGAAGGTCGAGGTGTCGTGTCAGCTCATCGCCAGCCCAGCCGAGCCGAGAAAGACAGAGACTGACCGCGTCCTCCACCTCTCCAGGCGTCTCCCCGACGGACGCAGTCATCGGCGGCGCCATAGCCCGTAGAGCAGCGAAGCCTTGGATCCGAAGCTGGAGGTCCTCAAACTCGCCCTCGAGCGACAGGCCATGGGTGGCGAAGAAGTGGTTGAGCGAGGCGAGCAGCATCCCTCGGTCGCCCTTCTTGGCCAGTCCACAGTAGCCGAGGAGCTCCTTGATCTGAAGCACGGTGAGCCTCGATACACCGGTCGGTCGCTAAAACGGAGGATGCGAAGGGTGTGGGTCAGACGTCGGGCGCGAAGTGTGGGGAACGCTGCTCGTGAGGGATGGACTCACTCCCGCCTCCCAGGTATCGCGTATGAGCTGCTGGTCCTCTGACCTGGATAATCGAGCCAAAGCGCGTGAGCAGCAGTTCATGTGAAGTCGAGCGCGAGAGACCTGGTGTGTGAGACGCACGACAGCCTCGAGAACCCATCGAGGGCCTCGATCTCCCTGCCAATCTTGTCCATCAGGTTCTTGAGCACCGTCGGAGTCACGCAGCGAAAGTGTCGCCATACCCATCGAGGTCCCCAGGGACAGTCGCCCCACCACGTCTGTCGAAGCAGAAGTGGAAGGACAAGAGGTGATCAGCTCGGGCTTCACCGCCTCGGTGGGCTGCGGCGAGAGCAGCTGGCCGGACTCACCCCAAACTGGAGCGCATCTGCTTCGATGAGCGAGTCTGGACGAGACGGCCGGGTGAGCGAGGCTGGACAAGGTCGAAGCTTGGGATGGACGCACCTTTGCACGGCTGTGGACCTGGACAGAGGAGGAAGCCAGGGGTGAGCTCGACCGTCTCGTCTCGCACAGACTCTCGCCACCAGAGCATAGGCTGAGCTGACCTTTGCAGGGGTCATTCCCTAGAGCGTACTTGATCGTGTAGGGCGCGTGTGTCCTTCTCTTTGGCGACCCTCCGACTTGGACAACGATGGGCTGGAGCTCGCCAGGAGGAGGGGCCGCACCAGCGGGCACTGCAGCGGCGTTCTCGGTCGAAGCAGAGGCCTCCTGAGACATCCTGGTGGGGTCGATGATTCGTCTGGTGGATGTGCGATCACAAAGCTCGGCTGCCGAGAGGCCAGATAGGCGTTTCACATCGAAGTTGGGAGGGAGATGGCCTGACGGGGGATTCGCGGAAGCAAAGCTCATGGACGAGGCGAGAGCTCACGCTCTCCTGAGCTCGACACCTTGACGCGTATCGCTCTCAGCTTTCCGAGTCAAATATACGTCGCTACTGCCAGTCGTCAGCGGGACACAGAGCATGTTCATGAGGTCGCCGTTGAACGGATCGGATGAAATGTACCCTCGTCGACGCCGCTGCAACTTGCTACCCCTCATTTCCCATAGGCCTTCAATGTGGCAAGACTTTGCCGTACGGTCATGAATGATCGCATCGTTAATCGTAAAGGATCTGAGAGAAGAAACAAAGAACAGTACAAGGGGTTGGGAGCTACAACGGAGGCAAGAAGAGCATAGTGGCACGAGCAGAGAAGCAGACTTAGAACAGTATGAGAGTATGGCTAAAGGACTCGCTCAGCAAAGGAAGGAAACAGACGGGAGAGGAGGAAGTAGGTGGAGTGGCGACGAGGAAGCAGAGTGGACAGACAGCACGAGACTGACAGCGGGAGCGACGCCTCTCTGGGGAGTCTTCTGAGCACAAGGGACACAGGGTCAGATGTCAGACTTGTCGCCGGAGAGCAGATTCGAATGAGGATCTGTCGTACCTGCTTTATTCCCGAGAGACGCGAGACCTGCCATGCTTCGATCGGAAGTTTGAAGGTTCACCACCTCCCGCCGACAGCGCCGGAACCGAAGTTGCGAGGCGCAACAGGTCGTGAACCCGAGGAGAGCATCGGATCAAACGTGTAGTGTGTTGGCCTGTGTGGAAGCATCTTGGGGTGTCAGCAACGGGACCGAGTGAGAATGGACTGGTGGAGGCGAACGTACGAAATTGGCGAACTCTCTGACCATCCGCTGACCGGTGGCGGCCCACCTCGGTTCGACGACAAGGACGATGGTGGCTGAGACCACTTCCTCTTTGACGACGAAGGCGGAGTCGAAAGGTGGGAGCGGCTGCTGGACGGTCTCTGATCTGGGCTCGGGCCCTGGTCGTAGGGACCTGTCCCGATGTACGGCGCAGCCCCGAAGTCGGCTAGGGCGAAGTTGAACGGCTGCTCGACCTTGACAGAGACCTTCTCGGTCGCTCGAGGAGCTCGAGAGCCAGATGCCTGCGCGTCGAGCGGAAGAAGGCGTCAGCCTTGGTGAATGAACGAACTCGTCGAAGGACGTAAGACTGACCGCTGCTCGTCGTGCCTTTTTCGCTGGCTTCTCATCCTCATCTTCCGGTCCTTGTCCTACCGCAGACATCTGCGCAGACGTAACGTCAGGTCAGCCCCTCGCCGGACGTCGTCAAGCTGAGCGATAGAGAAGGTTGGACTAACGTTGTTCGCGACTGTCGAACGTCCAGCAGGTCCAGCCTGAGGCGGAGCCATGGCGCGCAGAGCAGCGAAACCTAGGAGTCGAAGACGAATGTCTTCGAGTCCTCCCTCGAGCGAGAGACCGTTGTCGTCGAAGAAGCCGGTCAAGGACGCGAGCAGCATCCCTCGGTCGCCCCTCTTGGGCAGCCCGCAGCAGCTGAGAAGTTCCTTGATCTGGGCGGCAGTGAGTTTAGAAAGGCCGGACGGTCGCTACAGGGATGAAGCGATATACGAGATCAGAGGTCGAGAGCAAGAGGTCACGAACTGCAAGCAGAGAGACGGACTCACTCCCGCATCCCATGTGTCGCGGACCCATTGCTGATCCTCAAACCTAAGGCGTCGGACGAAAGGGCGTCGGTCAGCTGGGAGCGTCGGAACTGACTGAGCCGGAGAGACGTACGACAGATTCAAAAACCCGTCGAGTGCTTCGATTTGGCTATCGATCTTCTTGTGCGCGTTCTGGAGCACCGTCGGGGTCACGCACGAAAAGTGTCGCCACACATATTTGGGACCCGAGGGACACCTACCCCACCAGGTCTGTAGAGAACTCACGGTACCGGAAGCTGAGGTCAGTCAGTTGAGAGCCGGCCGGGACGGCAGCGGCGAGAAGAGGACGACTTGCCCCAAACTGCAGAACGTTGGCTTCGATGGTCGAGCCTGCGAGATGGAGACAGACGTCTCAGCGTCTTTCGTGCGAGCTGTTGGCTGGGTGAGGCGTACCTTTGCAAGGTTGCGGCCCTGTGAGCAGGTCAGAAAGGCGCGATTGTTCAGCTTCCGGTGGAGCAGGCACAAGGCGCCGTCTGGGACGAGATCCGTGAAGAAGCTCACCCTCGCAGACGTCGGACCCATGGGCGTAGTGGATGGTGTAAAGCGGATGGTTGCCGTAGCTTTGCATCGAAGATCCTTCGAGTCAGAAGTCGTTGGGGCGGAGCTTGCTTGGAAGCCGGGGCGGCGATGGGGTTGAGCGGGCGTGCGTGAAAGGAGGGGTCGACCGTCTTGAGACTGAGATGGATCTGGTGGTGCTGGTGTACGAATGAGCTGAGAGGGATCCTGCTGTCAAGCGCTTTGAGGAGGGTCGAACATGGGCGTCGGAAGGGAGATTGGCCCATCAGGTCGAAAGGGGTGACGTTGGATCCGCGGGGGGAGCTCGGCGTGGGGAGAGCTCACACGCCCTGCTGTCTTCTGACCCCTCAACGTTCATCCATCCTCGCCCTTCGAGTTCCAGCCTAACGAGTCCGCACGCAGTCCAGAACATACTGGACTTTCGGTCGCGGTCAGAGTCGAGCAGCTGGAAGCGGACGATCGTCCGTCAACTTAACGCGTCGTGTTTCGCTGCCTGCACGTCACCTCGACAGCCAAACTGCAGCTCAGCCAGTCTCTCGAGCTCGGACGGCACCTGCGACTACATCAGCCATCGTGCAGGAAATACCGCAGTCGCCAGCACGTCTGCCCATGTTTGGAAGGCCAGAGGCTGACGGCTCGAGCGCGGTGAGCTCGGGCCAGGGAGGAGCGTCGAGCTCAACACATCCAGGTCCGTCTTCGAGCTCATTCCGCCTCACCTATCGATCTCCAGCATGCGAAGGTGAGCTTTGAGCTTTGCTGACCTCTGCCTGTCTCGCTCTGCTCAGCTCTACCCATCAGCCATAGCCTGTTTCCGAGCGAGGACTCCCACGTCCCTCCTCCTGCGCCCCTCTTCTCGCGACTGCAAACACTCGTGGCCGACCCCTCGACAGGGAGAGCAGGACCGTCCACAGGACTGCCCATCCACCAGTCATTCGCCCTCGCACCGCCGCTGCAGACAGCTCCCTCGAGTCACTCTAGAGAGGCCGTCGTGCCCCAGCCACCAAGCTCAGCAAAGGGTAAGGAGAAGGCTCCGGCGGCGAGCTCGGGCACCTCGGCCCCTCCTCTCGCGGATGATGGTGGACGGCCGTTCCTCAAGATCAGGTTCCTCACCTGGAACATGCACGACGCAATCCCAAAGGGAGACCTCACGCCGCTTCTGGGAAAGGTCAACCCGTACTGCCACCCGTCATTGGCAGGTCTCGCGCCCGACCAGGTGCCGCCGCTGGCTCTGAACGACGCGCACCCGTACCACCTCGTCGTCGTCGCAGGACAAGAGTGTCCCACGCCCTCGGGTCTGCCGATGGGTCTCGGCGCTGGCCTCAAGTGGGGCAGGCAGCAACAGGACACGTCGATGCCGTCGACGCCCATGCGCGCTCCGCCAAACTCGCCGTTTGGACCGCCGACGGGAGGCGCTGGAGGATCGCAGACGTCGCTGTCTCTGCCGCCACCTCCCATCACTACCGCTCAGTCAGCGAACATCACCAGCGCGTCGCTGGGTATGACCTCTCCAGCCCCAGCGGTCGAGCCCTCGCCTTCCCCTTCGTCAGCAACCCCATCACCTCCGACTGTCGCGTCTCCGACAGAGTTCCCAAAGGACCACCCTCCTCTCTCCATCCAAGTCGACAACCTGACGACCTCGCCTAAACAGGCGACTCCGACGCTTCTCCCGCCGGTCGAGCTCGTCCAACCACCGTCGGCGACCACTTCTGAGCCGTCGAGTGCTGTCGGTGTCTTGTCCTCGCTCGCCGTTCCCTCGGTCCAAGTCTCGGCCAGTACACCACCCAGCTCTGTCCCTGCGACACTCCCGGCAGAGAAGTTGGCGCCTCAGACCGGAACCCACCTCGGCGACAAGGAGAAGGAGAAGGAACGCGAAAAGCAGAAGCACCACCACCATCTCCGGACGCCAGGCACGGACGGCAAAGGGTGGACAGACGTCCTCACAGACTGGCTTGCCAACCGAGTCGGCGAAGGATCCTCAGTCGGCACGCGGCCGCCAAAGATCCCTCCCACCGACGCACCTGAGCCAGATGATAACGCGCCGACGACCGAGTTTGTGATCGAGGATGAGGGACCAGAGGGCAAGGAGGGCACGACAGCTGCTGGGACGAGCCGGTACAGGGTCGTCCAGGAGGGTAGGGGCACATACGAGCTGCTCGTCAAGGAGCGGCTGCTCGGCATCTACCTGAGCGTGTACGTGTGGAAGGGCTGCCGCCAGTTCGTCAAGGCCACCTCGACGTCGTACGTCACCACCGGGCTCGTCGGAGGTCGCTTCGGGAACAAGGTGAGCCTACTCGAACCTTCTTTCGCCCATGCGCACAGATGCTGATCTTTCTGTCTTCATCTCATCGACGTAAGGGCGGTGTCGCCTGCTCTGTCCACCTCGGCTCGACCCGCCTGCTGTTTGTCAACTCGCATCTCGCAGCACACGCGTCCCGGTCGGATGTTCGACTGCTGAATGTGTCCAAAATCAAGGCTGAACTCGACGTCAACTGCTTCCTCGAGTCCGGAGACGAGCGTCTGCTGATGGAGGACCCGACAGACCGGTTCGACACGACCTTTTGGGTCGGGGACCTCAACTTCCGCTTGGACGTCAGTCGGATCCACGCTGACTGGCTTGTCGCCAAGCGAGACTACGCGCAAGCTCTCAAGTTTGATCAACTCAAGAAGGTGCGCTTCGTTTCTCGCTCCTACTTCGCGCCTGAGGCACGTGCTGACCCAACCTTCTACGTCTATCTAGATCATGGGCGAAGGTCTCGGCTTCCAAGGCTTCCAGGAGGCCGACATCACGTTCCCGCCGACGTACAAGTATGATGTAGATCGGTCGATCAAGCGGTCGACGACTCGGTCGTCGAGGAGGAAGGGCCGAGACCTATCGCTCTCGGAGGTGCAGGAAGCGCACGCGATCGAGGAGGCCGAGGACGATGCGGAAGATGCGGCCTCGGCTGAAGACGGGGAGGCCGACCGGTCGTCCATCATCTCTGCGGGCTGGACGAGCCTCGCCCAGTCTACGTGCACCAGCGACGAGGAGGACGTCGACCCATCACCACCGCCAGCGTCGTTCCCGCAGCAGTCTCAAGAGCTGGCAGAGAAGATGATCGAGGAGACCAAAAAGATCTTCCTGCCTTCGACTGCGATCAAGGCAAAGAAGAAGCTGATGGGGTTCATCAAGATGCCCTCCTCGCCCGCATCTTCGACCGCACCCTCTCGCTCGACCAGCTTCCAAAGCCGTCGGCCATCCAACAGCCCCTCCGAGACGCCTCGGTCGACATCCGGCTCCGGCTCTCTCGACCTGGATCGTGCTCTCGCGAGCTCGACAACCCCGCCATCCTCCTTCGTTCCCCCTGTGCCACCCTCACCCGGTCGTGCCTCTGTCGACGGCTCTCCACCCCGTCCACAACTCGGCCGGAAGCTGTCCAGCCGTCTGCGGAGATCGTTCAGCGGGAAAGAAGGGGCCAGCGGTCGGTATCGCCCCGAGTCTGACGACGACTCGGACGACTCGGACAACCCTGCAAAGACGAAGCAAGGCGTGTACGACTCGTCGTCCAAGAAGCGCGTCCCCAGTTGGTGCGATCGAGTGCTTTGGAAGACGTTCGAATCCGACTACCCCGAACCCGACCCTGTGCCCGCCGTCACACCGATGGAACAGCAGAGCCATCACTCTTTTACCCGCCTCAACCGAATCGCCTCGGCTCTCCACATCCGTCGGCGCAACTCTCGGGAGGTCAAGCGATCCACGTCTGTCTCGTCACAGATGTCGCAGCACCTCGCCTCGCCGCGCGGGTCGATCGTTGGCTCGTCTGGGCTCGAGCCGTCCAACTCTTCGTCTCCCATCGCTTCAAACGGCGGGGGCCACGTCCACTGGGGAACCGGCTCTTCCCAGCATCGCAACCGCGGTCGCTCAGGCTCAATGGGCAACATGACGCCACCTTCTTCCACCTCCGCCAGCCCAACGCGTCCATCACCTTTACCCATCTCCACCTCGTTCACTCACCACCCACCAGGCCCAGCACGGACCGTCACCTCCCCTCCTACCTCTCACCCATCCTCACCCGTCGACTCGCCCCGGCCCAGCGCACAGAGGTTCACCTCCGAGCCAGTCCATCATCAGCAGCTGCAACACCACCAACCCCCTCCAGAGCAGAAAGGCTCGTGGTTCACCCGCCTGCTCTCCCTCCACCCGTCTGGTCCTGCTCCAGATCTCCTGGGTCCGGTCGTGCCCGCGACCGCGGAGCCGGAGGAGCAGCCGCCAAAGGTGAAGCGGCGGAAGGGCGAGGTGCTGCCTCTGCATTACGGGACGTTGGACGACGCGGAGATGAGGGTGATCCAGGGGTTCTCGGACCATCGGCCGGTGATCGCGGCGATGGCGGTGTTCATCTAGACTCCCCTGTTTGGTGGGCTGCTCTGTTTCTTGTTCCTCTTCTTTTGCACTAGATCTTCTTCTCTAGACCGCGTCTTTGCTCACTTCGGTTTTTTTGGCTTGCAATCATTACCCCCTTTTCCGTACCCCACACTCCAATCTAAATTCCCCCTTGCACTTTCTTCGCTCGCTTACGTGACCCCACTCGACTTACTCATGACGCCTTCTAATGACTTCATCTCACACACATATACATCCAAGAAAAAGACCACCAAAAAAACCCAACTGTACAACCGTTTTTTCCTTTTCTCCGTCGCTCAGCTTACTTTGTGCTCTTTGCCCCGTTCCCCTTCCCCTTCGCCCTCTCCCTCTCCGCCTCCTCCTTTGCCGCCGCAGCCCGTCTCCTCACGCCCTCCGCAACGGCAACCGCCTTCTCCGACGCAGCAGGCGCGATAGGCTTGATCGGGGCCTGTCTCCACCCACCACACACGCGCCAAAAGTCAGCATCGCCTCCTACCCCTTCCAAAACAAACGCA
>BTPH01000056.1:195133-217685 GCA_036245725.1 Mrakia hoshinonis
GGGGACAGGACGCACCAGTGGCTTGACGACCTTATCGGCTGCGGTCCCAGGCACCCCTTGCAACTTTGGCGGGTTGGCCGATTTCCTATGCAACCACGCCAAGATCGATTGGGAGAGGACACCCGAGACGGCGAGCCATGCGAACCGGGGGATGTTGGCTGTTTTTTCTTTCCAGAGGCGGTAGTAGACCGCGAGGCGGGCGAGGAAGGGGCCGCTATGACGAGGGTGGACGAGAAAAGAAGGGGGGAAGGGGGAAGGAGGGGAAGGGTCAGTCACCCCGGGAGATGGAAGGCAGGGTGCAGGGGGGGGAAAGGAGAAGGGGGGAAGAAACCGACTCACTAACGACCCGCCGGAGCCCAGTTGGAGTTCCAAAGAGGAGCGTCCTTCCATTCCCCCGAAGCGAGGACCTCTCGCATGAGAGACGGGTCAGGTCGGACTTCTCTGGGCGCCAGGAAGCGGAGGTCCTTGCCGCGGTTGGAGACGAAGACGAGGTAGGGGGGTCTGGGTCGTACACACACGATCCAAGTCGGTTTCTCGGTCAGTTTTGAGCACGGATTCGAGCCAGGAACGGCCTTGCCCGCCGCGTCCGAGGCGGGGAGAGAGAGCGGAGGAGGGATAGTAGGCAAGACTCACTTGAACACCAACCATCTGGTCATGATCTCTGTCGCGTTGAAGTACTCGATCCTCCCCCATCGGACGTGCGAGAGGTCCAACGGGTCAGAGTCGGAGAGGGCCAGTTGACGGGTGGTGTTGGCCGCTTGGGCATGGGCGTTGTAGAAGACCGTCGTGAGGGGGTCGTCTTTAGGGCCGTGGCTTGCGAGTCAGGGGCAAAAGGACGTCAGCGAGCGTGTTCAATAAACTGGTGGAGGTGCGAGTGGGGCTGGACGGTGAAGAGACGGGCCAAGGGCGGGTAGGGGGAGATAGGCGAGCTCGAGAGGTGTCGCAAGCTCACCATCTCCCCCCGCTCCTCCTCCGTCCTCCCTCCTCTCCAACTCCCAACGAAAGATCCCAGACTCTGACTCACACAATCACACACCAAACCCTCTCCTTCCCCTCCTCCTCCCCTTCTTCCCCACCCCCAAACTCCTCAAAAACCACCTCATCCTCCCAATTCCCATCCCACAACCTCACCGCCCCAACCTCCTCATCCTCCCCGGGCCCATACTTCCCCCCTTCACTCGCCTTGCTTAACGCCTTCTTTATGTCTATACCTGTGGCGGTATACATCGACAGGTTGAGGACGTCCAAGAGACCGAGGGCGGTGTCTTTGTACGTCCTCGGAGCTGAGGATGGGGGTGGGGGCGGGATGAGGGGGGTGGAGGAGGAGGGTTTCCAGGATTCGGTCGAGGCGAGGACGGTGGGAGCTAGGCAGGAGAGGAGGAGGAGAGAGGGGAGGGGGAGACGCATGGTGGGTGATGGTCGGAGGGAGGGAAGAGAGAGAAAGGTGATGGCCCGACTGAGCCACACGCGGGGAAAGATGGTGTCGCGTGCGACCGCGAGCTCGTCAAATGATAACACGACAGCATCAACAGGTCTGAAAGAACTTTCGCCGAGCTTCCATGGCAAACGAGGACAAGAGATGGGTATGCATAGAGTGTGTAGGTGAGGTCATGTTCAATCGTATCAAGCGGTGCCGTTGATTGGAGCAGCCTCCTGCTTCTCGGGCTCGTCGGCCTCAGCCGCCGGTGAGCTCGAGGTCTCCTTCTCCCCCGCCTCCGCCGCCTTCTCCTCAGCCGCAGGTTCCTCCTTGGTCGCCTCGAGCTCCCTAATCTCCTCGTCAACCTGGTCCATGTCCTCGTCCGTCGCTTTTGCATCTGTCGCCTCCTCCGTGGTGTGCTCCTCTGGCTCCTCGACGAGTGCGCTGGGGATGATGACCGACCCTTGCCGGCTGAGGGACGCGCCTCCTGCCTCGTCCTTGGTCGTCGTCGCATCCACAGCCTTGACCGCCTCGACCTCCTCCTTCTTTGGTCTCAACTCTGCCTCAAGCCGCTCCACCCATTGCCGCAAGCTCGTGATCTCGGCTCCTGCCTTGGCCATGCCCAGGCGCTCGTCCGTTGCAGCCAGATCCCCTAGCTCGCCTCCGAACACGCCCTCGACGAGCCCCTTGCGCACGAACGGCACAAGTCCGTCGACAAACGCTCGGCCGAACGCACGGAGGACGAGCTTGGTCTCCTTCTTGTCCTTGTCGGACGGACCCGCGCTGACGGACGCGTTCCGACGGTGACCCGGTCGTCCGCCCACGCCTGTGCCGCTGCCGCCTCCGCCGCTCGAGCCTGAGGCCGACATGGCAAAGTCTGAGGTTGATGACTGAGCGTAGGAGAGAACGAGTGCGGCTGAGCGGGCGAGGGACTGGAGTTGAAGGGTGAGGAGCTGAGGGAACAGGGAGAGTGGCGAGAGGAGTCGGAGCGAGTTGAGCGTGTTGGTGTGGGCGTTGCAGAGGAGGGCAAGGTCGGGGAAGTGGGTGAGGTAGTGTGGAGGTGTGTGGGTGGAGGAGGCGGCCGAGCTTGGGAGGTGGAAGGGCGAGTCTGTCATGATGTCGAGGTCGAGAATGAACGCGATGCTTTCTGGCGGGATCATCCACGCCGACGGCATCTTTCCGTTCCGGAGGGCACCCTTGAGCGACGTGTCGAGCCCAGCCTCAGCCTCCTTCATGCTCTTGGTCGCAGAGTTGACGACCGCCCGCTCGAAGGGCTCCGTGACGAGCGAGCGGAAGTCGAGGCCGACCCGGGCGAACGAGGTGGCGCAGTAGTTGAGTTGGGTGAGCAGGGACGAGAGTGCGGACGGGTCCTCGATCAGGGGGATGTGCGTCTCGAGGAGGGTGAGAAGGGCAGAGAGGGACTGATGGGCGAACGTGATGAGCAGCGTAGGGGCGGGTGGCGATGAGGATGACGGGTCCGTCGGTGGGGCAGCCTTGGACGCGTTCGGGAGGGGTGGAGGCTGGTTCTGGAGCTGTTGGCGTTGGTGGTCGAGGAAGATGGTGGTGAACTGGGAGATGACGTCGTATACGTTTTCCCTGAACAGGTCGACGTATCGGCGGACGTAGCGGACCGGGTCGGCGCGTTCGCGTTCGATGGCGACGAGGAGGGCGCGGAAGTTGTGCTCCCGGCTGGCGAGGAAAGCGACCTGGAGCTCGTCCTCGGACAGGACGTCCATCCTGCGCAGGAAGCCGACCGCCTTGACGAGCTGAGGGAGCTTGACCTGCTCCCGGAGGACGCCGAGCAGCTTGACGAGCATGGCCATCAGTCCCTTCTCGACCTCCTTCTCAACGTCCCGTACGATGGCCACCTCGCCGTATCGGGCCGTCATCTCCCTCGCGTGCTGTCCGAGTTCCATGGCTTCGTGGTAGTATCCGTTCCGGACGCATGTGTCGAGCAGTTGTGGGACCTCTAGGAGGTCGAGCAGCTTGTCGTGGTGTTCGAGCAGGAGGGACGCCTTGCGCCGATCAGACTGCGTCTGCTTTGTCGAGGCCGCGAACGCGTGACATTCCTGCTCGAGCGAAGGGACAGCATCGAGGAGCGAGTCGAGTGACTGGGTGAACGAGTTGAAGGCTGTGTGGACGTCGGAGGAGCACTGATGGACGGTGATGAACGTCCGGTACTCGCGAAAGCACAACGACGTGAGCTCGCCAGACACAAACGACGCCTCCTCGTGGATAATCTTGGGTTCCTGCTCGAGCGCCTCGAGGGACAGACTGGCGGAGGAACGGAGGAAGCAAAGACAAGGTGGGCGAGGGCAAGGTCAGCACTCTGTCCCAAGCAAGGGAGGGACGAGGGCCGCGATGAGCTCGTCCTCCCTCCCAGCGGCCATCTCCTCGAGCACACACGCACTTTGACACGCGTTCAAGGTAGTCCTTCGATGTTTTCTGCAGGGTAACGAGCTTCGGTGAGCTACTGCCTTCTGCCTGTGTGCTGTTAGGGGTCTGTACTGACCGAAGTGAAGAGGCCTTCTGGGTCGATGAGCTTCCTCAGTCTCGCCTGGTCCCGGAGCAGATCCACAAGCGAAGGAGCCTCCTCGGACTCCTCGAGCACAAGCGCACCATCCTCTACAGCAACGTCGTCCATGACAGGTGGGAAGGAGGAGATCGACAGCAACCGACCGGAAGACTGAGGGGCGAGGCAGATGGAGGAGGGGGAGAGACCGACAAGAGGACAGCTTCCGGCGCCGGCGGGCTCTCGGACACACAGGGTCGTCGCACTCATCTCGTTCCGACTCGATCGGACGGCGACTGAAGGAAGGAAGGTCTCGTACAGCCTCGCAAAGTGAGTCGCCAATGCCAACCAAACCTGCTCAAGATCGGTGCGGAGGAAGGAAGCAGATGGATGCATGACCGGCGGCGGCGGCCACAGCCAGTGAGTGAGAGGCGCAGTGTTTGTCCCGGACATCCGGCCTTACTGCTTTGGAGCAGGGCAGTCAGTGAGGCCGGAAGGGAGAAAAAGCCATCGCGATGGTGGCCTAGAGCGGTGTAGCCAAGACTCAGGGGCGGAGAGGGCAAACCGCCAGACTGACCGCGTTCTGTTTCCCTCTTCTTACCGTCCACCATCAAACCTCGACTCAAAGCACTCGACTCGACTTGACTCAAGATGCTTCTCTCTTCCGCTCTCGTGACTCTTCTGACGTCCTCGTTCGCTCTGGCGGTCAGTCTTACGGGGCTTTCCATTCGACATCTCCCCCCCTCTCAGGGGTGAGCTCAGCTCATACTGACCCGCTGCGCCTGCTTTGTCTGTCTCTACAGGCCTATCATACCGTCCAGGTCGGCGTCGACGACAAAGGCAACTCGGCACTGGTGTACACTCCGCCTGAGCTGCACGCTGAAGTAGGAGGTGGGTGAGAGATCCCGCGTGCTCGTACGCCGGCGAGCCCGGGTTCGGCCTTGCGCGAGCTCACTTATCCGACGCTGATCCCTGCCTTGCACCCTCTTCAGACGTTGTGCGCTTTCAATTTAGGCCTAAGCAGCACTCCGTGACTCTCGGGTCCTTCGAGACCCCTTGCGTCGCTGTCAAAGACTACGAGGGAAAGCCCATCTTCGACACCGGACTCATTTCGGTCGACCCTCAGAAGTCTCTCCTTTGGAGTCAGGAGACGTTCAGAGACTTTGAGGTGTGAGTCTAGACTCTTAACGTGTCCCGGTCTAGGCGCTTCGTGCTGTCAGTCGGAGAGAAAGAAACGGTGAGCTGAAAGGCTGACGCACCGTCAACGTTTCCCTTTGGCCGCCACTGATCACAGTAAGGACAAGGATCCGAAGGCCATGTATTGCAAACAACAGATGCCGGTGCCTCATTGTGGCGCTGGGTGAGTCGTGTCGCTTTTGTCGGTCTAGTCGCACGACGAGAAATCGAGGCTGACCTCCTTGCGCGTCTTTTCCCTCCGATCTTTTCAGCATGGTCTTCGTTCGTGAGTCGCGCACAAGCTGAAGTTGAGAAAGTCACTAGATCGTCTGTTGAGGCTGACCTATTTCGGTCGTCTCGTCCCAGTGAACCCATCGGGCGATCACAACCAGTACAAGGCCGCCGAACTCGCCAAGATTCAGAACGGAACCGCCACCGCGACCCAGACTGCTGCTCCGGGAGCGACTGGATCTCCCTCCGGGCAGGTCGTCCATAACGTCGAGGTCGGACCTGGCGGAAAGTGTGAGTTCGAGATCATATAGCGGACCGGTCTGACGCGGCGACGCGCCGATAGACGCGTCTTCCCCGTCTTCTGTTCTCGTACTGATCAAACTGCGGCATGTGCTTAGTCATCTACGATCCTCCCTCGGTCAATGCTCGTAAGGGTGACATCGTCCGCTACTGGTTCAACCCAAAGGTGCGAAAAATCATCATCGCTTGAGATGAGCGTCATGTCACGTTCACACTCAACTGACTGCGCTGTCCTTGGTCTCTCCATCTCCTCACCGACAACTTTCCATCCCTCAGAACCATACAGTGACGGAGGGTTCGGTCATCAACCCTTGCCGCAAGAAGGACGGAGGGGTCAACAGCGGTTTCCGACCGGTCGCTCCCAATGCTCAAGGTCCTCGAGAGTCGTTCGACGTCGAGGTGTTCGATTCCATCACGCCTCGTGTCATCTACTGTGCCCAAGGTGAGTCGCCGCTAATTTTCAGCAAGTGAGAAGCGTGGCGGGCCAGAGCTGTGCAAGGACAGACGCTGACCCCCCACCGTACCCACTTCTGTCCTCCATACTACAGGGCTAGGTGGACCACAGAGTCATTGTGAACGACTCGGACCCATGACACACTTGATCAACCCCGAGAGGGACGGGCCCGCCAGCGTCGAGGGTGTCAAGGCGACGGCTCTCCGAACCGTCCTTGGCGCGCCTCCCATCGGAGGAGCGAACGACGGCGGCAACAAGGTCATCCCCGTTCAGGTCGGACCTGGAGGAAAGTTCGTGTTCGAGCCGCCCTTCGTCAAGGCCAACAAGGGGGACACCATTGTGTTCAACTTCAACCCAAAGAGTGCGTGAGCGATCGTGCTGGACCCCCTCTTGCTCGTTGCGCTCGCGCTACGTGGCTGATCAACATTCGATCTGACCTCTTCGATGATTCGCAGACCACTCTGTCACCGAGAGTCTCAACTTTGACAACCCGTGCCGACGCAAGCTGGACGGCTTCAACTCTGGCTTCCGACCTGTCGTTCCCGGCGCAGCTCCTCCTGACACGTTCAACATCACCGTCGGTGACCCTTCGGTACCTGTGTACGCCTACTGTGCGCAAGCGCTAGGTCAGGACACTTCGCATTGCGAGCGACTTGGTGAGTTCTGATCTTCCTCTTATTGGGTGCACAGGCACCGAGCACTCGATCTGACACATCTTCTTCCCCTCACGTAAAGGCCCGATGGTATGGGCCCTCAACCCTCCTGACAGCGGCCCCGGATCGTTCGAGGAGCTCAAGAAGACGGCTCTGGCGACAGTCCTCGGATCGGCGCCGAAGGGCCAGGCTTCTGGAACGACTATCGCACTCGTCGGTGGCGGCGCTGGTGAGTCAGACTTTTAGCCCGCTCGAGATTGAGGTCTGACGCCACCTTACCCCTCTGTTCTCCAGCCGCCGCGCTCGCCTCTCTGGGAGGAGTCGCGTTCTTCTTCATCCGACGACGAGCGCTCAAGCGAGGCTCGTACGCCAACGTGAGCCTGCCTCCGCGACGCGTCCGCCGCTTCTAGTCCTCTGACTGACCACTTGACGACTGTCCCTTAGATCGACGAGACCACCGCTCCTCTCGGTGAGCGATCCGAGCTCGGCGAGTTCTCGATCCCGATGCACGAGTCGGCCAACACGTCCGCTCGACCTCCGCTCGTCGATGAGGCCGGCAGAGGTTCAAGCTCGGGCGACCGACCTCTTCTCGACAGGCACTCGTCCGCCTAGATAGCTATCATAGCCTCTATATGTTTCATACGGACCACAGACCGTCTCTGCTCTGCTCATTTTCTTTTTGCTTTCCGGTGGGTGATTTGCTTTTGCCTTGCTTGGCCCGCTCTTCGCCCTGCCGCTCGTTTCTTCGCTTACACCTTTTATCTGACGTCTTGACCCATCTACGAACGATCTTCTTTACGCCCTCTGTCGCGGCATCGGCGCTGATAGAAAGTTATCGACCGGCTCAGCCAGGTCGAACGGGACGACGCGTCTTTCAAAACAAGCCAAACCGCCGGGCCTCTTCTCTTTCGAGCTGACCCCTCCAACGTCGACAAACTCCTTTCCTCAAGATCCACCCCATCCGCCTTCGCCAGCCATGTCTTCTGGCGTCCCCCCTCCCGAGGTCTACTTTGCGGACGACTTTGAGCCTACGTCGCTCAAGGTTGCCCAGCTCAGGTCAGTCCCGGTCGTCTCCTCTTGAGCTCACCCTGCCAGCGGGGCCAGTCTAGCTTCGAGCTCACTTTCCTCGCGTCTGCCCTTGCTGTACTTTAGGTCCATCCTTCTCGAGCACTCTCGTGCTCTTCCTTCGAACGCCAAGAAGCAGGAGCTCGTGAACGCGTTCATCGACACTGTGCTGCCGCTCAAGCAGTCGATCCTCCGAGCTCGCAAGAACGTAAAGAGCTCGGGCGTGGGGATCCAGATGATGGGAGAGCCAAATCTTGGAGAACCAGTGGTCAGTACATAGGCTCATCTTCCTGGTCTGTGCTCGCAGAAGGAGGCCAAGCTGACGTGAGGTGTTCGACGATGGTGGATGGCCAGGCTCCCGTGCGGAGGAGGCAGAGCCGCCAGTCGCTGGCCGCCCAAGCTCAAGCTCAGGCCGAAGAGGATCCAGACCACGAGGATGAGGTTGAAGCTGTGAGTCCACCGCTGCTGTTTCCACATGGATAGGGTGTATGCGGGACGGATGAGCGGTGGCCGGAGCTGACCTTCCTTCTTCCCTGTCCTCGCCCGCTCTGAACCTCGTCACCAGCCTCCAAAGGCAAAGCGTACCTCTCGACGGTCTTCCGCCGCTGCATCTGGCTCATCGCTTGCTGTGCCTGGTGCTGGCAAGACTATCCGACGCTCTCGATCCAAGGAGGTCCTCCCGGATCCGCCTCAGCAGGTCCAGGAGGAGTCCGAGCCAGAGGACGAGCCTGCACCAGCCCCGCCTGCTCCTGCTCCTGCTGTCGAGGAGTCCAAGCCGAGCCTGAAGCGGAAGGAGAGTGCAAAGGTGAGCATCATGCCGTTCACGGCCTCAGGAGGGTTGGGAGGCGCTTTCTGGCTGGTTACTGACCCCTCTGGACGTGTCGACGGTCGTTGCAGCATCCTGCCTTTGTGGACGTCGAGGAGAAGGAGGGCTTCTCGGACTACAACCCGTTCCAGAGCGGAGGAGAGTCGCCAGACACCAAGCGAAGCAGCGAGAAGAAGATCAGGAGAAAGGTCAGTCTCTGTCGTCATCGGCCTGCTCGCACGAGCCCGAGCTCACGTCCCTTGTGCTTGCCCGTCGCAGTCCTCGCTCGGTGTCGGGTCGTCCAAGCGACGGCAGTCCGAGATCCCTCAGACTGCTGCGACCCGAACTACAGGAGGGATGTCGAGCTCGTTCTCGATCCCCAACTTGGGTGGTTTCCGGTCGCCCGAGTCCTCGCCGGCCAACACGCCCGTCAAGCTGGAGGGCGTCTCCAACGTCGGAGGGTCGTCGTTCGCCAAGAGCAGGAAGTCGCTCCCTGCCGGTCTGACTGCCAAGAGGTTCATGCCCGACATGGACAGCCTGCAGACGCCTCCGAGGGAGTGGAAGGACGCTCAGCGGTCTGCGTCGGGCAAGCACAACCAACCCGCGGAGAACGACGAGCAAGACGAGGTGCTCATGGTGGAAGACTCGGACGAGCCATCCGAGGATCCGAGCGCCGACTACGTCGAGCACAACAGGGTCGTCTCCAACAAGCTCAACGACCTCGACGGGTCCCAGCAGTCGGACGACAGGGCGTCACGCTCTTCTCCTCCGCCCCAATCCTCAGCGCTCGTCAAGTCAAAGAAGACCAAGACGTCGCCCTCCTCTTCCGCCCTCGTCAAGCGCACCAAGGCTGCCGTCCCAAACACCGTCGCCAAAGCCTCCGTCGCCCTCCCCTCTGTCGGCGCGCTCCTGACGGGCCTCCTGTACCTCACCTACTGGATCACCGACTCGTCCTCGCTCGGCTTCTGCGACCCAAACGCAACCACCAACTCGGTCCTCCTCTCCCGCCAGGCCTCGCTCGCCTCGGCCCGGCTCTGCATCGAGCGACACGCCACAGGCGAGGACGTCGGCCCGTACGGATCGGCTGAGTCGTCCTGCGACGCGTCGGCGCTGCCGTTGACGCCGTCGTTTGTGCCCTGGCCGAGCTCGTGTACGCCGTGCCCGAACCATGGGGTGTGCGTGGCGGGGACGTTTGTTGGATGCGAGAAGGAGTATATCCTGAAGCCGAGCGTGGTGGAGAGCGTGTTGGGTGGGGTGCTTGGGTGGGAGGAGGGGAAGGATCTGTTGAGTGGGTGGCCGGGGCTCGGGAGTGTGGCGTTCCCGCCAATGTGTGTGCCGGATAACGAGAAGAGGAAGTTGGTCGGGGGGATGGCGAGGGCGATCGAGGGTCAGCTAGCGAGGGAGAGGGGTTTGAGGGTGTGTGAGGGTGGTGTGCCTAGGGACGGCGACGAGGAGGCGTTTGGAATCGACGAGGTTGCGCTCAGGGATGAGTTCCTCGACAGGAAGGATGTGAGTGCGATCTTTCAGCTGAGACAGCTGGACCCTTGCCGAACTGACGCGTGTCTTTCCCTTCCCAGCCGTCTTTCACTCTTGACCAGTTCCTCGAGATCTTCAGGATCGCCGTCAACGACTTGGTTGAGCACGGAGACATCGCATCGGGTATCAACTCCGAGTACGTCTCTTCTATTCTCGGAAGTCTACTCTCCGAGACTGACTATCCCTCTCTGATCTGTTCTCGTCCACAGTGGTCAGCGATGGCTCGCCGCTCAGCGAGGCGAGATGGGCCTCGTCTGCCAGGCTCGTGTCGGCGCGAAGGAGGCCGTCGACGCGAACAAGTCCAAGCTTGGAGGTCAGTGACTGGACTGCTTATTTTTGTTATCCCTTTGACGATTGTTGACTTCCTCTCCCCGAACTCCGTGTCCTGTCGCACTCCAGGTCTCGCCGCTCTTGTCACCAGTCTTCTGGCCGCTCGGTCGATGCTGTCCGCCAGCTCTGCAGAGCGCAAGAAGGTCGCCGAGCTCGTCCAGGTCGCTCTCGCCAAGCTGAAGGAGCAGCAACGTCTTCACTACCTCGACCCCGTCCAGGCTCCCGATCCTTTCCTCGCGCCCGCCCACCTGCGCGACCTCGTCCTCGCCCAAGAGCACTCGGTCGCCGCCCGCCAGCGACTGTGGAAGAAGGTCGGCGCCGTCGTCGAGGGCAACGCCAACATAGGCACCAGCGAGACCGAGGTCCGCGGGGAGGTGCACCAGGTCTGGGAGTGGAAGGGCGCGCCACTCGCTGCCTAAAAAGCCGTCCCGGTCCCCGGTTCTCTTTCGCTCTCTCTTTACTTAATCTCTCTCAGCCCCTTTGGTTCGATTCGATCTGATGTTCTCATGTTTCCACTTTTCCTCCGCCGCGGGCTCAGTTGATGGCTTGTGGGAGAGTATCGATTGACACAGAAGGATCGAGACAGAGAACTTCGGCCACGCATCCGGCCCGGCAGCGGCTTGTTTGACGGTACGTAAGACCACTTTTTTCTCTCGACCAACAAGCGCGCTCTGACCTACGCCTGATCCGCTTCTCCTTCCATAGTCTGCTGTCTGCTGTGGTGCAAGAGGAGTTCTGCATCACCAGCTCGAAGAGGACGGACCAACGCGCGCCTTCTGTTCTCGACAAACAGACGGCCGAACTCCGCCACCGCTTTGGCAGCTCACCTTCTGACCCCTATGCGCCGACCTTCTTCTTGTTTTCCTGCTCTCCGTCCGCTTCTGGGTCATCTGGACATGACAGGATCGCACCTGTTTTTCACTCTCTAACCATCATCACCCTCGCCGCCGCTCCCGACTTTTCCGACCTTCCTCTCGACCTTCGATCCTCTTCGCCTCCCTCGTCACTCCTTCAGCTCTCTTTCTCCCGATCTCGACCTCGTTACCGCAAACAGGCAAACCTCACCTCACCTCGCCTCTTCATCTTCGGCCGTCAGACATTCGTCCCCGCCGCACATCGCTTGCTAGCCCCACCCCACTCTCTTTTCATCTCGCCTACCCTTCCACCGTCTCACCGTCTATGTCGTACTACTACGAGCGCCAACCGGAACCGGAGTCATCGTACGGAGGTCACCTTCTATCGCCTCCTCCCTCGGTCGACGACGAAGACGCGGCCGACACCTACTCGCTCATCTCGCTCAGGAGTGAGTCCGTCTCTTGCCTTCGCTCTCTACCCATGTCTCCACCACCCAGATAGGCAAACCCCAGTCGACAGCGCACACCCAAGTCGACAGCGTCACTCGGGCTCCCCCCAATCCCTTCATCCTCAATCTCGGCACTTTCCAACTCCCCATCCGCCCCTCTGACGCCAAGCCCCGCCCCCTCCCCTCGATCTGGACCTTGACCCCTCTGACACACCTTCTTATTGTTTGGTCTTGACCTTGACAGGTTCGCAAGTCGACGCCTACTTTGACACCGACTACGACGGACGACTGCTGCAGAACCAGAACAACACGTATCTTTTGCCGGTGAGTCTTCCTTGCGGAGGGCTTCTGAGGCGGGGGGTGAAGCGGAGTGACGAGCGGTGCAGGGCCAGTCCGCCTGACCTTTTGGCTCTCTTGTTTGTTTGTTTCTTCCTCGCTCGCTTCGCTCGTCGGATCGGCTGTGCCGTGCTGGGATATCTGGGACAGGCCGACGATGAGGAGATCAATCGGTCCGTCTCCATATCCTCCTTCAATCGCCGCAAGAACTTTCTCGCATCTGTACCAAGCTCATCAGCCTCCTGACACTTTTTTGCGTACGCAGGTTGTCCTCCCAGAACCACATGCTCTACATGCGCAACTCGTCCGCCTTCGTTGGTCCGCTTGCCGAGACGCTCGAGGAGGCACAGGCGACTGGGTTCGGCGTGCCGACGGTGTTGGACGTCGGGTGCGGAGGAGGTCAGTCCGGATCTCTTTCTGCCTCTCTTTTCGAGCTCAGAGAGTCTGCTCCTGCTGACAGCGCTGATACGGGTCGTTGAACCGCACAGGCGACTGGATCATCGCGCTGGCGCGTCAGTTCCCGTACGTCGTGTGTCTAGGCGCGGATCTGGTGCCGGTACAGCGGAGGTGGGTTTTCAGCGTCTCTCTAGTATGATGGAGGACGTCTGCTGACCATCTGCTTTGTCTCGGCCCGCTCAAGCTCGGATTGGGTGCCGGAGAACTGCTCGTTCGAACTCGCCGACGTCGACCGTTCCGTCCCTTGGCCGGAGAACAGCTTTGATGTCGTCAGTCTTCCATCTTCCTCAAACCGCCGCATCCAGTCTTGCAGCTGACGCCCAGATCTTTCCTTGTAGATCCACGTCCGGGACATCAACTGTGGGATCACGAACTACAACCTTCTGATCGAGCGGCTCGTCGGCATCTTGCGTCCAGGAGGTCAGTCCTATCTACGCCACGCCCGTCTGCACTCTCTCTTCTTCTCCTGAATCTGACCTATTCTGATCCTCATCTTCCAGGTATGATCCTCCTCGCCGAGCCAGAGGTCGCTGTCTGGAGCGCAGCAGACGACCACATTGTCCCCGTCACGTTAGTCTCTCTCGCACCTCTCTCATTCCCCGCACTTGAACCCGACTCTGACTCCTCCTCCTATCACTGGCCGCGTGCAGCCTCGAAAACTTCATCACCTCCGTCCGCTCCGGTCTGTCCCTCCGCTCCATCGACCCAGACACCTCCCTCCACCTGTACTCCTCCCTCCTCCGCACCGGCGCTCTCCTCGACCTCCACCACGACGAGGTCGGAACCCCCCTCTCGGACTACATGACTGGCGAGTCCCAGTCTTCTCTCTCTTTTGGTTTGTCCGCCCCCCCCCCACACCACCCCGGGCTCACTTCTCACCCGTTTCTGACCCCCCTTTCGCGCATGACGGGACGTGAAACAGACCCGACCCTCAACCAAACCCGCGCGCTGAACCAAGGATGCTTTGACGGGTACATCGACGCGTGCAAGACGTTGATGCTCAGCACGGGGATGAGCAGGCAAGAGGTCGGACTGACCCAGTGGCATGCGAGGGAGACGTTGGCCCGGCCGGAGGCGAGGTACTTTACGAGGTGGTTTTATTGTTGGGGGAGGAGGCCGGGGTGGGGGCAGTAGGGCTTTGATCTTCCTGCCTTGTGTTCGGTGTGTCTGTGCCTCTGCCATCCGTCCGAACCCTTTCGTCAAAAAAGGAAAACGCCATAGCGTCCCCGTTCTTCTGCCCTTCGATTTCTGCCTGCCTTCCATCTCAACCCGTTTGCCTCTGTTGTGTCTTCCTCCTCCTTTCCTCTTCTTCTCCTTCACCGTAGATACTTTGGCCTCTCGATCCTGTCTCGCTCTCTCTCGCTTCGGTTTCAGCAATACCTCGTCTCATCTCAACCTTGATCTCCCTTGTCCGTTCCCATACCGATCTTTTTCCGCATACCAGTTCCTCTGCTTCCCCTGTGCTCCGCTTTCATCTTTGATCTCATCTCTTTGCCCTTGCCCTTCTTCTTGCCTCGACCGAAAGAAAACGCTTCACGTATCTCGTCCAGCAGATCTCCTACGCCTCCACCTCCATCCCCATCCCCATCCCATCACCACCCTCCAACCCCGCCGCCCCCGCCCCCGCCTCCCCCAACGCAGCCGCCGCCGCAGCCGCCTCCTTCCTCGCATGCACTGACTGATGCCTACTCAACTGATCCGGCCTCGCAAACCTCTTCTCACACTTCCCACACCCAAACGGCTTATCCCCCGTATGCGTCCGGATATGCTTCGTCAGATTGCTCGCCTCCACGAACGCCCGATCGCAGTGCGGACACGCAAACGGCTTGATCCCGTCGTGCGTCCGTTTGTGAATGGTGAGAGACGCAACGAGCGTGAAGGCTTTCGTGCAGCCTGGGTGGTCGCAGACGAAGGGCTTCTCGTTGGTGTGCCGACGTTGGTGTTGCGCGAGGGTGGCGGCCTCGGAGAAGGTTTGGGAGCAGGTCGGGCAGACGAAGGGTTTGTGGCCCGTGTGGGCTTGGATGTGGCGCATGATCTTTTGTTTGGATTCTGATGCGGGGGAAGAGGAAAGTGGGGGAGGGGAGTCAGCTGTCGTACGAGTTTGAACATGAAGAGTTGAGACGGTGGGAAGCGAGACTCACTGAAGATGGGTCCGTTCAGTCCTCGCTCGCATCCTTCCCAGCCACAGGTGTACGACTCCTTGCCGCTGCCGACGTGGACCTTGTTGATGTGCTCGGTGAGCGTCGTCGTGTCCTCGAAGACCTCGGTGCAGCCCGTGTACCCGCACGCGTGAATCGACGGCACTCCCGCGACGGAGGAGGCCGTCGAGTTTGACCGTCGATGCGAGGCGGTGATGATCTTTGGGTGGTGGACATGAGCGTGGTGGTGACCAGGGTGATGGGTGTGCACGTGCGGGTGAGGATGAGGGTGAAGATGGTGAACGTGGACGTGTGGCGGGTGTCCGTGCTGGTGTCCGTGCGAGTGCAGATGAGCGTGCGAGTGATGGTCGTGCGGGCGGTGGTAAGGGTGCGGGTGGAGATGCCCGTGGTGATGGTGAGGCTGGGGATGTTGCGAGCTCGAGCTAATGGATGCAGAGTCTGAGGTCGATCCGGTCGAGGATCCAAAGGGAGGCGGAACGAGCGGGAACTCCTGCTTGGCGTTGAAGCTAAAGTCGGACCCGGGACTATCTCGGTAGTCCTGAGAGAATATGCCGGCCGACCCCGTCGACGGCGACGAGTTGAGGTGAAGCTGTTCTCCAAACGAAGCCATGTTCGTCGGCGGAGGCGGCGGAGCCATCGTGCCCATCTGAGGCAGCCCCATCCCTGCTGAGCTTTGCGGCGGAGGGAGAGGGAGTGGGCCGGCGAGATGATCCCTGAGGAGATGCTGGAGTAGGATCTCGGATGGACTGAGTTCGGCCGCCCCTGCGCCTGCGCCGTGACCTGCCTCGTTCTCCTGCCTAACCATGTCGGCCGCGACCGACAGCAGATGAGGATCCGATCCCCACTGACACGTCAACGCGCTGACCGGCGCGGCCGAAGGAGGCTGTTGAGCGACCAGCGACGGCAGGGACGAGTCGTGTGATGGAGGGGCGCCAAAGACAAATGGCTGCTGTTCTGGCACGGTCGGCAGGTGGGACGACGTCGACCGGAAGTGCTCGACGAGCTGGTCAAGCGTCGGGAACGACTCGTTGCAGTTTGACCACTCGCAGTTGAGCGACGACGGCTCAATCGACGACACGGGGCTCTGTGAGTGGAGCGGAGACGACGTCTGTAGACCTCCGTTGAAGAAGCCGTTCGTCGTGGCCGGAGAGAGCTGTGCCGAGTCGGTAGACGAGAGAAAGGTGTCGAGAGGCGAAGGTTGTTGCGAGTAGTCTGGGTGGGTCGGGAAGGCGGGTTGCCGGAAGGGTGGCACATCGTTCGCTGGCGAAGTCGGGTTATTGGTCGTGGACGAGAGAGCGGCATCGAGGAGGACGGAAAAGTTGGAGTACAGATCGTCCGACGCGGAGGGCGGTAAAGGCAGCGCCGGAGGAGGCAGGCTTCCGGACGAGTCCGAGCTGGGAAGCATGTCAAGCTAGAAGGGATCAATAGAAGGGAAGCATCATCAGCAAGCGTCTTAGCTATCCGACACTGTGATGGCTAGGACTGACGAGGCGTTCCGAGCTTGGCTCGCTCTGGATGGACGGACTGTTGAACGCGGACGCCACCGTCGACTCGTACGTCGTCTCGCGCGGCTCCGAGAACGCATCCGGCGTCGACGAGGGACCCATCAGATCAATCGGCAGCTGTGGGAACGGCGTGTAGCTTGGATGGCAACAGTCCAGCTAGGACGAGAGGAAGCGACAAGGCGTGTTCGGTCAGCACCGGCCGGACGCCCAAGAGGTTCTCTCGCCCCTCGCCTAGGTCGAGCACCAGGGATGCACTCACGTATTGATCAAACTGTCCAAAGTCTGTCCCGTCCAGAGTGCACTCCCACGAGTCCTGGAACCCGCACGAGCACTCGAGGACCTGTCCTTGGCCGTCCTGGACGAGCACATGGTCGTCTCCCTCTCGCCCTTCCCCCTCTGGCGTGTCCGTTACCGGCATTCGCGAGCTCGACGACCTCCTCTCTAGCCTGGCCTCTCCGCACCCAGCGCACGGTGGGACCGAGAGGGAGATGACGCACTCCTCGTCGTCGCATATGGTGTCGTCCTCGCAGTCTGGCGAGTCGCAGGGCTGGACAAAGTCGAAGCAGCACGAATCCGTCGGGTCGAGCTCAACGTCTCCCTCGCACCCTTCAGGAGACAGCTCGTCCTCCTGGGAGCTCGTGCCAGATGACTCGCCGTGCGGGAGGTCGCAGCAAATGACCTGAGGCTCCCGGTAAGGAGACGAGGGGCGCGAGGAGGGCATGGTGTGTGCTGGAGGGAAGGAAGCCAGACGTCCAAGTGACAGGGGAGGAGAGAACATGGTCTGAGTGTCAGCTCGACCGCTCAAGATGCTCATCCTCTTACCGAATCGGAAACTAAGACGACAGCACTCACCAAGCAAGCCGATATCCGAGAACCTGGCTCTGAGCTTTGAGGACCAGCAGGGAGGAAGGTGGCGGTAAGCGGCCGACCTCCGTGAAGGAGGACGAGACAGTCCGGAGGCCGTCGATTGCGTGCCCCCGGATCAGACGCAGAAATCGCAGAGCAGAGCAAAGCATGGCGATGAGACCAGACAGAGAAGTAAAATGGGATGACGAGGATCTCCAAGACGTGTTCTGCATCCTCCGAAGAGAGCAGCTCAGGCGTCGGCCTTCTCGGGCAAAGAAAGACGGGGAAGACGACCGCATGCGGGGTCAATCAGGCGCGCTCAGGCGGTCAAGCAGACGACCAGTCTGGTTCAAGGACATGGAACGGACTTGATACAACGATGAGATAACCAAAGAGATCTACAACGAAAGACACCATCGGAAGAGGCAACCTACCAACCCTTCCACGGAACCCAAACGTCCACGACCGTGTCGGCCTTGCCGCCGTCGGACGAGTCTACGACGTAGAAGAACGGGTATGCGGCCAAGGTGATACAAGCATGTTGCTGTAGATGGTAACGGAGAACGAAAGGACGAAAATGACGTCAGCGAAATGAACGGTCTGCGGCGTCCAGTTCGTCGTCTAGATCATGCAGACTCACCGGTACGATCCTAATCTTCACCCCGACCTCCAGCCCATCCCTCCCGATCGGCAACGCATCCGCATCCTTGACCCTCTCCTCATCCCTGACCATGATCCCATGCTCCTGACTGACCCTCCCCAACCTCCAGCCCGTCTCCGCCCACCCCTCCCCCTCGCCCTCTAAATCCAAGATCCTTCCCAACCCCTTCTCCGGCCCCGTCTCCTTGCTCATCGCCAAGCAACCAGCATCACACATCATCTCGTTCCTCTGCGGGTACGCCGAGATGACGGTCGCGATCACCGAGCACGCGACGTGCGGGAGCGAGGTGAGCGAGGTGGCGATCTGTTGGAGGTCAAGGACGCAGTAGTTGCCGGCATGGAGCTCGAGTTCGCCGGATAGGTCTGGGTGAGATTCGGTCTCGGCGGAGTGGGCGGTGGGTGTGGAGCCGACCGAGAGACACCACTTGTGGCTGGCATACTTGGATTGGATGGAGGCCGGGAGGGAGGACAGAAGCCTGTCGGCCATCTTGCCACCGATGTCAGCGCACTCGACTTCGGTCGTCAGGTGGTCGTGCGCTTGTGATTGACAGGTCTGACAGAAAGCGTAGAGATGGACGAGCGGCGGTCAGTCGTCAGGGCAGATGACCGGGTAGATGCAATGGCGTCAGGACGGCGTGAGACTCACGGATCCATAGCTCTGTCCGGCATGCACGTAGAAGCCGAACAAGGACAGAACGGGTGACTCGAGGACCTGTGAGACGAGCTTGGGTAGCTCATCGGCGGCAGGCAGGAGACCCGCTCGGCTGAAAGAGGCGACAAAGCATCCAAAGTCAGCATGTAACAGGACTGTCGGCCAAAGGCGAGATCGATGCAGCGGTACTTACTGTCCTCCGGAATCTATCTTGATGAAGCAGGACCACTTTGACTTGTACTCGGGGTCCAGGGCGGCGATGCGTTCGAACTCTTCGAGACCCTTGACCTGGTCAGGGTGGTCGATCATGACTCTGAGCTGTCCGCCAAAGGGAGAGATGGCATCTTGGAACGATGCGAGGTCGGAGAGAAGAGTGAGAGGAAGAGGGAGGGCGTAGAGCAGCTGATGGCCCGACGAAACAGGGAAGCATCAGCACGATGAGATCGAAGAGAAAGCACGCTCAAAGATACAAAGCTGACTCACATCGTTGATAGACCCATCCTCGACGAGTGGTAGCAGATGCCACAGCTCTGGCATGGTCGAGACGACGATCGCCTTGGTCTCGCCGGTCGACGACTTTAGCTGCATGCGCACTCCTTCGGTCGTCTTGTGCGTCTTGACGTGGGCACGGAAGGTCGACCCAAACGCGTTTGCCTTGTTGCCCATGGCAGCGCAGTTCTGAGGTTGGCGAGTAAAGATGGGAGAGAGCAGGGTCAACGGTTGAGCTTGACGCGTTTCACTCTTTGGCACATATTCCAGCCCAGCCGTTGCCCAGCAGACAGACAGATCCAGTGCATCGACCGCCAGACAGACGGGCATGACTAGTGTCGAAAGTGGCCAGCATGGGACGCGACGATGAAGAGAAAGGGAGACGGACCTGGGCGAAGCGAGCTCGGTCAATCACCAGCGCGGGCGTCCGGATCTCGTTCAGCTTGAGGCCGACGAGCGCATCTTGCAGCGGCTTCTGCTCGGACAGAGTGGCGAGCAGATAGGGCGTGGAGCTTTGTGGCGGTAGTCTCATCGTGTCGGAGGCGGGGAGGGAAGGTGGTGGTCGACGGCAAGGTGGAGTCAGAAGGACGGAGGGCCGGCCTCTTCATCGCTCATCTGACTCGCCGCGGTCAGCGACCGGCCATCGTCCGAGCGACCGGGTAGATCAATAATGCAGACAGCATGATCTAGAGACAAGAAAAGCTCGACGCGCTCGTTCGTGTCCCAGGGGGAGGTGGTTGTCTGCAGGGAGAGTGAGTGACTTGACGAAAGAGGGGTGAGCTCGCGTCTCGGACGAGCTCACCTCGTCGTCCCCTCGACCACATCTCTCCTCCAACACTCCCTCGCTTCATCAGTCTCAGCGGCATGGCTGCTTCTCCGTCCTGGCCCTCCTCTTCCATGTCGGATGACGACGGACCGTCCTCGTCGTTCACCGCGCCTGTCGTCTTGTTAAAGGGGCCCGGGCCCTCAGACGAGGCGGGCCTGTATCCTCAGCTCGCTCGCCATATCTCGACCGTCCTCGCCTCCCCGCCATCTGACCCTCCCTCCTCGTCCTTCCTCGAGGTGCTGAACGGAGCCGAAGTCATCCGAGCTACGAAGGATCTGTCGGCCTACGCAGAGCCGACGCTCGTTAGCTTCGACAAGCGGCAGGGCAAGCCTGGCCTGCGCGAATGGAAAGACTGGAGGCTCAACGTCAGTACCCTCTCGGCTTGATGACTCAAGCACACCTTCTGCGGGTAAGATGCTGACCGCTGTGGTTTGATCGACCCAGATGTATCGCACAAAGAGGAAGGTTGCCAGAGGTCGAGCTCCGCATTGGCGCGACATCTGGGTTAGCCCAACTTTCGTTACGAGTGTTCCTCGACCATGCCGCTAATGCACTTCATCTGAACTGTCTGTGGAATGCAGTATGAGGACTGGGAAACCATAGAGATACCAGAGCTTGAATGGTGAGGTCCTATCCAGCCCTTCGACAACGCTCGCTGACCCCTGAACGTTGATGTGGCAGCACCCGACCTCCCGCTGCACCTCTGGATCTCTTTACAGGCCTCCGAGCCTACTTTTGCCAGGATCTCATCTACAAGGTATGTCTGCAATTACGTTCCAGGTGCGGGCTGTGCTGATATCCGTCTTCTTTCGCTTTGCACGCAGGCGGGAGCCAACCCGGACAGCTATCCCGCTCGCTCTCGGGTCCTGCAGCAATCGCTCATAGACGTATTCACAGCGTTCGGAGGCACGGTCATGTGAGTTCGAAGTCGCCAGCTACCGCTTAATGGACCTCTCTGAATCTGATTGTCCGTGCAGGTCCAAACCCACGCACGAGACCACCCACTGCTTCTCGTCCGATTGCGAGGTTCGTTCCGCATCCAGTCTGTCCTGTCATCTTCCCCGCACTCATGTTGGAATGCACGTTTCTGATGTAGAGGCAAGGCCAGCTGTCTGACGTGATGAGGGACAAGATGCTGATCCTACACCCTCACTGGTACGTACGTGTGTCTTGTCCAGCGTCAGTAAGGAAGCTTAAACATTATCGTTGACCTTTTCTCGACAGGATCTGCCTCAGCGTGGAACTCGGCGCGTTGGCTCCTACGTCTGTGTTCGAGCTCAAACTTCGTCATCCGGTCACCGCGTTCACGGCGTCCGACAACTACTCCTACTACGGTTCGCACTACAAGAACGCATTTTTGCCATCCCTGAATGACACACACAGCGGCCACGACGAGGAGGGGGTTGCGCCTAGCATGTTCACGGTCGTCGGCCTCGTCGTTGGCGGACACGAGCCTCCGGGAGCACCCTTGTCGCCTTCGCTCATCGGTCGGCGCCTCTTCTTCGACTGCTCAGCAACCCCGGCCGGCAGAAAAGGTGCTCCTCCGCAGCTGGCAGCAGCTGTGGCTGCGTTCGTCGGTCGCTCCGAGGCCAGGGTCGTGGACGACGCTCGGACGGCGGACTGGCTCGTTGTCTCGGAGCGATCCGGGCCTACCTACTGGCACGTAAGTCGACGGTCGGGCCTCTGGACAGCGCTTCCTTACTGAAACTGCTGCATCACTCTTTGTCAGGGTCTCTCCAACCCGAGCAAGATCATGGGCACGCTGCAGCACCTGCTCGCCCACTTTGATCGCGTCGACGAGGAGCCGATCGACCCGCGCTCGGTGCGTGTCCTTCCGGTTCAGTATCGTGTAGGATGATCCTGCTGACCAGATCTTCTTTCGTCACTTACAGAGCCTGCTCTACTTTCCTCTGCCCGCCACGACGACCAAGACCGCCGCTCGGCTTCCCGACGCTGCCTTCTTCATCTCTCCAAGCTACCCGGAAGACTACCGTCTCTATCTGGCCGGACTGGCCGAGGCACTCGATCAGAGACAGTCAGTCCCGTTCCAGAGCCAACGTGCAGCGCGATTGACCGACTTCTTCTTGGTCCGCTTTCCAGACGACCGCTGGAGGAGTCACCGACGCATCTTCGTTCCAAGAGCCCAATCACCATCGCGCCCTCGACCGATAACGCCCATCGGGTCGGTCCACACTTGCTTCCGAGAGTACGTCCCTGCGACTTTCGCCTTCACTCACTTGCTGCGCGTGTCGCCCCGACGCACGCTGACCATTGGCTTCGAATCAGTTCCTCGAGGACTCGTTCCTTCACCTTGATGGTCCATCCATCTTCGATCTCGAAGAGGAAGTCTTCCTGCAGGAGGAGCTCGAGTGCTTCTCGCCTTCAAAGCTTCCGAAGAACTTCGCGCGAGCCGAGTTTCGACCGGAGCGACTAGACGACGAGGCGTTCGCCAAGCTGAACGATGTTAGTCCCCCCAACCCATCCTCTTGCTGGCCCACCCTTCGAATCGACGGACGCTGATCGAGTTCTTCTGGTGGCAGATCGAAGAGAGATGGCAGCACTACTCCTCGGTCAGTCCATCCGAGCTCGTCTCAGCTTTCATCTACGCTCTCGCCCTTCATACGTCGTACTTTTCTCTTTCCGACAAGACTGTCCAGCCTCAGACGTACTACGACACCAAGCGCATCTGCGAGTGCAACTCCTGCCGAGTCTTGCCGCAGTGAAGGCTCTTGCCGCTGTCGCCCGCCTATCTCTAACGCCAGCCTGTCTCTCTCAAGGCGCACATCTCTTCACTTCGCCTCGCGCCTCGCTTTCAAAAACGATCTTCATGAACTCCCCCCC
>BTPH01000056.1:217709-228460 GCA_036245725.1 Mrakia hoshinonis
GATTTCCAGATCCTCTTCTCTCTGCGCGCGCGCGTAAGATCCATCTCATCTCATCCCCTCTACCTCTACTGCCGGATAACCTTCACCGCCGTCTTGGAGAACACATAGCTAAGCCCCGATGCGGCCGTCGTCGCGCCGACGGTCCACTGCATCCCTGTGAGGATCAACGAGGTGTCGAACCCGGTGATCAAAGGGGCGACGGTGGTTGAGCCCATAAGGACGAGTTGGAGGAGCGTGTTGAGCTGCGGGGGGAGTGGGTTGTGACGAGGGTCAGCCGGGTAGGGGAGAGAGGCAGAGGGCAAGGGAAGAGGGGAGAGGGGAAGAGGGACAGACCTTTCCGATCGTGTTGGGGTGGAACTCGACTGAGGGAGAGGCGAGGTCCCAGTAGCGGCTCCATGTTTTCTGGGGGTGGGAGAGG
Organism: Mrakia hoshinonis; assembly: GCA_036245725.1. Classification (NCBI taxonomy): domain Eukaryota; kingdom Fungi; phylum Basidiomycota; class Tremellomycetes; order Cystofilobasidiales; family Mrakiaceae; genus Mrakia; species Mrakia hoshinonis. The sequence goes on from BTPH01000056.1 coordinate 218,128, forward strand.
AGAGGGTTGGGGTCAACCGTTCGCAAAGCGTCGAGGGAGATCAAAGAGCGACGGAGGAGGAACGAACAGGTGGTGCGAGCGTCTTGTACCGGAGGTAGAAGGCTGCGACGGTCAGAGCGACGTCGCGGCCGAGGATGAGGATCGCGAGAGGGACTGCAGGTGGAGAAAAAGTGAAGGTTGGGTGAGCACCAGGTATGGGCTGGGGGCTGACCTAAGGGGGAGAACTGACGAGGAAGAAGTCCACCGTAGGTGAGCGAGCATGTCAGGGTGGTCATGAGGATCTTGTCGGCCTGATCAAAGACGTCAAAAGCCGGATCTCGGTCAGCGCAAAGGAGGAGAGAGAGACGTCGTCGGAGAAACGCGACGGGACGTACAAGTGGGTCCAAGGCCATCCCTGCGATGCTGCCCATGTTGTACCGTCGGGCAAGAAAGCCGTCGACCTGATAGCCCAGATGTACGAGCAGCGAGGAACGAGTCAGCGTGCGGTCGGTTCGTTCATCTCCGAGGCGAGCTCACCCAGTCTGTCAGTCCGGCGTACGCGAGCAGAGCCGTCGCCGTCACGTGGTCCCCATGGATGATCGAGTAGGCCAAGATCGGGCAGGCCAGTATGCGAGAGACGGTGAGGGCGTTCGGAATGGTGTAGATGTTCTCGTGGAGGGGTGTGGGAGGTGTTGTCGGGGTGAGGGACGGGGTTGCGTCCTGCGCAGGTGATGGCCACACAGAGGTCAGCTTCCAGCTCGAGGGGTGGTTTTCCACGCCGAGCACTCACGTTTGATGGTGATGCTGGTATCAAAGGTGTCTGTTTGGGTGATGGTGTAGGCGTGGGAGGTTGGGGAGACGCAGAGGAGAAGGGCGACCGGAACGAGCTGGGGAGAACAGCTCGTCCGACACCGGGCCGAGTCGTCAAACGGCCAAACGAGGACCGAGATGACGGGAGAGTGATAAGTGGGCTCGAACGATGAGCTGTCCTTCCTATTGACGCGAGCAGAGACATGTCGGGCGCGAAGGGCGAATGTTGCGGCGTGCAAAGGGTGATGGATGGAGGTGGTGAGCTCGAGCTCCTCCTCTTGCTCGACAGCCAGCATCTCCTCTGGTCGCCGCGATGAAGCCATCCTCGTTCGCCATCTTTACGCTCATCCACCTCGCTCTCCCGCATGTGGCGTCCAAGAAGGCTCGCTTCCCAGCCGAGCTCGTCAACCAGGTGCTGCAGGTCATCCTCCGAGAGGCCCTCGACGTGAGTTCCCTCTCGGTCCGCTCGTGCTCGCGTCGCCCATGAAGCTCACATCCCTCGCTTCATTGTCACGACAGCCGTATGAGGACCTGACGCTGGATGAGCTGATGGCCGAGATCCGCTCGTTCGCGCCACACGACGAAACTCGACGCATGGAGGCCGAGACGCGAGAGGTCGTGAGTTGCAGTTGAAGCCGCTCGCCGCGATAAACTTGCCACTGAATTTTGCTATCCTCTCGCAGCTCGGCATGCTCCAACAAACGGATCACATCCACGATTTCATCAAGGCGGTCAACGCGCTCCTGAGCCAGCGAGACGAGGACGTAGGTTCACGTCGCGCTCGGGCTCAAGCTCAGCGGTCGCCTGCGTTTGCTGACCGCTGTTTCACCTCCATCTCGCTTTCTAAAGAGCATCGCACCGCTATATGTCATCGTGAGTGCCTATCGCGGAAGTACAGAACGAGTGTTCGTTTGCTGATGATGTCTATGCCCTCATCGCCTTCAGGACCGGCGGTCGCCGTTGGGACAGTACATCCGTCGGGCGACACTCTCGTTCCAAAAGATCCCGTTTGAGGCGCTGAGCAAACTTCAGCTGCGTCTGGCGCGATGGTGTGAGGGTGCGGCCAGGACGCAGGGCGAAGGTGAGCCTTCAGACATCCGCTCGACCTCTACCGACACTGATCTTTCCCCCCCGCCCGGCCACAGCCGAGCTTGAGGTGAAGCCTCTGGACCAGATGCAGGAGACAAGGACAAAGGCATTTGAAGAGTGCGTCTCCTGTGCATTCGATCGAACATCAAATCAGGACTGACAGACAGTCGCCACAAATTCTCCTTGCAGCTACCGGGCCGCTTTGGCTGCAGGAGACTACACGAAGACGATCTCGTCACTTCAAAAGTTTTTCGCTTACCAGTTTCCGAAGCAAGATCGGTCAGTGCTCGAGATCTTCCTTCTGGGCAGAGGCGTGCCTGAACATCAATCGTTTGCCCCCGTACAGCGGACTGCACCAGCATGCGCTGCTGAACATGGCGAGCTTCCATCTACAGGAGGAGGAGTATCCTGCTTGTCGCCGGGTACGTCCTGCCAAGCTTCAGATAACACGCGTCCAAGATGCTGACACGCTATCTTCCGCATCGTTCGGTTTGGCAGGCTCTGGGAGAAGCCATCAAGATCGCTCGCTCGGCGGGCGACAAGTCGTGCCTCGAGACCTGCATGTCGTAAGTCTCAGTGATCCAAAGTCTTGAATTCACGAGACTGACCCGTCATCCGTCCTTTCGCAGCCTTCTTCGACGTCTGGATGCGGCTCAACCCAACTACGCATCCACATCGTCCTCTGCGTCGGCACAACCTACGTTCGAGGACCTTTCGTCCCTCTCTGCCCTCGATCAACTCTGGGAGCTCAAGAACGCACTCAGCCTCGTGAGCGCCGTCGCCATGTCTCTCTCGTCGGATCGTCTCTGACTCCCGATCCCTTCCTATCTCGCCCAGGGTGACCCTGTCCCGACAGCCTTCCACCGCCTGTACCTCGCCATGGGAAGGCAAGAAGCCGACCTCCATCCTGCCCCGCCAACGGCAGCCGAGAGCGCCGCAAAGAAGGATAAGGACAAGGACAAGAATGGGACCGACGACGCTGGCGTCAGACGTCCCGACGTGGATGAGGGAGCCTGGCACGCCGTCACAAGCACGCTCTGGGGCATGCTCGGCGAAGAGACCCTTCAAGAACTACACGAGGACCTTACCTTCACCTCGCCGACGCTCGACACAGAGTCAAGACTCACGGTCGTCCAGTCGAGAGCGCTCAGAGTAAGTGGCGTCTCCGCCTGCTCTCTAGCCTCGTTTGCTGACTGCCGGGACTTCACTCACAGATGTCCCGCGCCGGAGACTATGCGTCGGCCCTCAAGCTGCTCTTCTTGCCCTCCTCCGTTGCATCGCTCACCCTGCACCAGTACAAGTCCTGGGCGGCATCGGTCTGGGAGATCCTGCTCCTCCAAGCGCGCAGGAAGGACCAGCGGGACGTGCTCGAATTCCTCTCCGTCGTCATGGGCACCGAACTGCCCAACAGCGAGCTTGACGGCCAGGACGTCATGAACCTCACTCCTAGTTTGGGCGCCAGAAAACGATTGAATGGGCGGGACAAGATCACCAACGAGCTGAAGCGGGCGCGGGTGATGCTGGTCCGTTCAACCGCCTTCTGTCCCATCACCACTGGATATGCGCTGACGCTCTGTTCTTTCTGTTCTTTCCGTCCGGCAGGATGCTCGCCAACCAACGTCCGCAATGCCCGACGTGCTCTCGGCGATGGAGGTCTCGCGCTCTTTGGGTCTGCACGGTCTCCATCGATTGACAGTCCTCATGCTGGCGGACGTCTCGGTCGACATGGGTATGGCAGACTATGCAGAGAGTCTCGTTGACGAAGTCTATGGACAGGTGAGTTCCGACAGACCCACTCTTCGGTAAATCCCGATTCTGACGCCCATCCACGATCTTCGTGCGCCAAGGTCATCATCTCGCGGGACGCGGAGCTCAAGGGGTATGCGTCCTTGACAAAAGCGAGAGCGTTGATCGTCCGGTCAGCAAAGTCGGAAGACAGAGGTGCGTTCAACTCGTCTTTTCGATCTGCGGACCAGTCTTCCCGTTCTGACTTGCTCTTCCTTCCAACCGTCTCTTTACACAGTCGCACTTCTTCTCTCCTCCCTCCCTCATCTTCGCACCGCCGCGCAACACTACACGGCCATCTCGCTCTTCTCCTCCGTCCTGCATGCGCTCCGCCTGCACGCGACCGTCCTCCATGCGCTCGGGCCAGAGTACGAGCACGACCGGGACGAGGTGGCGACGGAGTTTGCGCGCGTCGAGGACGAGTGGGGGCGTGCAAGGGGAGGGGTTCAGATAGGGTCGGACGAGGAGCCAGAGACGGGGGAGGGGACGCTGGATGAGAGCATGCAGGAGGTCTGGGAGTGCGCGAGGGGAGTGATGGAGGTGGGCGTGGGTATCTCGCTGGGGAGGGTATGAGATGAGACTTCCAGAACCTGGCAGGTAGACCGACTCGTATCAGTGAATCCAGAGGTGGATATACCGAAAGTTATCCTGCCTCGTGCGTGACGGTCCTTCGACCTCCCCTTGGCCCCGCGGCAAGTGATTCTCCGAGATCTCGCGCGGCGGCCGCCGCCCAGAACCCTGGCAGATCTGTGCGTCCTCGTCTCACTCTGAGAAAGCTGTGCTCTCGTCGGTCGATGCCTGTCGAGACTGACCTCTTTCGGAGACCGCACAGCAAATAAAATGCATGCTCTGTCGAGACGTTCGCGTGGGGCGGATTGGTGACGCGTCCGGGCTGGGAGTCGAGGTCGCCGAATGCAGACGAGAGCCCCTCCCTCAGACAACGACACAGAGGTCATCCATCCTTACCTCGCCCTCGTCCTTCTTGCCTCTTCTTGGTCTCTCGTGTGACCTAACATGACCTCGCATCACCACCACCACCTCGCTTCGGACCGTTCGCGTGCTGGCGGCGGGCGGAAGGGCAAGTCGAACGGGGAGAGGGCAGAGCTCGATCGGTTACTGCATCCCTCGTACGCGAACCCATCCTCGCTCGCGAGAGGGTCGACAGACTTGGGCTCGACCTATGTGGACGCACAGGTGAGTCGTCCATGATATGCTGGGACGGTGGACTGGCCTGGGGCGTGTGAGCTGACTCAGGTTGTTGGTCTCAGGGACTGGAGCACGAGAGCTCGTACAACCCCTACGGAGGCCTCGCAGCCCTCTCCGGACAGAACCGTCGGTTCAAGGGTCGAGCGACGTACGACAGGGAGAGCTCTGTAGGCTCAGACGATGGTCACCTCGGTGAGCTTTGTTCCGTCCGACCAGCGGAGGTGTGAACTTACGAGGTTGACGTCCGTGTTTCGTTTCTCCCTCCCTCCCTTCCGTCCCGACCAGACACGCTGCCCTCCATGCTCCCAGCCTCATCGATGGCTCGCTCAATCTCAGGCCACTCGTCAACCTCTCACTCGAACCACAAGAACAAATGGAACCGACCCGCAGCCGAGATGTCTCTGACGGGCAACATGATCATCGCCGGGGTAGACTACTCCCCCCAGTCTGGCCGTCGGCGCGAACCCTCCGACTCGGTCACCTCGGCCTCCTCCCACTACCCTCCCACCACAACCCGCACAGGACCCAAATCCCGCCGGTCCACCCTCCTGAGCCAAACAACCACCTACACCGACTACCCAACCTCCGAAGACCTCGACCCCCCTCCGCCCACCCGGTACAGCGCCTCCGCCTACAAGCACCAGCACCCGCAAGCCGGCGGACGAGGCTACCCCTCCCCACCCTCCTCCGTCGTCTCCTCCGTCACCCCGCAGATCTACCCCGAGACACCCGCGCAGGCACACAAGCGTCGGTCGATGGAGCACTCGCGACCGATCGTGACGAGCAGGACGGCCCCGTTGGCTCCGCCGAGCGTGGCGACGAGCGAGAAGCTGACGGTGAGGAGTGGGGAGGTGGGCTATGTGCCGACGAGGTGGCAGGAGGAGAAGAAGGGGAGGAGAGGGGCCGTCGAGCAAGCGTACAGGCCGCTGGAGCAGGATAACGAGTGGACGTGAGTACACGAGATGGCGGAAGAGGAGCTGGCTGATGTGCTCAAGAGCTGACGTGTTTTTTTCTACTCTTGCGTCTGCTAGCCCTGGGTGCATGGACAACATCAAGCGCTCTTGGGGAGAGATCACGCTCGCGACCCGGTTCGGCGTGTTCAGGGCAAAGAAGAAGCTCGAGAGGAAGACGCTCGGGCACTAGGCTGTCTTCCTGCCTCCTCTAAATCCTCCCCACCCACCCTCCCACATCATTCTTCTGCACGTTCACTCACCATGGCGCCTTGTCTGCGTGCGAGATGGTCTCTTGTCGTCGTCGGTCGACGTGCCTCCTCACCTTCCGTACTCCTCGCGCTCTTCCCCCTCCCTCCTCGCCCTTGCCCGAACCCTTCTTGTCATCTTGTTTTCCACCTCTATCTCTCAAACTTGCTCGTTGTATGCGCCCCTGCTAGCACAATCCCTCGTTATCTTGTTCACGCTTTCTCTTTCCCCCTCTCTCGGCTCGCGGCCCTTGACCCATGCACCTCAATCTCTCTTCTGCCGCCCTGCTGGCCACAAGCGGGTCCGTCTGCCCCTGTTGACGTTGTAAACTGCATGTCAAGCGAGCCTCCTGAGGGCAGATCGAGTGAAAGAGGATCCCTGATGGTTCACGATCATCCTCCCAAGACTCTGTTCCTCTTGCCTCATCGTTCACTAGCTCTCATCTTTATCAGTACATAACACAACCCATCGCCGCCAACCTCGCCTAGTATCCCTCCGGGTTCGTTCGGAGCGTAATCTGCGTCAGACGGCGAAGTATCATCGGTCAGCCTCTCGGAGTATCACAGACCGGCGGGGATGGAGAGATACGAGGAGGGAAGAAGGAGCAGAAGAGACGAACCTTTGTAAAGTGCGGCACCTTGTGCATCGGTTTACGGTACTTGACTCCCTTCCGGGCAAAGGTCGTGTACTTGTCTGGCAACGACAGAGGAGGGGAGCGGGGGGGGGGGTGAGCTTCGTTCGTCTGATCGGGGTTCCCTTGCTCTCTCTCTCGTATTTGGGGGTGAGGACAGGGGGGAGGAAAAAGGGCAAGGGAAACGGACCTTTCGGGAGCATCTCGTGTGCTTTTGGGAGGGCGTTGCAGACGTCCTGTGTCGGCGCCAAGGGGGAAGGGAGGGAGGGAGGGCAGGGATGGTGAGCTCGGATCGAACGGAGAAGGAGAGCTCGTCTCGACGCCCGTCCATTCCATTCTCCCAAGAAGAACGACAGGGTGCGGCAAAGAAAGAAACAAAGAAAGAAAGGAACGTACGAGAGCTTTGCATGAGACGCCCGAGTCGTTGACGGCCGCGATGACTCTGTCGACGGCCTTGAGGCGCTTCTGCTGGTTGACCTTTGACGCGGGCGTCATCCGGGTGGGGATACCCCTGCGAGGACACAACGAACGACAAGGTTAGTGGGTATGGAAGGAGAGTGACAGGCCTGTGCGACAGGACGTACCATACTTTGCCTCCCAAACGGACGGCGGAGGGGATCATGGTCGTTTGGAGGGCAACAAGACGGGGAAGGGGAGAACGGTCGAAGGGCGAGCTCAACCTGAACTCAACGCCCACCCCTCCCCTCCTTCCCTTCCCTTCGCCTCTCGTCCGGATGTCGTTGGTTCTCCCTGCTCCGATCAACGTGCCCACGGATGAGGTCCTCCCAGCCGGGTCTACGAACGGCACTGTCGTCGAGGAAGCTGGGGACGAGCTTCTCTTGGAGAGCGAACGCCTCAAGCAGAACATCATCTTCCCGCCTCCAGAGATCCGAAGTCAGTACACCCAGATCACTATCGCTGTGCTCTTTGGACTCTGCTGACTGTGCTCTCTCTGCAGCTCTGATTGACAAGACTGCGTCTGCGCTGCACAAGTCTGCGAACCCGACCCAGCTCGAGACCAAGATCCGGGAGGGACAGCGAACCGACCCAAAGTTCTCGTTCCTCAACTCGGCAGACCCATACCACACCTACTACCTCTTCATGCAGGCACGCCTGAGAGAGGGCAACACCGAGGACGGGGCGGGTGCGCTCGTGGATGGGGAGACGGGCAAGGGAGGCAGGCAAGATGGGTCCCACGCCGGCTTGATCTCAAACGGCAACGAGGGAGCAGAGGTGGACAAGGGCAAGCCAAAGGAGCCCAGGGAGCTCGAGTTTGTCGTGGAGCGGCCTAGTCTGCCAGCTGTCGATCTGTGAGTACCCCTGCAGAGTGACGGAGAGCTCGGACGAGCTCTGAGCTCGCTCGCGCCCACCACCGAAGACCCGAGCTCACCCTTTACTCCTTCCCTACACTTCGCAGCGACATCCTCAAGCTCACCGCCCTCTTCACCGCCCGCCGAGGACGCGCCTTCCTCGCCTCGCTCTCCCAGCGCGAGGGACGAAACTACCAGTTCGACTTTCTCCGCCCGACCCACTCGCTGTATCCGCTGTTCAATCGGATGGTCCAGATGTACACGCTCGTCCTCGTCCCACCCAAGGACGCGCTCGACAAGATCCAGCTCGAGTCAGAGTCAAAGGCTGGGAGGACAATCTCGTTGCTGCAGGCGAGGGAGCGGGCCGAGTGGGAGAAGTGGAGATCAGAGCGGCAGAAGAAGAGGGAGGACGCGAAGGAGGCTCAGAGGAGTGAGTACAGACCCCTCGGCCTTTCCCTTGAGGCGGTAGACTGATCCTTTGCTTTCATTCGGCCTATCAGTCGAGTTTGCTCAGGTCGACTGGCAGGACTTTGTCGTCGTGGAGAACATCGAGTTTACCGCCGAGGACGAGTCGATCGAGCTCGAGACGCCGACCTCGATCGCCAAGCTCGACTCGCTCACCCTCGCCCAGAAGATGATGGCCTCCATGCTTGGAGAGCAGCCTCTGCTTGCCGGCGAGGTGGACAAGGACGAGGAGGCCGACATGGAGATGGACATGGACCAGTCGGAGGACGAGGAGGAGACCGAGGAGGCGCTCGAGGCAAAGAGGAAGGCCGCAGAGGCAGAGAGGGCGAGGGAGGTCCAGAGGAAGTTTGCAGAGCAGCAGGGAGCGATGAAGATCAGGAAGGACTACGTGCCAAAAGGTCAGTCCATGTTTCGAAACCGAATTGCGAGCGAGCGATGAAGCTGATCGTTCAATTTCATCTGCCTCGCCGCCTTCTAGCCCGTCAACCTGTCGCCGCTCCTCAGACTGTCATGTACCGTGGTCAGGCGATCCCGATCGACGAGATGACGGAGCACCTCCGTATCGAGCTGCTGGACCCGTCGTGGAAGGAGCGCAAGACCGAGCTCGACGCTCGAAAGACGCAGGCCTCGCTCGTCCAACAGGGAGCCGACGTCTCGGCCTCGCTCCGAGAGCTCGCCCGTTCGCGAACCGACATGTTCGGTACCGACCAGGACGAGGAGACCCGCAAGCTACAGGAGGACGAGGAGCGCGCAAGGCGACGAGAGAAGGAGAAGGTCATTTGGGACGGTCACACGTCTTCAAAGGCCGCCACCCTCGACAAGTTCCAGCACTCGTCGAATCTGGACGACCAGATCGCTGCCATCCACAAGGCTGCCGGACTCAGCAAGGTCGACAACGCTGCCGGTCCCGTCCCTGCCGCTCCTGCGGCCAATGTCGTCGGACCCGCTGCACCCGCTCCTTCGACCCTCCCCCCACCGCCCAACTTCCTCCCTTCGATGCCTTCAGGTGTCATCTCCGCGCCCCCGACGGGTCCGAAGGCGATGATGACGCCTGCCTCGGGCTACCCTTCCATGCCTCCCCCTCCTCCGTCCCAATACTCGTCTGCGCCTATGCCCGCATCCGCGTCCGGTCCGTCTGGCGCTCCTCCCAGTATCCACCCCTCTCGACTCGCCGCGCTCGCAGCCCGCGACGCCGGAGAGGGAGGCGACGAGTCCCAGCAGATGCCTCCGCCCCAACCCCAACAGACGCGTCCCCGCGAGGAGGACGGCGAGGGCGAGGCCGGACCCGACGCCAAACGACTTAAGGTCGAGAAGCTCGCCGACGGGATGTACCACCCGGAGGCAGACTGGCTCGCCGCCCACCCTTACCCTGCGGCGATCAACATCCAGCTGCCTTCGAACGTTGCGGGCAAGCCCGAGCTGGACGGATCGGTCATCACGTTGCCTCCGCTCGGGCTGAGGACGACGATTGGAGAGCTGAGGAGCAAGATCCAGGAGCAGGTCAAGACGAGTGTGTCGTTGGCCAAGATGAGGCTGGATCTGCAAGGGGGGAGGGTGCTCAACAACAAGAGTACGCTGGCAGAGTTGAACTTGGCAGCGGGGGACACGTTGGTGCTGGGGTTGAGGAAGTAGGGGAGGTGTGTGTGCGAGAGAGGAGGGGGGTGATGATGATTTATGTGCTTGTACTTCACCGAGCTGGCTATCCGCGAGAAAGTCTCTTCGTATCGCAGGAAGAGAGTGACCGAGACGACAGATGGGTCCACCGCCCGCACGAGACCGAAAGCCCGCATCTCGAGCTCGCCTCTCGCTTGTCCCCTCACCGTCCACCCTCTTCCATCTTCTCGTCTTATCCTCCCCCC
>BTPH01000056.1:228603-353238 GCA_036245725.1 Mrakia hoshinonis
TCCCCACCTTCTCCTCCCCCCACCCCCCACCTGGCACCTCCATCGACGGGGTCTTCCACCCCCCTCCCGCGAACGTCGCTGCTTCTCGTGCCCGCGTGCGGTTCTTCAAGGCGTTGGTGGTCGCGTTCTTGATCTGGGTGTTTGTCGGGTACGTTCCGCTCTGTTCTCCTCCCCTTCTCTCCCTTCTTTGGACCTAGGCTGACCTTTGTTCGTCCCTTGAATGCAGGGCCATCTTTGGTGGGGGGATTGAGGATATGGAGGAGGACAAGCACAGGAGGGAGAGGCATGGACGGTACCCGCCGCCGCCGAGGGTGACTTACTACCAGGAGGGCATGGTACCGGAGCCGGTTCTCGTGCAAGAGGTGGTGAACTAAGGACGAGACGGGCCCAGTCAGGAGGACGGGCAGGCGAGGAGGCATGGGATGGGACGAAGCGAGCTGAGTGTAGCCCCGTTGACTACGTCACGACACGCGTCCACTCTCTACCGTCAGCATGCTTGTGCGGCTTTGATACGACCATTTTATGACTACTATGTGACTAGTATCTCGTGTGCCGTTCGTTCCTGTTCTGGGAGATCTCGACTGACAGACTGCACGAGTGACCGCGAAGTGACGTTCGGCGCCGGCTCCGACTGCCGCATGCATCTGCCTGAGTTCCTGGGACCGCAACCTCTTCGGCATGGCCAACGACACGCGAATGGATGTGGAGAGTGGAGGATCCCGGTCGGTAAGTCATCTGCGTCGGAGTGGCCAGAAGGTGACCGAGCGGAGGAGGAGACCGACCGATCCTTCGACCGAGGCCGTCTCAGTTTGGTCGTGCCGATTGTGGTGCGTCGAGGCGTGTTCCTGCCCTTGCCGTGTCCCTCGGTCAGCCAGCCCTCCAGCATCTATCTCCGAGACCGAAACGTCGCTCAGAGCTCGACACTCGCAGGCGTTGCTCACCTCCCTCACCACCAACCACAACCACACCCAAGTCAATCAAACCACCCAAAGCAAAGATGACCACCGAAACCCAAACTCAGCTGCCCACCCACCTCGTCTCCAGCCCATGGCTCAAGTTCACCTCGTCGTCCTCGTCACCCTACTTTGACACCACCGTCCCCTCCCTCGTCCTACCATCCCATCAAGGCTCCGACTCGTCCGACTCTGACTCGGACTCCCCTCTCTCACCTTACCACGCATTCCCCATCACCCCCCCACGACCAACTTTCAAGCTCATGCTTCCGCCCGTCGGCAAGCGCGTATCCACTCCATCCCTCTCTTCCTCCACGTCCACATCGTCAAGCTCGCACTCCCACTCCCACCCTATCACCCACTCCGGATCCACACCTACGCCTCAAAACCAAAGGCCGAGCAAGGAGCAAGTCCACATGGACACACCTCGCCCGCAACCGAACGAGCTCGGCCTCGGGCAAAGCCGAGGCGACTATTTCGCTTCCGTGCGACGACCGGCTCGAAGGGAGGGTGAAGGGACGAGGGTGGGAGCGAACGAGGCGAGGAGGAGGGTGGAGAAGTGGAAGGTGGAGATTGAGAGTGTTGTTGTCTATCCTAGGAGGGGAGTGGTAAGGGTTTGAGGTGGGAGGACGCGGCGGAAACGGACCTTTCTGATCGCTCAAATAGTTTCTTGGCTGTGTACTAGTATCGTGATTAGTTGTATATTCAGTCAACTTAGCAACATACGATATACCTAATTTTTCCCCCTCAATCTGGTTTGGCTGCAAAGAAAAGGGAGGTGCAAAGGCCCTCATCCCGACGTGTCGGGCATGGGAACTCGTCGGGCAAAGATCTCGGAAGCGAAAAGCGAGACAAAAACAGCATGCAAGACCAACACAAGTCCCATCCCACACACACTCAAGCCCGATACAAACCTCACAGTCCAGGCACTGGTTCTAAACCTCCTCCCTCGTCAACCCCCATCCGACCCTCTTCCTCCCCAACTTTTCCCTCATCCCACCCATCTTCAGCACCCCTCCCGCCGTCCTGGTCGTCCGTGTAGGCAAGACCGGCGAGCTAGCCGCGAACAGGTCCATGTCGTCTGCTTCGCTCGAGGGAGGGGCGCTCCCCAGTTCCGGTTCCATCTCGATCTCCGTCTCCGTTGCGTCTGACGCTGGATCCGCAGCTGGGTCCGAAGAAGGCGGCAACTGCGTAGCGGTCGCTCGGCGCGTCTTCTTCTTGACGGGCGAGGAGCCGAACTTGGACGGCGAGGACGAGAGGAGGACGATCGGGGCCGCCTGCGCTGGAGCGTTGTGCGTGTAGTCGTACTTGTGCGCCGACGTGGGAGCATACGGCTGCTTGAACTGAGCTGCAGCCGCGTTGAGTCGTGAGGCGCCGTGCGGGGTGGATTGAAGCGGGGAGGGCGAATGAGGTACGAGAGACAAGGCCGCTGTTGAGTGCCGAACTGGGCGTTCGGCCCGTTGCCGGTCGAGGTTGACGGACAGTCGTCGGAGGGGGGATCCTGCGGCGGGGGAGAAGCGAGAGTGTAACCAGGGCGGAGGAGCCTTGCCTGCGCGTATGGGAGTGGTCGCACCGCCTGTGGTCGGTTCGGGTAGAGAGGTGTGCGTCCGTCGAGAGGGATGAGGCCGGATGAGCATGAGTTGGGAGAGTCGACGGTCGCGTACGGCTGATTGGGCGTTGAGTTTCGGGTTGGACGAGATGAAGAGCGGCTGGGGAGGGATCGGAGGGAAGCGGGTCGTAGCGGAGACGGCCGGATGTGGTGAGCTGCGAGGTCGCTTGGTTGGGAGTCGGGCTGGACGCAGGCACGGGGATGAGAGAGGGACGGCAGTCGACGAGGACGGAGCGGCTGTCGAGTCCTCCCTGACGAAGTTGTGGTGCTCAGGTCCATCGTCGTCGAGCTCCTGGTCCGGTTCCGAGTCCTCTTCCAGGTCGTCGAGGCCCTCGTCCGCTGCGGCATCCTCTGGCTCATCGTCTTGATCCTCGTCAGAAGCCACTGAGCTCGGCCCGTCGAGCGACATCCTTCCCATGCGCTTCAGCCCCCGCACCTCGGTTGGAGCCATTCGTCGCCCTCCATCGTCGCTGCTCCCGTCGAGGGCGTCCATCGGGTCGTCCGACTCTTCGCCCTCTTCCGAAGCGCTCTCCTCATCCGTGAGCGGACTCAACTCGACTCGTCGCCTGATCACCCGCTCCGGCCGTCCCTGTGGCGTCGCCTCGACCCACGCACCGACCATCTCCTCCCAGCGCATGCCCTTTGCGCTTCCTCCGGGCGTGCCGCCGTCTGCGATGTTGAGTGCGAGTCTGCGCTTCTCGGCATCCGTCGCGAGGTCGGACAGCTCTTCCAGACCGAGCGCGGCCATCTGCTGCTCTTCCGGCGAAAGGATGGTCGAGTCGGCGAACAGGGAGAGTCGGTCGTACTCTGCGATGGCGCACTGCAGGATGCCGGTCTCGATCGTCGGGAGGGTGCCGATCAAGCGGAGGGTGGTCGTAAGAGAGAAGACCGACGAAATGGAGACGTGAGATGAGAGGATGTGAGGAATGAAGCAGAACTGGAGCTTGTCTTCTGGCAGGCGGGGGGCCACAGCGAGAGTGTTCGGATCTTCGCTCGGGACGGCCAGCGAGTTTGTCCAGAGCGAGTGGAGGTCGAGTGCGAGAAGGGCAGTCGCGATGGGTTGAAGGTCGATGGGAGAGAGCCGGTTGTGGAGGAGGTCAGCGAGTTGCTTAAGCGATGCATCGATCGCGGCGACCTGTCCCGAAGCCGGGTCACGTTGGCGAAGCGTGTTGCTGAGAAAGATGGTGTACTGTGACCAGGCCGAGAGTCTTTGCACGAACAGCTCCGAGATCGACTCGCGGTCCGGATGGTCGAGCACGGTCCGCACGAGATCGACAACGAGTGCCGCTCCGGCAGCGTCCCGCGACTCGCGCACAAGACCGTCCATCGCGTCCCCAAGCCACCGCCGCTCGACCCGTTCCTGGTCCCGCTCGTCTCCAGCAACGTAGTCGAGCCAGTTGTGGACAGACAGGGTCGCCTTGTTGACGATGGTTGACCAGCGCGAGCCGAGCGTGGGCGAGGTCGTCGACACCTTGCGCGAGAGGGTGGGCAGGTAGGACGAGCCGGGAGGGCTCTTGGTGGCCGAGGACGAGAGCGTGTACGCATGATGGATCATATGGGGGAGTAGAAGAGCGACCTGTGAAACCGTCGAGGGGTCAGTAAATCACTCGAGTCGGACAGACAGCGGCGGCTAGGGGAAGTGCTGACCTCGTAGACTGCACACCGGGCGATGCATGCGTCCAGCAGCGCCTCATATAGTCCATGTATGGGCACATCCATCCCAATGGCGATCGTCAGCGCGTGGACGGGGACTGCGAACCTGTAGGAAGACAAGAAAGACGCGTCGCGTGAACATGAGCCCGACTTGTCTGGCACGACCGGCGCAGGACTGACCTCCTCCAGTGTTCTGGCACACCCTCCCACCACTCGTCCCTGAGTTCGAGTCTTCTGCTCTCTACGTTGTGGCTGATCTCGTCGTCTGATCCAGCCTGGAACTCGAACTCGTCCTCGAGCTGTCGGTCGATCCAGACCTCCATGTTCTCGCCGACCCGCCTGGCACACAGAGCCCCCAGAGCCTCAATTCCGACGGGCCCGGCTCCAGCGGCAGGGGTAGAGGCGACTGGATAGACAACGTCGAGAATGTTGTTGAACGCCTGGACGATGGCGTACACCCGTTTGCTGCAGGGCACACGAGAGGAGAGAGGCGGGTGTGAGCTCGACCATTCGTCCCGCCACGCCCTGGACGACTCGTAGAGCCCGCTGGTCCACTCACGAGATCTCTGCCATCTCGACGTTGGGTAGCTGAGGTAGCTTCGATCCCGGCTGCTGTTTCTCGTTCCTCCTCTTTCTCGGATCTGGCGGCGGCGGGACGGGGAGGAGCTCCTTTGGTATCGCCCTCGGGGTCGCCCGCTTCATCCTCTGCCCTCGCTCAAACACAGGCAGACCCTCGGCAGCGCCCGTGTACTGGGTGGCCAGGTCGGCCTTCGAGTACGTCCGCATAGAACGCGTCGCTATCGGGGCAATGAAGCCTGGCGCAGACAGGAAGAGGGCATCCAGGCTCGCGAGTTTCGTGAGGTACGGGCGAAACAACCGGCTGATCCGGGATGTAGGGATGGGCAGCGGGCCAGCCGCGGATCCCTTGGCAGAGGAGACCATCTCTAGATAGCGCGTGTGTGAAAGCGGAAGATGGGTGGGGCAGGGAGAGGGCGAGACGGTGGGGGGCAGAAGCATGTTGAGCTCGCGTCCTCGGAGGACGCGAGTGCCTTTCCAGACCGGCCCCTCGTCCACGAGAGCGTCATGGAAGAGCGCCCTCATCACGGACGCCGGTGACCCTCGGGGGCAAGAGACTGCGTCCATGCTCACTCGTGCTGTGATAGTGTCATAATCATGTTCCAGACTCCTCCCTCAGATCATCCCTGGCGTCTCCCTCCTGCCAGCTGCTCCGCCCAACGCCCCCAACTCCATCGCGTCCGCCCCTTCTACCGATCCAGACGCGCCCATCAGCCTCTCCTCTTCTTGTTCATCCCCTCCTCCTCCTCCCTCCTCCCTGACGCGCTCCTCTGATCCTCCCCAGTCTCCAAAGCCCTCCCTCATCTCCCGTTGCACGCACACCTGCTCCGCCCAGACAACCACGCCCAACGAGCCTATGCCTATGACGGCCCAGAAGAAGAGGGACGTCGGGAACGCTGCTGCGTAGTAGGTGGTGAGGAGGATGTGGATTCCGAACAGGGTGAGGGTGTGGTCGAGGATGTGCGTCGGACGGCGGATGAGGTGGTACAGGTAGAGAACGCTGGAGCCGTGAGATACACATTCAACGGATAGAAGAGAGGTCAATCTCGACGCTGAGGCTGGTCATTCGTTCCGATCAAGAGGATGCGTGAGCGTGTGTACTGCACTCACTCTACGACACACGCGCCCGCCCATCCACCTGCAATCACCCAGCCCCGCCTCGGATCAACCTTGCCGTCCCATCCTCCGATCCACTCCTCTCCCTCTCCTTCGATCTCTCCTCCTCCCGAACCTGCTCCGTCCTCGTCTGGGTCCGCAGTGACCTTTCTCCCTCCTGACCACGCGCCTCCAAACATCTCCATCCAGCTCGTGTGGTGTCCGTGCCCTTGTGCCGGTGGTGGGCTGAACGTGGGTCTTCCTGCTAGTTCTCTCCAGTCCATGATGGTTGATACGGTTGTGGGTCCTCCCTGGTGTTCGAGGAAGGACGGTTGGGTGAGCGAGAGCAGGAGTGGGGGGAGGAGGAGCGAGAGCGTCAGGTAGTGAAGCGATTGGAGCGAGATGATCTGAGAAAACAATAACGAGTTCAGCCGGCTGAAGGGTCGAGTAGTCGCATGATGCTCAGGATGACCTACCTGGGAGATGAGTCTGGCGGGGGCAGCGGAAAGGAAGGAGACGACGGGTGAGCTCACGGCCGACCCGCCGACGTCACGCAGGAAGCAGGACTCACAGGATCGGATCCCATCCCTGGATACGCCGAGAAGACATGACGAGAGACTGGCTAGATGCGCGTCCGAATATGGTACAGCGAAGCTGCTGTCGGATCACGGTCCGGGACGTGCGGTCGCTGTTGGAAGGCGAGAGTCGTGAGCTCACAACTCGAACCATCCCCCAACCACTTCTTTAGACCGTACCCACACCTCTTATTGCCTCGCTCTCATTCTCGCAAATATGGTCAACAGGTGAGCCCGCACCTCCGACAGCGCTAGGCATTGCTGAAGCGTCGACTGACTTGCTGACGTGGGTGCCTCTCTGGGTCGTTGCAGCATCATCTCCCCGTCTGTTCTCGCGTCCGACTTTGGCAACCTGACCGGAGAGTGCACGAGGATGATCAAGGAGGGAGCAGACTGGCTCCACATGGGTAAGCACACTCTCCTTCGTGCACACCCGAGGTCCTAGGCACATCTGCGCGCTGTCGAGTGAGCTCGGCGACGCAGAGGGCATCCTCGGACTCACCCCGAGCGGAACAGACCATGTCCAAGCTCGAGTTTCGGGACAGAGCTGAATTGACTGACACTCTGATCCTCTCCGCTCTGCTTCTGGACAGACGTCATGGACGGCCACTTTGTCGAGAACATCACCATGGGTCAGTCCACGCTCGGTCGCCTCAAGCTTGCGAGCTCACTTGGGCTGAGCTCATCCGACGTCGCGTTGTGTCTGTCTTTACAGGTGCTCCGATCCTTGAGTGCGTCAAGAAGGGCGTGCCCGGGATCTTCATGGACTGTCACATGATGGTCGCAAAGCCAGAGCAGGTCAGTAGCTCTTTCGCTATCGATTCTGGCGCCGAGCTCTTGAGTCTGCGACCATGCTGGGGCAGGCCGCCTTGCAAGTGAAGGGGCCATGGTAACTGACATCTGAGTCTCTGTTTCAGTGGGTCTCTGATATCGCCAAGGCCGGAGGATCGCTCTACACGTTCCACTTTGAGGCTACCAGTGCGTCCCCGCCAGCCGTCTTCTTGTTCTGCACAAAGCCTATCTGACATCGATTGCTGATCCGACTCGCGCTTATACCTATCAGAGGATCCTCTCGCCCTCATCTCTCAGATCAAGGAGGCCGGCATGAAGGCTGGTATCGCCATCTCCCCCGACACCCCGTCCTCTGCCATCACCGACGAGATCGCCTCTGCCGCCGACATGATCCTCGTCATGACCGTCTACCCCGGCCGAGGAGGACAAAAGTTCAAGCCCGAGTGTCTTCCCAAGGTGACCGAGCTCCGAGCGCGCTTCCCGGACATGGACATCCAGGTCGACGGAGGCGTTGGGCCGTCGACGATTCACGTCTGTGCCCACGCCGGATCCAACGTCATTGTCGCCGGATCAGCCATCTTTGGTGCTCCCGACTCGAGAAAGGTCATCACCGAGCTCAGGTCGGTTGTCGATGACGCGCTCAAGAAGGCGAGCGAGGCAAAGTAGACTGGGTCCGCAGGACGAGACGACCGAGATAGATGGACGCTTGATTGAACCTCGCTCTCTCTCGCTCTCGCTCGTCGGGCAATCTCGCAACGCGTATATCCAGTCACCGGGCGTCTTTAAGACTAGAATAACGCCGGTGTCTGCTCGAGACAGGTTCTCCCAAGGGCATCCGAGGCCCGCCCTGCCGGCCTGCGTCGAGGTCACGAGCTGATCTCGATCCTTAGCTTGTCCTCCCGCCTGGATCTGGTCCTCACCGCCTTTGCTCGCTATCCACCACAGTCATCCATCACACACACCCTCCCTCATACTCGCAGCTTTCCCAACCTCGCACGCTACCATGAAGGTGAGCAGCTCTCGTCCGTTTCCTCCCCGTCGGCGTTCTCCGCGCCTGAAGCTGACCTCCACCTGCGCTCCCATCTCGCCTCGACGCCTCTCCTCCTGGCCAGGTCCTCGCTGTTCTCTACTCTGGAGGCAAGTCGGCCGAGGAGGAGCCCCGTCTGCTCGGAACCGTCGAGAACAAGGTGCGTGCAGAGTCGTAGCATGAGCGAGCTACCGCACCCGTCTTGCCTTCCTCAAGCTCGAGACGCGTCACGGACGCTCATCCTCGTCCTCCCCATCTACGCACCTTGTCTTCTGTCTCTCCAGCTCGGCATCGAGTCATGGCTCAAGGAGAACGGCCACACTCTTGTGGTCACTGACGAGTACGTCCTTTTGTTTCCGCAAGTCGTCTCTGCGTGTCTCGCACTGACGAACCCGGTCTCTGTCGCATTGGCCTGCTGCAGCAAGGAAGGGCCGGACTCGACGTTCCAGAAGGAGCTCTTGGATGTGAGTACCTCTCTCGACATCGGGGCTCCGGGCTCCGTGCCGGGACAGGAAGAGAACCGGCTCGTACAGCATGTGCTGACCTCGCACTTGGGCCCGTGCAGACCGACGTCCTCATCACGACGCCCTTCCACCCAGGCTACCTGACCGCGGACCTTCTGACCGAGGCCAAGTCACCAAAGCTCAAGCTCGCTGTCACCGCAGGAGGTGCGTCCCACTTCCAGCGGCTGTGTCACATCCTGGCCTCCCGACTGACCGACCCTCTTTGACCTCACTTCAGTCGGATCCGACCACATCGACCTCGACGCCGCCAATCTGCGAGGCATCACCGTTGCTGAGGTCTCGGGCTCCAACGTCGTCTCTGTCGCCGAACACGTCGTCATGTCCATCCTTCTCCTCGTCCGCAACTACACGCCCGCACACGAGATGATCGAACGAGGAGACTGGAACGTCGCCGAGATTGCTCGATCCGCTTTCGACCTCGAGGGCAAGGTCGTTGGAACCATTGGGGCGGGCAGGATCGGATACAGAGGTGAGTCTTACCTTTACACTTCGCGCGTCTGCTCGCGCTGACGCCACGCGATCGCTCCGACGCCGTTAGTCCTTCAACGACTAGTCCCCTTCGACTGCAAAGAGCTCCTCTACTTCGACTACGCTCCTCTCCCCGAGCACGCTGCCAAGGCCGTCAACTGCAGACGGGTCGACTCGCTCGAGGAGATGCTCGCCCAGTGCGACGTCGTCACCGTCAACTGCCCCCTCCACGAGAAGACCCGAGGGTTGATCAACTTTGAGATGATCAAGCATATGAAGAAGGGCGCTTGGCTGGTCAACACGGCTAGAGGAGCGATCTGTGACACGCAGGCTGTCAAGACGGCGCTGCAGACGGGGGCGATCTCGGGGTGAGCTTAACCATCTTCAGGCTCTTGTGTGCGCTCAAGCTGATCACGATGCTCTTTTTTTTACCTTCTGAAGGTACGCTGGCGATGTATGGGCGAAACAACCTGCTCCGAAGTCGCATGCTTGGAGGACGATGAAGGGACCTCTGGGGAACGGGAACGGGATGGTGCCGCACTACTCTGGTCAGTCGCCACCGACGCTTCCTGTTCTTGCTCTCGCGTGCCCCTGACCATTATCATCGATCTTCGAACCTTGCAGGCACGACCTTGGACGCCCAGAAGTAAGTATTCTGTCGCTTACACAGAGACAGCGACGTTGCCAGCTTGAGGACGATTCGCTTACATGCCTCATCTTCGTTCCCGTCAGGCGATACGCTGATGGTACCAAGGCCATCATGGACGCGTTCTTCAAGGGCGAGCCGATCGATCAGGCGAATGTCATTGTCGAGAAGGGCAGGGTCAGTCCTACATTCCTCCAGTCTTTCGCCGTCTTCGCCGTTCTAGGCTGACCAGCCTCCTGCCCTGTGATGGCACAGTACGCTACCCGAGCCTACGGCCAGCGAGATGAGAGCGGCAACGAGGTGAAGCCTGCGAAGTGAACGGGCGTCAACGTCATAATCAAAGTCACCGTCGCCCATGCTTCCTTCCGACCGCGTCCTCCTCCACTCCTTCCCCCCTTCGCGTGGACCTCTCTGTATCTTTTCTCAGTTACGACACGACCTCGTCTCGCAGCCCTTGCGCCGCTTTAATGTGCATGACGCCTCTCTCGATCTCTGAGGCGGCAAAGAAAGGAGGGCGGGCCGGCGGCGTTTTTAGGCCCAGGCTGCTGCGGGGACAGATACCGAGGGATTCCTGCCGTCCCGCCGTCGGTGCCTGGTGCCTGATCTTCTCGCGCTTCGGTGCCTGGTAACTGCCGCACTCCTTATCGATGTAAGACGACTTATCCATGGTATCTACCGATGATAAATTCGCGTTCTCATCGGGTGCGCTGGTTGCGCCAAGGGTCTCGCGACGGCCCTAGCGAGGGGGGGTCTCCATCTCCCTTACCAAACAGCAGTCAACCCTCCTTTTGGCTCTCGCTCCTGAAAGGTCAACCCCCAACCTCGTATCCCTTGGCTCTCCCTGCCAACCGACAAATCCCACTGCGATAACAACCTCCCCTGGCGACTCAAACTCCCATGCCGAGCCAACGGAAGCCTTCGTATCCGTTCTCGAACCAAGGCACCGGAAACGTCTCGTCCTCCTCCCCCGCGTCGTCGGACCCTCTCTACTCGTCGTCCTCCTCTGCTCGTCCCGGTGACAGCTCCTCCACCCAAGGCCACTCTCCCTACTCCGACTCGACTGCCTCTCGCGAACTCTTCTTCCCCAACAGTCCCTCGTCTTCCTCCACCCACATGCCCCAGTTTGGCGCTCGCGAGGAAGGTGCTCGGAATGTGTACGGGTCGGCGAGCCCGATGGGAGGAAGCATGTCCTCCTCGAGCTCGTTCGTCGCTCCTCTGCTGCCGACAGCGGACGACAGAGGGTCTATATCTGGCTCGAGCGTACGATCGTACCAAGTGAGCCTTTTGCATCTTATCTAGTCTTTTTCTTGGGGGGTCCTTGGAGCCTCGATCTGCGCGCCCAGAGCTCACACCTCGTCCTCTTTGGTCTCTCTCCCCCTTCTCTCTACTCCCCTATCCTCCCTCTCTACCTTCTCCGCCGTCCGTCGAGCTCAGCCGTCATCGGGTCGGTCTGCTCAGCGTGTTCTGATGGGTGGTGAGACCGAGACGGTCGCGGAAAAGGTCAGTCTTCCTTCGAGTCGGTCACCCCCTCAAACAAAGGGCCGAGCTCGGCCGCTGACGCTCTGCCCCCTTCCCGCCTGCCTTTTCCGCCCGCCGCTCTCGCCTTTCTGCGAATCTGATTCGGGCCGTACTCTTCGCTAGTACGCGCTCCCAGCGGACCCTGGACTCTGGGCTGAGGACGGGCCTGAGCCGGACGACTACCTGCACAACCCGGACCCAAAGCGCGACAGGAAGAACGACATGTCCCGCCAGATCTTCACCTGGCGAGGACTCGAGAACCTCGGATGTTTGCTTTTCCTCTTTTTGGGTCTTTTCATGCTATTTGCGTAAGTCTAGCAGTCCTGTAGTCGTCCTGGGGGTGGGAGGGAGAGGATGGAGCGTCTAGAGACGGTCGATCGCCCCGTAGCGTCGCTGACCTCCTCACTTTTTGCTTGTGTGTACAGCGGGTACCCGATCATCACCGAGTTCACCAAGCGTAAACCGACGACGCTAGGATCGTTCAACTTGGGCGGGATCAACGGCAGTGGTCAGGCCGTGTCGCTTATCAGCGGTCGAGGGCTGATTGACCCGGACACGCCTCAGTCGGCCTACACTGTCAAGGCGGCCAACGGAGAGACCTGGGAGCTCATGTTGTCAGTTCTTTCTCTCTGCTCTACAATTGTTAACGGGCGCTGACTCTTCCGTCCGCACTCCTTTCCAGCTCGGACGAGTTCGAGAAGGACGGCCGCACCTTCTACCCTGGAGACGACCCGTACTGGGAGTCTATCGATCTGCACGCATGGGGAACGAACGATATGGAGTGGTACGATCACCGACAACTGTCTACCAAGGACGGCAAGCTCGTGCTCGAACTGGCAAAGATCCCCAAGAACGACCTCGACTACCTGGGCGCCTCGCTCCAGTCGTGGAACAAGTTCTGCTTCTCTGGGCATGGAAGACTCGAGGCAAAGGTCCAGCTGCCTGGAAGGGCCAGCGTCTACGGTTTGTGGCCAGGTGAGTCGAAGTATAACCTTCTGTCCTTTCTTCGCCATCGTCGTCTGAAAGCCTAACGATCTGCCTTGCTCTAAGCGTTTTGGACGATGGGCAACCTCGGGCGAGTCGGATACGGAGGTACGCTCGACGGACTGTGGCCGTACAGCTACGACTCGTGCGACGCCGGCACGCTCAAGAACCAGTCGCTCAACGGAATCCCCGAGATCGCCATGACCTCTGGAACCGACGCCAAATTCGACAACAACCTCTCGTACATGCCCGGTCAACGTCTCAGTCGATGCACCTGCCCGGACGACGAGACCCACCCTGGACCCAAGCACCCCGATGGCTCGTGGAAGGGACGGTCAGCGCCTGAGATCGATGTCTTCGAGGCGCAGACGAACCAGGAGAGCAGGATCGGAGAGGTCTCGCTCTCGGTGCAGTGGGCTCGTGAGTGCCGTTGATCCTCTCATCTTTCGCGTGCGCGGAAGTGCTGACGTCCGCATCTTTTCGCTGCAGCCTTCAACCCTGGCTACTTCTGGGAGAACGCGACGCACATGAAGATCGAGGACGACACCAAGGCCCACTTGAACTCGTACCAAGGAGGAGTCTACCAGCAGTCGGGATCCGTCATCGGAGTGACAAACCAGGACTGCTACGAGACGGACAGCGCGGGCGCGAGGGGCGGGTGCTACTCGGTCTACGCGTACGAGTACCAGACCGGCTCGGACGGGTACATCAAGTGGTTCGCAGATGATGCGCTCACATGGACGTACACTGATGGTGGCGTGCGAATCTTTTTACTCGTATATTTGTACTTCTGCAGGCGACCTGGACTGACCCTCACCCGTCCTCCCCCTCCTTCCCTCCCTCCCTCCAGATGGGTCCCGTCCCCGAAGCCGACCTCGGCAACCGTATCGTACCAGAGGAACCCATGTTCGCTCCCTTTTCTTCTCCTCTCCCTCTCCTCCACCCTCCACTAACTTACACCCCTCCTCCTCTCCGCCCCCTTCTCCCTCCCAACCCCCACCCACCTACCCATCCGTCGCCCCTCCAGGTACATCCTCTTCAACCTCGCCATCTCGACCAACTTCGGCCCGATCGACTACGAAGGGCTCGAGGAACTCTGGCCGGTCCACATGTCGGTCGAGTACATCCGCTTCTACCAGGACCCGAACCGAAAGGACATCGGGTGCGACCCGGACCATCATCCGACCGCAGAGTACATCGAGAGGTACAAGGAGGCGTACACGAACCCGAACATTACGACGTGGGACCAGATGACGGATAATGCGCCGTTGCCGAAGAACAGGTTGCTGGTGAGTCGTTGGTTTTTTGTCTCTTCTTCTGCTCGTTTGTGGGACTGCTCGGTTTGGGCGAAGCCGGCATGCTGAACTCGTCCCTCTTCTTCTGGTCACTTACAGCCGGCTGGTTGCTAGACCACCTCTCCTCCGCCCTCTCCCACTCCTTTACTCCCCTTTTTCCCAACCTTTTGCTTCCCCCCCCCCCCCTTTCTGCTTTTCTCCCGCTTTGCTGCCCCTCCATCTCATTCCCAACCATCCTTAGACTCATCGATACCCCCCCGCCCCCTTACACCACACACACGGACTCTGTTTAGTTTTTGTTCTTTCTTCGCGCACGCTGTATCTAGATCCATCACCCAACCTTCCCTTTTCATTCACCCTTTTGCATCTGTCCCGCCACACTCTGTCCCCTCTTTTGGTTTCTGCTCGTTTTGGTCTGGTCCTTGCTTTGCTTTGCTTCTGCTGCTTTGCGCTTGCCTTGCATCTGCTCCTTCTTGCTCCTTTCTTCATCTCGCCCGATGGATGGAAATGCGAACTGTCTGCCAGGTCGTTGTGATATGGCGGGTGAGAGATCGGACCGCGAAAGGGGGACATGAGATCCCGTCATCAGAACGCTCAAAGAGGGGCGCGTGTGTGCGTCAGGGCGAGTCGGTCACCACTGACAAAGTCGAGGAAAGACGAAACGGTCAGCCACGCACTCTTTTTTCGGGAGAAGAAGGGGTCCAAGCGAGACCCCAAACTCACGTCTCTTCTTCCTCGGTGGTTCTCCTTCCGCCTCTACCTCTGCCTCAGCGTCTTCCTCGTCCTCATCCGGCCAATCGGGACTAAACTCCCTCGTCTCGTCTGCTCCCTCCTCTTCTCCTGTCCCGGCCGCCGCGGCATCCTCCCCACCCCCCATCGCCTCATCTGCCTCGACCGCCTTCCCCTTCCCTTTAGTCCCAGCAACCGCATCCACCCCGCCGTCCACACTCGGCCTCCCTGCCCCTCCTCCTCCTCCACCGCGGAACTTCCCCGTGAACGCCTCGAGCAAGCGACGGACTTTGGTCTCCCCTACCCCTGGACAGACGGACAGTTCTTCCGGTGTGGAATGGATGATGCGGTCGAAGGACTGGTAGGGGAGGGTATCACGAGCGAGGCGAGGAAAGAGAGCGCGCGCGGTCAGTTTCAACAGAAGCAAAGGTGCCTCGGCGATTGGAAGGAGAGACAGATCCGACCCCACCCCAAAACTACTACTCAACGTCAGCACGTCCGTCTTGTTCACTCCCTTGATCCCCGTGAGCGATCGATTGAGGTACGAGCGGTAGTCGTTGTGGATTTTTTCCTTGAGAATGTCGGGCGGTTTGTGCTCGTAGATCTTGTAGGTGGCGAGGTAGAGGCCGGCTTCTTCTGGTCTGTGGGGAGGGGGCGGAGACGGAAGGAGGAAGAGCAAGGGTTGAAGGAGGGTGAGCTAGGGTGAGTTGGGAGTTGAGGCAAGGGCTGGGGAGTTGGGGAGAAGAGAGAGGGACTGACGTCCAGCAGACCATGACTGTGAGGTTGTTGATGATGCAGATCTGGACATGGGTGCAAGGAAGGGGAGTCAGGCGCATGATCTCCGAGCAATGATGACAATGTCAAGTGCGTGCCTTGCTGATTTCGCGGATGGGATCTTGATGGTCGCTCTGTCGAGTTGCGAACAGAGGCGGGGATCAGCGATCAGTCGCGAACGGGCCAGAGAAGGGCGAGGACTCACGACGTCGCACATGACGAGCAGCACTCTGAGCTGATACATGGCTGCGAGCTTTTCTATCCGTTGATGGAGGTATTCTGGATGGAGACGATGATATCGCAAGCTGGTGACGACGGTCCGGACGAGCGCGACAGGTTGAAGGTCAGCGTCTGTGCTGTTCTCTTCGGCACTGGCAGAGAGGGTGAGCTGCACTCACGACAGGTAGAGCACGCAGGTGTGCTGTCCTACCACGTAGTCTGGTACGATGTCACCGTA
Source organism: Mrakia hoshinonis (assembly GCA_036245725.1). Taxonomy (NCBI): domain Eukaryota; kingdom Fungi; phylum Basidiomycota; class Tremellomycetes; order Cystofilobasidiales; family Mrakiaceae; genus Mrakia; species Mrakia hoshinonis. The sequence continues at coordinate 244,279 of BTPH01000056.1, forward strand.
CTCCCAGGCTACGTTCTTGATGTGGTTCATGATCGGGTTCCCGCGCTAAGGTCCCGTCCGAGCTCACCGTCAGCTTCGGATCATCGCCTCTCAGTTGAAGGGCACGAGCTGTACTGACCTGACGCGCGTTGACGATGATCGAGTTCTTTCCCTTGCCTACGTGGACGACGACCGGCTTGTCTCCCGCTGCTGTTGCTGAGGCGGACGAGGCGAGGGCAGAGGTCGAGGGGGAGGCCGCCGAGGAGGGACCTGCCTCTGGAGCTGCTGATGGTCGGGAAGACGGCTGGCCTGGTCTGACGACATACGAGGACGACCCTCCCGCACGAGAGGATGCTGCTGGAGGAGCGGGAGAGGGCTGCGTCACTCTGGGTCTGGGTTGTGGCGGGGGCTGATGGACCGAGGTGGAGGCGGACCCGTTGGCGTCAAACGTCGTGGTCGTCGTCGTCTGCTGGTGGTTCGCAGACTTTGTGGACGTCATCGAGGCAATCTTGACAACCCTCTTGGGAGCACCACCAGCTCCGTTCGGGCCTGTCGAGGAGGATGCACGAGAGGACATGACGACAGGCGAGATTCAGGTCGGCGTTGGACGCTCGAGCTCACCACGCTCCTGAGCGACTGTCGAGCTCATCCGTTTCATCATCTCGCGTCCGATCACACACAGATTTTAGCAAGCCTGGCAGTCCGGTCATATTGTCATATCGCACAGTCTACTTGTCCTTCTTGGATTCTGGCAAAGATGCGCTTCCGGACGCGTTCTTCTTGAGCTCTGCGCGTCGTTCGGCGTCGACCCGCGCCTGGGCGAGCATCGTCAGCGAGCTCGAGATGTTCATCAACAGAAAGACCTGCCAGGACGCAAGAGAGAGACCTCAGCTCGATCCTGAGCAGAGGAGAGATATAGCAAGAGGAAGATGTTCACGGACGAGAGCGACGAGGGAGGTTGCCAGCGCAGGCAGCGCAAAGAACGACAACGACCAGCTCTGCTGCTGGTCCCTGTCAAAGTGCGGAGGAGCGAACAAGACCGGGCATATCGATGTTGGGAGGGACGAGAAGACCGCTTGGCTCACTGGTGGACCAGTAGGGACAGAAGGGCCGTCAGCGCAGGCAGGCGATCAACGAAGCACAAGACGCACTGACAGGAGAAGAGGGCAACTGCGACGATGGCTCCGTCCGTCTTGCGGTACGAGTACAGGTACGAGAGTACGGCGAGGTGGAACAGGACAGGGAGGACGAGAAAAGGCAACGTCTCGTGGTCCTCGGGGACCTCCATTGCGACGCAGCAACACGGTCAGCTGATGGTCGTCTCGAGACTATCGCATCGGCCAGGGTTCCGATGAAGCTCACATGTGATGAGATTGTTGCGATCAGATTGCGTAGAGATGCTGACATTGTGTTGGCGGCTGTTGACGGACCAGGGGCAGCGAGGGATGCGGTCGAGCTCAACACTGCTTCGATTCCGAGCTCACGCTCCCTGTCCTTCGACGCTCTGACCGCCCAACGCCGACAGTCTATCGCGATGAGGTTGCAGAAGCATCACCTGTTCCTGCTCCTCCCTCCATCGCTCATCCTCGCGACATGGTACTGGACGACTCCCTCTGCGACACTCGCATCAGCTAGCTCATCCTCCGCGGTCGTCCGAGCTCCCTTCTCGATCGTCCCACTCGTCGCGGAGCTCGACTCTGGTCTCGCACGCCTCTACACTCAGCTCGGCTTGTCAAAGCCTGTACGAGTCTACCCACTAGACCTAACGGACCAGCAAAGGAGACGGTTCGTCAATCTGCGAGCCCCAACGACGTCAGCCACAGGGGCAGCGGTGCGCTCGTCGACCTTCGCAGACGATCCAGCGAGCGGGCAGCGACCAGTCCCAGCAGGCGACGAGTCTAACCAGGTCTACTACTTTGCCTCGAACTTGCTGAACGCTGCTGCCGTACTAGTACGTACTTTGTCCGGCATTCGCCTCGTTCTGTCTGTAGCGTCATCCTGATGGATTCCCCCTCTATTCTGTCAGCCCGACATGATCGCCTCCCTCGCCGTACTGGCGACCTTCCTTGGACCTGCCCACATCTTCATCTCGATCGTCGAGGGACCGTCCAGAGACGGGACGGGCGAGATCCTGAACGAGATCCTCCGACCTCGTCTCCTCGCGCTCGGCGTCCCTGAGGATCAGATCTCGATCAGATCCATGAAGGACGGAGATCTCGATTGGAGCAGAGGCGGCGGGAATGGAAGAGACAGGATCGAAGTCCTGGCAGAGCTGAGGAACGTCGCGTTGGAACCGCTCGTCGCACAGGCTGGGACGCGGTCGTGGGTGAGTGGCGTTGACAGATCGGACGATTCTTGCCTTGCTTTTCTGCACGCCATGCTGACTCGCTCTCATGTCGCTCTCGACACGTTTCTCAGGGTCCCGTTGTATTCTTCAACGACGTGCTCTTCTCCGCGGCGCACGTCCTCGAGCTGCTCCATCGACACAAGACCAACGAGGCTAGCATGACCTGCGCTTGGGATGTACTCTACAACCCGTGAGCCTCATTCGCTTTTTTACGTTTGCCGCATCTGTCTGACCCAGGGCGTGTTACTTCTAGCCCGACTCTGTTCAGCTGGCGTCCGACGACCCAGTTCTACGACTCGTGGGTCGGTCGAACCTTGAACGGAGCGACCTTCTTCCCCGTCGGCGCCTTCAAGCGGGACTGGAAGCCGGACCAGCTGTTTGGGACAGAGTCCTCGCCAACAGGGTCAGAACGAGCGGCATATGGTGCGTGCTACTTTCAACGACCCGATTCCGCTGTGAGCGACTGAGCTGACCGCCACATCTCGTCTTTATCACACCACTAGAGTCCTCGACCCCCTTTGCCGTCTTCAGTTGCTTCAATGGCATCTCCATCTTCGACCCTGTCCCCTTCCTTCCCCCGCCACCGACCTCTCCCGACCCCTCCTCCGCCACCCCTCCTAGCCCCCCACCCCTCCGCTTTCGCGCAGCCTCCCTCTCCTCCGGCGAGATGGCCCACTCCGAAGCCCTCCTTATTGGTCGAGATCTGTGGCGCCTCGCAGTCGCTGCCCATCGTCCGGCGCGGATTCAGGTCGTGCCCGGTGTCAAGGTTGGGTACGAGGACAGGATGGCGAGACTGTTGCTGTCGGAAGCGGGTGGAGAGGAGATTGGGATTGGAGACGGGGAGGAGAAAATTGATTGGAGCACAGTGAAGGGACCGGAGAAGATTATGGGGTATGGGTGGCCGAAGGAGGGGGTGAGGGAGAAGGGGAACCCGTGGTTGCATGGGGAGTGGGTGGATGCACTCTACGGGTAGAGACTGCCGGGACTGCTTCTGTTCCAGACATGTTCTCTTTATATGCTTCATGCAATGCTCTCTATCTCGTTCCGTCTTCGCCTCATCACCACAGAAAGTCGATCGCACCGGATGACACGCGCCTGCTCGCTGCCCCACGCAGTCAGTCCACCCTGGCCGGCCAAGCTCACGAGCTCGCACCTCGTCTCCCCTCCCTTCGCTTCACAGCACCGTCCACCTGCCTCTTTGCGCCATGAGCTCCCCGCCAGCTCCCGAGGCCGAGCCGACTCCCTCAACCTCTCAAACCATCGAGATCCCCTCTGACTGGGGAGTCTCGTCGTCCGCCATCTCGCCCAGGACCGGTCGTCCGAGCTCCACGGCAACTACCCCCTTACCCGACTTCAGCGAGTTTGACCCCTTCGCATCGGAATCCTCGCCTCCACCTCCACCACCACCACCAGAGTCTTCGAAACCTATAGCTACTGGTCCGCCAACGCCGGCAAAGGCGGAAGCTGGACCGGAGCGTCCGCCGAAGGACAAGCAGCCGGCGCAGGGAGCTGGAGATGCTGCCGCCGGCGGGGGCATGTTGAGCTCGATAGCTGCTACCTTCAAGCGGAGACCGAAAGGAGTGGACGAGGCTGGAGGGAGTAGTGCGGGTGTGAGTGAAGGGGAGGGCAGTGATACGGGTGGAGGAGGGCGAGCAGCAGGGAAGAAGGCGGCGGTGTCACCTCAGTTCGACTTCCCTAGGGTTGGTCTAGTCCTTTGCGTACACTGGACCGGCTGCAGACTTGTGGGGCCAAAACTGACAGTTGGATGTATGCTGCGACCGATGTGATAGTTTCTGGAGCAGCTCAAAAGCCGGTCTGCTGAGCCTGTAGCCAAGTACCTCAAGAGGTGAGCTCACCCTGTCCCCTCAGCTACGAAGTTCGCACGAGGCCGTCGACCAGTCGCTGACCATCTTCCCTCTCGTCGACTGTGACAAGCTTCCTGACCAACTTTGCCAAGAAGTCGTTCTCGATGAACGAGATGATCAAGCTCGTGCACGATTTTCTCAAGGTACGTCCCGTGTCGCGTCGGTTTCGCCTGTGCCCAGCCATCGCGCTGACCGTGGTCGTCTGTCTGTTGTGTTCGACAGTTCATCACAGCGCGGATGAAGGAATGCGAGCCGTGGAAGTCACAGTCGGAGGCTGAGTTTGACAACTCGCTCGACTGCATGGAGAAGCTCGTGATGAACGTACGTCTCTCCGTCTCTAGCCTGGCCACCCTTCGTTCCCTCGCTGACCTTACCCTACCTCTACACAGCGCCTCTACCCATTGTAAGCCTACGATTGTACCGAAGGCTGAGGACTGCCGCTGACGACTTCTTCATCGACCGCCTACAGCACCTTCACCCCCCAAATCTCGCTCACCTCTTCCTCGCCCATCACCACCGACGACCTCGAACGCGACGCCGTCCTCCGTCAACGGATCCGGCTCTTCGGCTGGATCGAGGGCAAACACCTCGACGTGATCGATCACGACCCGGAAGAGGACGACCAAGAGGCGCAAGGAGGCGCAGAGCCAGATGAGGGCGCGTCGCAGCGCAAGACGCTGACGAGGGACCAAGAAGGTGGAGGGGTCAAGGGGTTCCTCGAGTTTGCTGGGTCTGAGCTGCTCAAAGTGAACCACTACAAGGCGCCGAGGGACAAGCTTATATGTATCCTCAACTGCTGCAAGGTCATTTTCGGTGAGTCTTCCTCCTCTTCTGCCCGGGTCGAGCAGCCCATCGACTGACCGCTTTGCGTTCCCCGTCTCAGGCCTGATGCGGCATCTATCTGGCGCAAAGGGCGCTCAGCAGGGTGCCGACGCGTTCATTCCGCTGCTGATCTACGTGGTGCTCAAATCGAATCCGGAGCATCTCATTTCGAACGTCGAGTGAGTCAGGCCTAAATCCTTTCTGCCCGCTCTCACAGAAGGCTGACCAATTCCCTCTCGGCGTATCTTTCAGGTATATCAACCGCTTCCGGAGTGCGGACAAGCTTCAGTCTGAAGCGGGGTACTACCTCTCGTCACTCGTGAGCCTTTCAGTCCCTGACCTCGGCCGTGCGAGTTCGGCACTGATGCTCTTTGATGCTGTCCCGAACAGATGGGCTCCATCACCTTCATCGAAGCCATGGACCACTCGTCCCTCTCCAACATCACCAAAGACGAGTTTGACTCGTTCGTCCCCCCTCTTCCCCTCCCCCTCCCCCTCTTCTGCCCCCTCCCACCCTCAACTAACCCACCCACCCTCCCATCTTCCCCCCCGCCCAGGCGAGTCTCCCACTCCATCTCCCTCCTCCCCCCACCCACACCCCCTACACACTCCCCCTCCCCCTCCTCCAACCCCAACCCCACCATCCTCCAACCCTTCTCCCAAACCTCCTCAGGCGAAGAACCCGCCCTCCCCATATCCTCCACAGCTCCAGCCGCGCTCCTCTCGATGTCGATGGAGCAGTTCTTCCTCCGCACGGGCGAAGCGGTCTCGCGCCCGTTGAACGCGATCGGACAGGCGTTCAACGATCTGATCGATGGGCCCGGGCCGGATAGTGTGTACAGGCAGCACCCGGCGCAACAGCAGGAGATGCCGACGCAGCAGTATCGACTCCAGCCCGGCGGCGGCGGCAGCGAGGGCGGGGCGGTGCCGTACGAGGCCCGCCGACGAAGTCCGCGTCCCCGGAGCTTTGTGCAACTCCCTGCTGAGGGAGGAGGAGGAGGAGGAGGTGGGCAAGGAGGGTATCCGGGACAGCATCAGGCACCGCCGTGGCAGTGGCAGCAGCAGCAGGGTCAAAGTCAGCAGCAGTATGGGATGGGAGTGGGGGAGAGGGGAGCAGAGCAGCAGTGGAGGGAGGCTCAGCCGCCTCTGGAGGGGGCGGTGACGAGAGGGGAGGAGGAGGAGAGGGACATCGATTACGGGCGGTTGCAGAGCGAGTTGGAGAGGAGGGACGAGCTGGCGAGGGAGGCGAGTCTGTGAGTCGTTTTCTTCGTCTTTGACGTGCTGGGGTGGTCGTGTAGAGTGGTCGGACCTGACCTGAGTGACTGATCTATCTCGGCACACAGACAAACGCTCTCGCAGATCTGTGCGTCTTTTCACCCCCATGCCCCTGTCGCTGTCGGCTCAGAAGTTATACGACCAAAAGCTGACCTTCAACATCGCTTCACCTCTCTCGTTCTTGGCTTGGCAGTCCCGAACCTAGACGCCGAGCTCGCCTCGTTGATCCTCGACGCAAAGCAAGGCGACATCCCCTCCTCGATCGACGCGCTGCTCGAGATGGGGTCCACCTAGTCATCTTCTGTCTCTCTGCAAAACGATCATCATGAAACTTTTGCAGACTGTCGAATTCCCATCTTTACTCTCGACGAACCATTCAAACGACTGATATACAGGGTGAGCATGGCTAGGGATCGTGCTGCATATACCAGAGAAACCCCAAAGAGAGACGACCTATCACACTACTGCTGCTCCTGCCCCTCCGTCTCCGCCCCCGTCCCCGCACCTACCGCCGGCTCGACCACCTCCTCAAGTACCGGCTTTGTCTCCACGGGACCCCCTTCTTCCTCCCCCTCCCCACCCTCCTCCTCTCCGCCCTCTCCCTCCTCCTCCTCCCTCAACCTAACCAACTGCTCCTCCAACTCCGCCAACCTCACCTTCTGCCTCTCCCTGAACCGTCTCTGCTTCTCCCTGTTCTTCTCCCTCGCAAGCTCCTGCTTCTCCTTCGCCGTCAGGTTCTTGCCCGTCGTCCCCGGCGGGAGCGTCGCGGCCGTGAGCGGCGCGGGCGTGAAGAAATCCAGGATCGACGAGGACGTGTACGACGTTGGGTCGTAGTAGTTTGGGTTGAGCGGGTCGAGGGAGGACGGGGTTGGGCCGGTGTGGGTGGTTGAGGTAGGTAGGAGGGAGGAAGGGGCAGGGGCAGAGGGGGGAAGAAGGGCGAGACGTTCTTCTTCTGCTACGATGAGATGCTAGGTTTGCAGAAGACGTAGGAGAAAAAAAAAGTCAGTTATGTAGGACTTTTCGTCATGGCGGCCCGCCCAACATTGGAAGAGCAAAGGCGGAGCGAAGCGAAGCGAGGCATCGGACTGACCGCTCTCCACGCATCCAGCATCTCTTCCCCGCCGGTAGCCTTCAGCACAGCCTCCAACCCGGCGACCATCCGCTTGCCTGAGGCTCGCTCGCGCTGGAGGACGTCGACGTAGGCGGCGGAGGCTGTGACTACCGTCAAAGCGCCGGCATCGGTCTTTGGCAAGGGGACGCCGTCGATGAGGATCTGGTCAGCGCCGGGTGGAGGACTTGGAAGGGCGGGTGCGTCCGGGTCCAGTTGGCTTAAGTTAAGCAAGAGAGAGGCCTCATTAGTCTGAGTCCAGTGGCGGATAATTTGAACGAAGGGAAAGCCTCACTAAAACGTCTTCAGCGCAGGCACGACCGCCTTGAGCTCCTCGAGCGCGGCCTGGAGACGGACCTCCTCCTGCTGGTATCGCTCAGCGATGGTCGCAGCCGACGGTCGACCTCTGTTGTCCTTCTTCTTTGGCTTGGCCTGTTCGAATACGGGCGAGGACGACACGTCTGACCTTCGACGCTTGGACGACCTTGACGGGCCGGCGTCGGACGAGTGGAAGGACGAGTCGCGACGCGCTCGCCGCGAGGTCGACGCTTTTGGCTGGGAGACGGGTTCTGGAGGGTACGAGTAGCTGTCTGCGGTTTGCGGAGGGTGAGATGAGGATGCGTAGGCTGTCGGCGAGAATGGAAGACGCAAGCGAGGTCAGCTCCAGCCATTCTTGGTGCGGATGAGTCGAGCCTGTTCGTCTCAGTACACACTGTAGTGCGATTGAGACAGTGAACGCGTTTCAGATGTGAGAGGTCGACTTACCGTTGTCGTGGGTCCCGTTCGTTGGCTGGCCTTGATGTGGGTAGCTAGCTGGTTGAGCAAACCCGTTCATGCCCTGTTCTGGCTGGTGATGTTGCTGGTGCTGAGGCTGCATCCAGGGTGGGGCCACGCCTGCAAACACAGCTGCCAGATCGGGCACCTCGGGATGGTCGAGATAGGACGGATGACTGTCGAGACGAGCAAAGGACAGATCCGTTAGCGCGAGCTCACGCCTTCCCAGTCACCCGTCGACCGCAAGTGACGCCGGTCTCGGACGTCAACCAACCCGTTGTGGTCCATCTGATGGTTTGACTGCTCCTGAAGAAGCGCCGGATGGTGGGCCTGGTGTTGAGACGGGCCATAGCCGGCCTGAGCGTAGGCCTGGGAGAGCTCAGCTTCCGTCCGAGCAGGCATGACCGGAGCCTGGCTGGCCCGCTGAGCTGCAACCTGGTCTTGAATGAGCTCCGCAAGGAACGGATCCACAGTCGCAGGGCCGGACATAGTGGGACTGATGAGATGAGGCGGATGGGGCAGAGTAAACGTGGTTGACGTGGGAGGGAGGACAGCGTGAGCTCGACATCTCCTCCTCGCGCCTCGGCCCTGGTCGCCTGGTCGATCCCGTCCGTGCCGACGACCACAGACACGACTATGCTCTCTCAAGCAATCGCAGCCGGTGAATCTGCAATAATGAAGCAGCCGCAAAGGCCATTCCTCCGGATGGCCCCTTAGAGCGTTCCTGGGCTCGGACAATCAACCAGTGATCTCTGTGCTCTGTTCTCAAGTCCACGTGCATCGAGTTGTGACGATTGAGAACCGGGAAGATTCCTGTCGCTGGACGTCAGACGGGCCAAGTCTGGGACGAGACGGCATGCGACTTCGCTGATGCAACGCATCAACCTCGGTCGCTAACTGGCTTTCAGACCCGCACGCTTTTCCACCACCTCAGCAAAAGTCAGTATGGTGTCGCATCTAATCATCGATAATTCCTGTATCGTCTGCGATCACCAGCTGGAAGATCTCCCCCATCGCCTCAAGCTCCTCCTTGACCATTTCCAGCTCGTTCTCCATCTTCCTCTTCTTCCCCTTCATCTCCTTCAGACGATCCTGCCCGGACGTGTTATTCCATCGAGGCATCGCGTCCCTCCTGAACCTCTCCCAAGTGTACCAAGCCAACTCCTTGTCCTCCCACCTCTCCTCGACCTGTCTGTCCTGCCCCGTCCGCTTGCGTTCCTCGGCGTCTCGCACGACCGCATAGAGCGCGACCCGTTTCAAATCCTCCTGCTCCACCGCTCGGACACGGCGGATGTCGACGTCTGGCATCGGACCGAACGCGTCGTACGCTTGGTGGAGGCGGATGTCGTGGATGAGGTACGAGTTCCAGGCGAATTGGACGGCGGACGACACGGCGAAGAAGAAGCCAAACGTTTGGGCGCTGATCTTTGGAGCGAGACGGAGCGTTTCTTGGTAGCCGGCCTGGATGAGCATGTGGCCTAGAGCATACAGAGAATGGGCGAAGTGGCAGTGAGCGACCGGCAAAGGGAAGGGATGCGGGCTCGTTCTCTGCGCCGGGTCAGGCCGTCCGGGGCGACGCAGTGGGGAGATGGGGATCGCATCCGCTCACTACTCACGGTACAGTCTTGGCACTGCCAGGGCTGTGGTTCCTCCTGCTATACCAGTGTCTAGAAGTCTCCTGTATCTGATGTGGGACCACTGTTCTGGCGGGAGGGGCGGGTCTGTCGGGAGGTGGTGTTTGGGGGAAGCTGCCCGGTTGACGAGGTACCGTCGCCTGTGGTCCTCCGTCAGACGAAGCTGGACCAGCAGCGGAGACACAGCGAGCTCGCGAAACACTGGAGGATAGGATGACAAGGAGGAGCAAGTCCAGTCAGCTTGCATGCGATGGGTGGGATCAATCGAGCTCTGACGAGGTTGGACGCACGGAAGAAGGCGGACGAGGAGACGAGGACGTTGTACATGTTTGTCATGCCCGTCGACGTCCAGTACGTGTCCTTCCAGATACCATAGATCCACCCGTTCAGGAAACCAGCTCCACCTGGGAGATGGAGCGAGCAAAGAAGGTCAGCCTCAAGAGGGGAGGGGGACGAGAAACGCTGAGCTCGGCCCGGAGCGAGACCCACCGAACCAGAGGAGACCATGCTTGACCGTCTTGTGCCAGTTGGGGTCGATCGGGTACAGATACAGACTTCGATGATGGGATGTGTTTGCAGGGATGATGGAGCTGAGCGCCGAGGCAGGCGTGGTCGTGGAGGACTCCATCGGCAGGAGAGGAGGAGGGAGATGGCCGTGAGGGAGGGAGAGGGTGAGCTCGAGCTCGCGCCCCGCACCGTCAGCGGGCGGGCAGCAGCCCTTCCAGCCGGATGATCAGCAAAGCACTTTGACACTCATGATGAGTAAACGTTGCATCGATAGTAATGCTTGATCGTGTTTGGCAGACGCATCTGTGCAGGCGGAAAGTCCAAGGGTGTCGGTAGCCGATGATGAGCTCGTCGCGTGTGAGCGGACAGTCCTGCGAGCTCAACCGTCGTTGAGTCTCGCTCGCTCCTGTCCCACACACCACGACCCCGACCCCTTCGACCACCCCCACTGTACCCGTTCTTCATCTGGCATGTCGAACCCGAACGCCATCTCGATCGACGTCCCGTCCAAGGCTCCCGCTCGACCTTCGCAGAAGCGCAAGGGCGCGCCGACGGGTCCCCCCCAGATCCAGACGACCAACGACGACGGATCTGTCGCGTCCGGGTCTGGAGGTGATCCTGCTGCCAAGAAGCAGAAGAAGTTCTTCCGTCATCGACTGCCAGAGGAGGAGAAGCCAGAGAAGGAGGACAAGGAGGTCGGCGTCTCAAAGCTAAAGGCGAGCTTGAGGCAGGCAAAGAGGTTCCTCAACAAGGTACGTTCACACACACATAGCAGATATTGCGGCGGATGCGGACGGTACACGAGAGGCTGCGTATGGACCATTGGTCGACGTGGGTTTCACAGCGACTGTGTAGGAGGCAGGCCCGGCTCTGGAAGGGAGGGAGGGAAGAATGTTGAGCTCGAGCTCAACTTCTTTCGCCTGGCTTGCCGGCCCTTACCGCTTCAGTCAGCCTGGGGCGACTCAGCCATGCCAGAAAGCGATGTCGATACGGTATTGGAAGCATAGTCCTTTGGGTGTATGCTGACTTGTCCGCTTGCTCTGCTTCTTGATCTCGCCCTCCAGGAGGGTCTCGCCGCCGACGTCAAGACCGAGACGGAGCGAAAGGTCAAGTCGCTCCAGGCCGACCTCGACCGAGCCCTCATCAGAAACGAGGAGAAGAAGAACGCAGCAAAGTACCACATGGTAAGCAGCTCCCACATCTCATCCTCGACCGTTATCCTCTCGACCCGGCCCAGCTCACCCCGTCCCCACGTCCGCTCTGCTCCGTCCCAGGTCAAGTTCTTTGGTCCGTTGCCCCATCTCTTCCTTTCCGAGCTTCCTTGTCCGTCTTTCTGACCGCTGACCGGTTCTCCTTCTTTCGCCCTCCTCCTCCTCCAGAGCGTCAAAAGCTCCTCCGCCGACTCAAACCCCTCCTCAAACTCCTCTCCTCCTCCGACCCCGCCCCCTCTCCCATCACCCTCTCAGAGATCCACGACCTCCGCGTAGGCCTCAACTACGTTCTCGTTTGTCCCGCACTCACCGCCCTGCAGGCTTTCCCTCTCTTCACACTGACGTCTCTCGTTTGAACCGACCTGTCTTTTCAGCACTACCCAAACTCTCAAAAATACATCTCGCTCTTCCCCCCACCTTCAGCTTCGGACGTCGTCCCCGCCACAGAGGCAGAGGCGTTCGTCGCAGCGGACAAGGCGGGGATGCCGATCTTGAGGAAGGCCACCAAGGCTGGTGGGTCGGAGACGGAAGTGAAGAGGTCAGAGCTGGTGGAGAGGATCAAGGTGTTGATGAGGGAGGGGAAGTTGAGTGCGGAACCGGAGAAGGAGGTGTTGCACGATGCGTCGAAGGAGAAGGAGGGAGGGGGGAAGAGGAAGAGGAGTATCTTGGAGGCGGATGGTGGTGGGGGGAAGGAGATGGGTGGGGAGGAGAAGGAAGGGGAGAAGGTTGGTCTGGCTGGGGATGATTTCTTTGGTGGGGATGAAAGCGATTAGAGGGGGAGAGGAGATGGTGATGGTGATGGTGATGAACCCTCATGACGATCGATCGAACGGACGAAACCGAGTCAGAAAGAAAGAGAGGTCCGTTTACGGGTGGATTGTTAGGTGCAAAGCGAAAAGAAGGTTGGGAAGAGAAGGTATGGATCAAACGAAAGAAAGCGAGTACGAGTGAAGAAGGGTCGGGTTGAAATAAAGAAAACGGATCCAAGACTCAAACGAAGCTAGAAACGTAAGGGGTAAGGGAAACGAAGTTCGTGATATGGGAGCGAGATCGAGGAAAAGGCGGGTATCGTATGCGTGGTGCTAAGAGATCTATCCAGCGTATATGAGGCGACGAGACGAACGTTTCCGAGCGATATAAGACGGACCAGGAGCCGCGTGCCTCTACTCCTCCTCCGTGACCTCCGCAAGTCCTCCTCCAGACGCGGCAGCATCGACGGCCATGTCCTCTGCACCGAGAGCGTGGTGAATCCCGTCCTGGTGGGTGTTCTGCGGGTTCGGGCTGGTGTGGTCGGCGTTCTGGGTGTCCGTTCGGGCGCGGTTGTGTCCGTTTTGAGAGTTTGCGTTCGATCGCGGAGGGTTGGCGCATCGGTCCTTGCCGTACGCGACCTTGAGCGAGGTGTAGTCGGGCTTGAGACGGATCGCCTCGAGCGCCTTCATCGCGTTGGGCAGCGAGGTGAAGTTGATGAACGAGCAGCTCTTCTCCTTCAGGCTGTTGACGAGCTCGATGCTAAAGACAGAAAGGGGTCGAAGAGTCAGCTCTCATTGTCCAGAAGCGCAGGAGTCTCCACGAGCACGATGACTCACTCTCCGTACTCCGAGAAGTCTCTTCGAAGTCGCTCTTCCGAGAAGGCTTCGAAGTCGGTGATGCCTCCGACGTCTGTGAAGGGGTAAGAGCAGCGGTCAGTCGACGAGCTGATCTCGGCCGGGTTGAATCGTCTGGCGACTCACAGATGTTTCTGCTCGCTCCAGCTTGCACGGCGGCAGCAGTTGCGGGGTGCAGAGGGCCAGAGTGCTTTCCCCATCCGACCTTGAGGCGACGCGAGTTGAGCATCAGGCCCTGGAACGTGGCGAGCGAGAAGAAGGCCGCAGCAGACCCGGCGTCGACAAAGGTGACAAACTAGAGGGCATTGCAAAGGGGACGGTCAGCGCGGCGATGAGAGCGGGTTCCAAATGCGGGTCGGAAGACTCACGGCGATGTGCTTGTCGGGCATGTGCCGGATCTGAGCGAGCATGCCTCCTCGGATGCAGTTGCACAGCTCCTCGGTGGTCGTTTCCGGGTGCAGGTTGCCAATGTAGATCGTCCTGTTGCCGGCCTGAGCCTGCATCAGACCTCCGTTGATTCCCATGCCGATGTCCATCGGCCCAGCCATGCCGCCGAACGCATTGAAGCCGCCAAAGCCACCCGATCCGGACGCGGCGCCAGCGTACTGAAGGAAGGGAGAGTTGGGGACGGGGACACCGACAGCGGCCTGAGCTTGGGCCTGGGCGGCCTGGACGGCAGCCTGCTGGGCTTTTGGTCTGGAGGGTGCAAAGGACGATGGTGGCAGCCGTCAGTGCATGCGAGCGCAGGCTGCTCGAGGGGCTGGGCTGCGACTCACACGTAGGCGCATCGGTCCTTTCCGTAGTTGACCCGCTTTCCGGTCCATGCGACCTCGGTCGGGAGGGTGTTGACGACCTTTGTGGCGATCGAGATGGTGAGGAAGTGGACAAAGCCGATGTTCTTGTCTCGGACGATCTTGACCTGGTCAATGGGTCCGAACCGGCTCAAGTCGTCTCGAAGTCCCTGCTCGGTCGTCTCCTCGTCGAGCCCGCCGAGGTAGACGTTCCTCGTCGCCTGATGCTGAGTGATGGCCTGCACGACAGCAGCCGGCACGTTTGATGGCTTTCCCCACCCAATCTTGAGCTCCTGACCGTGGAGGGCGAGCTTCTTGACCGACGCGTCGGCGTGGAAGGCGGCCGCAGTCGATCCGTCGAGGAACGAGATGAAGACGCATGACTTCTCAGGCAAGAGTCTAACAGACTCGATCGGGCCAAAGCGGACCAGGTTGAGCAGCTCATCAACAGAGGCGTCTGCAAGGCGAGACGAGGAGACAATCGTCAATGTGGGTCTTCGTCGGGCTAGCAAGATGACGGCCAGGGCTCACCGGCGGGCAGGTTTCCGACGTAGACGGTTCGTCCGGTCTGGTTGTTGGCGGCGGCAGCTGGCGATATGATAAGAAGGACAAAGATCAGCTTCGTGCAAGGGTTCGGAAGGGTTGGATCAGGTGAAGGTGGCACTCACCGGCAGCGGCAGCGGCGGCGGCAGCAGGACCTAAAGCGCGAGAGATGGTCTCGTCAGCTCCAATCGTCGCTGTACGAGGTCCATGTGGGACTGACCGTAGTTTCCAGTCATCTGGGCCGGGTTCATGGTCCCCATCCGCTGCTGACCCATCTGCTGACCGTACGGTCGCTTCAGACGTCAGACACAGAGACGTCAGCACCTGTCCGTCCGCGACTGCGAGCGTATACAGCGGAAGACGGCGGACTCACGACGGCTCCGATACCTCCTATCATGCCCATACCAGCCATCAGCTGCTGCTGCTGCATCGCCAGGATCTGAGCCTGGATCTGCTGCTGGGGACCTGCGCTTCCAGGCCCGCCAACGACAGACCCTCCCGGACCTCCGACCGCTCCGAGACCGAGGCCAGCGCCTCCAGCCGATGGGTTGAACGAGAACGCGCCCTGTCCTCCTCCGGCAGCACTGGACGATCCGTTCGATCCGAGGAACGGGCTGCCTCCGTTCGTTGCGCCTGGAGCGGCGCTGGACATGCCAGGAGACAGGTCGGGGTTGAACCCGAAGCCGTTAGTCTGCTGCTGCTGATACTGCATCTGATACGAGGGCAGGTGCTGCGGTGTCGAGGGGAGGTGAGGGGAGGTGACTTGAGGGAGCGAGGGAGGAGCGGGCGCGGATGTCCAGCGGGCCTTCTTTTGAGTTTCGGGTTCCGGGAGGAGAGGGAAGGGAGGCTGTTGCTGATGGAAGGACGAGTGTTGGGTGGGTTGATCGAGTTGCGAACGCTGATGATGGAAGTCGAGCGTGAGATTGTGATCAGTCACGTGCTTCTGACCGAGGCCTCTACGAAGACCCAGACTGACCTTCATAAGCTCTTGATCAAAGCTCTGACTTGTGCTAGGGCCACCGTGACCAAAGCTGGAGTCGGACATGTAATAGTGGTCGGGCGGGAGCGGGGCGTCGGTCATCATAGGCGGGGTGTCGTTGTCGCGTTTGAAGCGTCGTGTTGCGGATAAGGGTGGGATTGACCAAAGATGCGAAGAGTGGAGATGAAAGGAAGAAAGGAGGGCAAGAGGGGTATGAGAAAGGGTTCGAACAAGGGTGGCAAGGAGGCCAAGAGAAGATGAAGGAAGAGTGTGAAGGGGGAGGGAGGGGATGAACGGTCGGCGTGGGTGGTGACTCGCTAAGAGCGCTAGAATCGGACACTGCTCTGGGAGCAGCGAGCAGAAGCCAGAGTGCTGTCTCGACGGTGGATGAGAGGAGGCGTTCGAAGGGTGGTGCGAACGAACGAGGGATGAGCAACGAAGGACGAGACCGTTAGGGGCTGTCGGGTGGCCTGCAGCAAGAGATGAACCAGGTCAGCACGCAGAACGGCCAAGCAATCAAGCTCGAGAGTGACGAATCATCAACCGTCTTCTGGCGTGGCCTACTTCGACGCTCGACAGGGCTTTGTGGCCTGATGGCCGCCCTTTGGCGATATGGACGAGGGTCGAGCTCGACGTCTCCTCCGCTCGAGCTCACCGACGTCCAATCTCGTCGACAGGCCAGCACGCCGCGACAGACGATTGCGAGCCGGTGACGCAAGCAGCAGAGACGACATCGAGTGTGCACTCACGTTTGGCTTGTGAGGTCTAGGGTCGAGAGATCCGAGAGTGAGACGAGGACACCAGTTGGGGACCAGGGCGAGGTCTGCGAGCGGACAACGTCGACCAGCGGTTCGGACGGTGAGGATGGACGGTAAAGATGACGGAGGTTGTGAGACGGGAAGAAAGGCAAAGAAAGAGCCAAGTCAGCTCCGGGTTGGCAGTCAGGGGCCTTTGTGCGGTCGGAAGATGGGGGGCGATGGAGGGAACGAGAGCTGAAGGCGACCCAGAACGACCTCACTCAATGAGCTCCTGATAGCATGAGCACCTGCATTCGGCAGAGAGCTCTGGAAGAGACACTCTGATCGCACAACTCAGAGCGCTATGGAGCGGCCCAGGCCGGACCGAGGCAGAGCATGTGGCGAGAAGGAAGGTCGACACGAGAGAGGGGGAGAGCAGCAGGCGAACGCAACCACCACCCAGACCGCCGCCCTGCCCGTGCGACACAGAGGATACGTACCAGAGACCAGACAGAGGCGTACTCACACTCTAGAAGCAGATGAAGACGACGCCGGGAAGAGACGGGAGGGGAGGACGTTGAGGAGCAACCTTGGGCGGAGTGCTCAAACAGCACGAGCTGACACCGGAAACTGCGCACAGACAGTCGCGTGAAAGAAGCCGAGCCCGACCTCGAGAGGGCAAGATCTCGCACCAGCGACGGGATAGTGTAGTCGCACCGAACTCATACGAGATCAGCGACCAAGGTCATAGATGGATCTAACTCAAGAGTGGATCACATTGCATCGGGTACGCCACCCTTTCTCGCCTGCATTTCCCTCTCGAGACACTTTCCAACCTCGAACAGCACCCGCTCCCCACCCCAGAAGCCCACCAGACCGACTCCGACCGGCCAGCCGTCTTCTCCCTCCCCAGCAGGCAGACTCATCGCAGGCAGACCCGTCAGACTAGCCGGGACGGTGAGGATGTCCTGCACGTACTCGTCCATCTCGCCAGAGGGGTCGCCCTCCCTGTGCTCGAGAGGTGCGAGCAGAGGTGCGGATCGGATGGCGGACGGCGTGAGGAGGAGATCTACGCCTTCTTCGCAGGGAGCGGGTGCGGACGGGTCGGAGGCTGATGGATGCCGGAAGAGAGAGAGGTACGAGTGGGTGAGGGATTGGCGCAGCCGGAGGGAGGGGAGGTAGTACGAGTCGTAGGCCCTACGAGTTGTACACAAAGCGGTCGTATCAGTCTCAACATGGTTGTATGCGATGGATCGATGGGGACTGACTCGGCACTGAGAGCGTAGCTTCCGACCAGGACCCTCTTCTTGACCTCTGCTCCCATCGCTTCCCCCCTCGTCCGTTCCCAGGCGGTCAGGCTTGCTGCCGCACTCTCCAGCTTTTCAGCGCGGAAACCATATCGGGCACCATCGAAGCGAGCCAGGTTGCTGCATGCCTCGGCCGAGGCGATGATGTAGTAGGCCGAGAGCGCGTGCGTGGCGAGCGGAGTCGAAACAGAGTGTAGCGTCGCGCCGAGATCGCGAAGGAGCGAGAGCGTCCGAGATAGTGGAGGAAGGGAGTCGGATGAGAGTTCGGTGGGGAACGACTCCTACGATCGAATAGGCAAGGTAGTTAGTCAGTAGGGTCTTGGTGGGGGAAATGGACGGACGAGATGAAGTTGAACATACGATGGGCACGCCAACCCTCAAGCCATCAAGCCGGCCGCTCTTGAGGTTTGACAAACGGGCGACACAGTCGGCTGAGATCTTCTCCGCTGTTTGACGAATGAGGGACGTGGCGCAAGTTGGATCTTGCGAATCGGGCTGAGACAGGACGTCTGCAGTACGGAGTACATCCAGAGAGTTAGCAGAGGGCCTCATGACGATGAGAGAAGACGTACCAAAGACGCGTTCCACAGACGAGACATCATTTGCCATGACCCCGACGGTGTCCAAGGTGTCGGCGTAGGAGATCAAGCCGTGTCTGGAGTCATTCGTCGATGTACGACAGTACATTGACCAGTTAGCCTTGCTGAAACCGCCCAACACTACTCTGGAGTATGATAGTGCTGACCTCGATATCAAACCGTACGATGGCTTGATTCCGACGATGCCACAGTACGACGCGGGTAGACGCGTCGATCCTCCGGTGTCCGTTCCTAATGCGCTGTGTACCACGAAGAGTGGAGATCAGCTCGTGAAATCCAGCGGAGAAAGACAGTCCCCATGTGAGCAAACTCACGCCCAAGCCATCCCACCAGCGACGGCAGCGGCGCTTCCTCCACTAGACCCTCCGCAACTCCGACGTTCCCTGTCCCGCCAGAGGGCACCCTCCTGTCCAGCTGGCACGAAA
This sequence comes from Mrakia hoshinonis, assembly GCA_036245725.1. Lineage (NCBI taxonomy): Eukaryota > Fungi > Basidiomycota > Tremellomycetes > Cystofilobasidiales > Mrakiaceae > Mrakia > Mrakia hoshinonis. The sequence goes on from BTPH01000056.1 coordinate 262,786, forward strand.
GGGTTCACTGGCGGCGACCCGACCGAAGCGGGCAGATGAAGATTGTGTGATCCCATGCCAAACTCGTCGCACGAGGTCTTGCCGGTCAAGTAGGCGCCAGCATTGGAGAGAAGCGTCGTCGCCGTCGATGAGTACGGCGGGCGGAAGCCTGAGATGAGGCGATGCAGGTCAGCAGACTGGCGAGAGGTCACCACCTATCGGTTTGATGCTTACCTTCGAGTAGCTTTGATGAGGCCGTTGTGGGTGTCGAGGGTCCTGTGACGAAGGTGTCCTTGACGGCGATGGGCAGGGAGGCGAGGGGAGAGGTTGAGCTTGGATCAGGCGAGGACGAGGCAGCTTCTGAGCAGATCCAAGCAGAGACACGATGCGATCAGCGACGAGTTCGCATAACATATGCCCTGTAAGATGTCCCAGCTGCTGCAGACGAGCTCGCTGGTCGGGCTGGACGAGCTTGAGCAGCTGACGGACAGGAGCGAGAGGGACGGACGGTCGTTTGTCCAGAGGAACGCGTGCACACCGCCATCGCCAGAGTCCCTTACGAGGATGGCCTGCTTGGCCTGCTGGATCGAAGGCTGAAAGGAAGAGGTCGCCCTTGTCTGGAAGGGCGCTGATAAGTTGAGCCGTCTCCGCTTGAACATGGCCGTCTGGTTGAGGGGGTGAGCTCGAGTCAGTCGGCGCGGCTGTCCCTCCGAGATCTTATCTTTTGAGCGAGCTCACACCCCAAACGACCAGCATCTTATTAGTCCTTCCGGTACCCCCGCCATCATGTCTCCTCTTCGCCTCGCTGCTCAGCGTTCTCCTCTCGGTCGCCCACAGATGGGCCGACGTTCGTTTGCGGCTGCTGCTCCTCCTCCATCTCAGCTGATTGACAAGTCACACCTCGTCCAGTCGTACCCGGCCTCAGCCTTCCCGAAAGGATACGTCTGCTCCTCCCTCCACTCGGGCATCAAGAAGAACGCAGCCGCACTCGACATGGGCCTCTTCCACTCGTCCTTCTCCACGCCCTCGAACCCTTGTGCGGCTGCTGGGACGTTTACGAAGAACGCCTTCAAGGCGTCCCCCGTCGACGTCTCCATCGCCGTCCTCCAGGCTTCGTCAGGCCGCGCGTCCACGTTGATCGTCAACTCGGGATGCGCAAACGCCGTGACTGGCTCCAAGGGCAGGAAGGACACGGACCAGATTGTCGGCAACGTCAACAAGCTGATTGTAGGCAAGAAGGAGGGCAGCGCGAGCCAGACGCTCATCGTCTCGACCGGAGTCATCGGACAGAACCTCCCGATGGACAAGGTCCTCCCCTCCCTGCCCAAGCTGCACGCGACGCTCGAGTCGGGACCCGAGGCCTGGCTCGGACTCGCAAAGGCGTTCATGACGACCGACACGTTCCCGAAGCTGCGAACCAAGGAGATCCACCTGCCCAACGCAAACACGACCATCCGCATCGCAGGGATCGACAAGGGAGCAGGGATGATCCACCCAAACATGGGACCTCCTGCTATGTCGACGCCTCTGCATGGAACGCTGCTCGGTTTGATCGCGACGGACGCGGCTGTCGAGCCCAAGGCGCTCCAGAACGCGCTCACGCACGCCGTTGACCGGAGCTTCAACGCAATCTCGGTCGACGGAGACATGAGCACCAACGATACCGTCGTCGCGTTCGCCAACGGAGCGAGTGGGATGGACAAGGAGATGACCGAGGCGGACGAGGACTACCTCGTCTTCAGGGACGGCTTGACAGAGTTCGCCGAGGAGCTCGCAAAGCTCGTCGTCAGGGACGGAGAGGGCGCCACCAAGTTTGTCACCGTGACCGTCAAGGTAAGTCTGTCGCAGGCTGTCGTCAGTTGGGTCTCGGTCAGAGAGGAAGCCGATGGGCGTGTCGACAGAAGGACGTTCGGTGTGATCGCAAGTGACGCGTTCTGATCGTGCCTTTTCTGACAACGTGCCGTACCTCTTCCTGATCTTAGGGTGCTCCCTCGTACGACCAAGCAAAGGCCATCGCCTCGCAGGTCTCCACCTCCTCGCTCGTCAAGACGGCCTTCTACGGCGAGGACGCGAACTGGGGTCGCATCCTCTGCGCCATGTCAGTCTCCTTGACCTCTTCCCAGTTCCCATTACTTACGCCCCATGCTGACCCACCGGATCTGCCTCTCCTCTCTCTAGCGGCGGAGTCTCCTCGCCCGACTTCCCTGTCCTCTCGCTCAAGAACCTGCGCGTCTCGTTCCGCCCGACCGACGGCTCAGCCGAGATCCTCCTCCTCGAGGGCGGCGACCCGGTCGAGTTCTCCGAAGAGCGAGCGAGCGAGATTCTGGCGATGGGGGATATCGAGGTGGTGGTGGATGTCGGAGCCGGAACCGAGGAGGCAAAGTACTGGACGTGCGACTTCAGTCATGTGAGTCCTGAAGAGGGTCGAACAGGCGGGGCACGCCGGCAGATTCTGACGTTCATTTTGACCTTCTCTGTCCTGCGCTCCCCCATGTAGGAGTACGTGACGATCAACGGATCTGTGAGTTTGCAGTCCAACTGCTCCCGGCCTGTTTGTGGAGGCAGTAGCTGACCACGTCGCTTTCCTCGCACGGCTCTACAGTACCGATCTTGATACAAAGCTTGATAATATCGTCGTGTCTCATTCATCATCAACTTTCGTAGCCCGTCACGGCTTCATACGCCTGAAACGTCGAGCCTATCAGGAAAGCCCATCCACCCCAGAACGTACTGAGATCGCTCTGCCAGATCGCCTTGGACGACGACGAAAGGCCCAGCGCACCACACAGGAGAAACCCGATCGCTCCTATCAAGTTCCATACTCCGACTGAAAAGAAGACGACGCAAGACGAAAGAGTCAGTGCCGAAAGCAGATGATGATAGGTGGGACGCTGGGTCCAACTCACTTTGCCACCCGAGAGCCAGAGGCTTGAGCTTCCACCAGACGTTGCCAGGCTGGACCTCGAGCATCCTGCGCGAGAGAGTCCGTATTGTTACGTAGTTAGTCACATGTTTGCGAGCGTGATTGGATCAGGTCGAGAACGCAAAGGGACTTACAGCAACGCGGCACTGATGACGAAGCCGAGGCCGCCGATGACTTGGGGGACCCAGAAGAAGACATCACTGAGAGAGCATGAAAGGTGCGTCAGTGAGATCTTTCGGTGCAAGGACGCTGAGGAAGTAAGCAGAAAGTGCGTGACTCACATGATCGCCAGGCTGCCTTCTCCTTCTGAGAAACCTGGGATGACGCCTGAGAGGCCGGTCCTGCGCAAGAGACGATGTGGAGGTACGATTGAGTACACATTCAGGGAGAACGTAACAACAGATCTGGTTTGCAAGGTACGCACAAGGTCGGGACCCAGAAGATGGTGGCGGCGAACATCTGGACGAGGGCGGCGAGGTAACCCAGATCGTGCAGCCGCATCTTTGGGAACCACTCCCAGTCCGGTTCGGGGTCGAAGCCTTTGCCGTCCTCGGATCCACGGCGAGTAGCGTCGTCGTCGTCGGAAGAATGGCTGGACCGTGAAGGGGTGTATCCGAAGAGGACTTGATCGACCGAGCTGGCGACTGCAAGAGCAGAAAGAATTCGCACCGCATCAGTCCCAGGCCTGGACTATCAATACTGATCGTAGATGAACTGACAGTCGCTATGTTTCCCTCTGTTCCCCGCTTCGAGCAAGCCGAGGTAGGCGCCAATCTCGAAGATGCTGCCTCCGATGAACGCGAGCGCGGGCGCTGTGGTCGCCATTGCGTCCGACTCGGTTGATGGCCGCACAACTGGGAGCCAGACGGTGAAGCCGTTCGCCTGAAAAGCGGAAGTAAGTCGTTCCACAGTCAGTCGACGTCGGGCAGAAGTTGAACGCGTGGGAGCCCACTCACCACCCAAACCGCGGACCCCCACCAGAAACTCATGGCGACCCAGAAACTGATGTCTCGATGCAGATGACTCTTGAGCTTCTTGTGATCTTGTGGGTAGCGTACTCTGACCGGGATCGGTTCGTCTGTCGAGCCCTTGAGGTCGGCGTGTTTGTGGAGGCGCAAGGGGAGTCGACCCTTTCGGACCTCGCGCGAGTTGAAGTGCGCCGTCGTCTGTCCGCCTTGACCGTGCGAGACATCCCACACGTGCTCGGTCGGACGGAAGAAGCCCTGTCTTTGCTGAGGAAGGACAGGGTGGAGCGTGGGGTGCGAGGAGAGTGACATGGCAGTTCGAGGGAGGGAAGGAGGAGGAGCAAGAAGGGCTGAGCTCACCTCCATTCGCGGGCCCGGAATAGGCTGGCCCCACGCGTCATCGCGAGAACAAGAGTCGACTGGACATGGCCATACTTCTGATAGAGAGCTTCACTGCGCACAGCAGAGACGACAGCTCTTCATGTTCCTAGCCAGCGAGAGAGCTGCCTGATTCGGACGTCGGCAACGCGAGCAGAACTGCTGTTTGAGTGGTCTTCTCAGTCTGGACCCCCTTCATGTAAGAACCTCACCTTCTACTGTGGGCCTTTGATCCATCGAATCGAGTGTCAAGACTCGCTGGCGTTTCGATGCGGCCTGTCTAGCATCGGCAGGCAAGAGTCATCCGAGCATGGTTTGCGTCGAGATGGGTTACTGACCTCGCGCCCTTGCACGAGATCTGGAGCGGTCGGTATGGACGACGGCCTGACCTATCTTATCGTATCGCTCGTCGCTTTCACAGTCCCATCCTCGCAGGATATGGCCTATGTGAGTTGCCAGGGAGAGTGACCTCGAGGCATCCTCCGCCTCCGCTTTTCTGACTTCGAGCTCAGCGTCGCCTGCCTGGGTTGAGCTCGCCTTCTTCAACTCTCACTACCTTCCGCCGGCCCAGTTCACCTCGCCCGCCGTTCCCCCCTCCCTTCTTCCTCTTCCTCCCCCCCCGTCCGCCATGTCTGTCCCTCTGCAAGCTGCTCCTTACCCTCCGTCCAAGGACCGTCTCCCCCAGGCGTCGTACCTGTCTGGGGTGACGGCCCTCCTCTCTGGCTACGCTGAGCCGATCGGGCAGTACTACGACAAGCTCCACCACTACCGAGGAGCGGTCTCGAACCCTGGAAACGTAGAGTCGCTCGGACGGGACGTCAAGAGTGAGTCTTCTCGACCCGACAGACAGCTGGGAAGGGAGAGATGACCCTGCGAGCTCGAGCGAGCGCGCAAACGTCGACGCCGCTGCACCTCGTACGCGCTCTCAGCTCGCTCTCGCTTCGATAGCGGTCAAGAGGCTGCACTGAGCTGTGGTATAGCATGCACGCTTGTTCCAACCCAGTCGAGACACATGCTTCGCTCGCTGGTGACGTCTGAGGTGGACGTGTGTCGACGTGCTCGGACGAAGCTTCGACTTCCTTCCCTCCTCACTACGAGACGCACACGACTCACTGTCGGCAGGCCCAGACTATGCGACGCGTCATGTATGCTGACTGCCGTTACATGTCTCGTTTGCTTTTCCAGTGACGCACCTTACGAACTTTACGTTTGACGGAGCCAAGGCGGACCTCTCCAAGGTGCTCTCGACCGACCCGGCCTTCCAGGTCCAGCACTCGTTCAACCTCGCGAGCGCAACCCAGCCGCCCTCGTACAACTTTGGAGCAGTCTACGCAATGGACAAGGTACACAACTCATCTTACCAGCTGTCCACAGAGACGACCAGCCAGACTGCATGCTGACCTCTCGCTCCTCTCTTCTCCCCAGCTGTTCCTCCGTGGGAGCATCGACAACGACATGAGCTCGAGCGCCCAGCTGAACCGAACGTGGAACCAGTACAACACCTCCAAGCTGCAGGCTCAGCTCTCGCCCGTGCCTGGCCACTCGATGATCCAGCTCGAGCACGAGCTCACCCTCCCCGGAGAGACAATCTCGCTCAAGACCATCAACCCCTCGCTCACCGACGGAAGCGGCATCTACATCACCTCGGTCCTCGCCGCCGTCCACCCCCGGCTGTCGCTCGGATTCGAGAACGTGTACCAAAAGGCTCAGGACGCCGCGCAGAGCACGCCGTCGTTCCTCGCCAAGTTGACCTCCCCCCTTCAGCCGGCCAACCCGTTCAACTCGCCGCCCGGCTCGCCCGCCTTCCACGAGTGGACCGCTACCCTCCAGTACCAGGCTCAGGGTATCCTCGCCGCCACGTACCACCACAAGCTGTCGCCGAACGTGGACGTTGCTGCCGACCTCAACATTGTCACCGCCGGAGGACGGCGCGAGGCGACCGCCACTGTCGGAGCAAAGTACGAGTTCAGGCAGTCTACGTTCCGAGGCCAGCTCGACTCGACAGGAAAGACGTCGATGCTGCTCGAGCAGAGGTTCGCGCCCCAGTTCTCGTTCCTCGTCACCGGAGAGATTGATCACATGAAGGCCGGAGCCGCAAAGGTCGGACTCGGAGTCATGATCGAGGTACGTACTGAGCTTCATGTGATGAACCTCGCCTTTCCCTGGGCAAGATGCTGACTGCATAACTTCCTTCTGTTGCTTGCAGTCGGCGACGTGAGCTGCTTCTCTGCTTCGAACGCCTGTTTTGAAGTCTTGACTGACCCATACGTTCATCTCGTCCATTCTTGACAGCGAGGAGCTCACACAGCAGATGATGGCCCAGCAGCAGGCCCAGCAGCCGCAGGGACCTTAAAGTAGACTTGCATGAGGGACAGAAACATTGAGAGACGGCTTGTCGGGGGTTGGAGAGGCCGGGATCTGGCCGCGTAGGGCGGACGAGCGGGCGCTTGTACACTTCATATATCAGTAGTCTGACCACATCTGCTTCCGACCTATCCATCCATCACTTTTCAGCACATGTACCATTGAGAGAGTGAGACTGATCGGACGATGACGACCGCGGCTGAGCGTGGAGGCGAAGCTCACCGAGCGGATCCCTTCCCCTGTTCGCGTACGACCCCACCCTCAACCTCAACCTCATCGCCCGCGCCAGACACCTCGCTGCAGATCTCCTGCCTGCGCAACGATCACTGCGCCATCATAGGTACCCGACTGAGCGAGCGATACCATCCCTGTTCCTGCGAGCCCGTGAGTCGTCAGCGTGTCTGCCCTCCCACCCGGACAGACGTCGGCTCGTCGCAAGACGGCTTCTTCCGACCGAGTGGGTGCACCTCATCGACTGACTGCGCGTATCTATGTATTAGCGTGACCAGGCACCTCGCGTGATCATCCCCTGTCTCTTGATCGGTCCTTGGAGGAGCTCGAACGAACGGTCCCTGTGAACGTGAGCTCGCCCTCGTCCATCACCTCCTCGGCTCGAGCCTGGCCGTCCCCTGTAGGGCCATCATAGCTCGGCCTCGCTATCCAAGCACTCACTCCAGCCTTTTTCCCTGTTTGGTACGGTACAGACTCTTCTAAGTCTGGTTGACTGCTGTGATGGAACCTCCTTCGGACGAGACTCCCGCGAGGGCGGCGTCCTTCTCGCATTCGCTCACGTCCCCCGCCAAACACCCTGCCGGCCCACGCAGGCAATCAACAGAACCAGCACACATCGAGAGCAATCAACCGACTCGGTCCGACAGGGACGATCCCATGGCAGAAGCTCCATTGCTCCCGCCAGCCGCGCCCAGGCCACGGTCTTCCGTCCCATCACCTCCGCCACGAACGGGCACTGCCGGCTCGTCCGCTGAGCCAGACGTCGCCTCGCAGGCTACGACCTCGCCCTACTTTACGTCTGACCCGTCGTCATCGACTGGTCAGTACGGGTCAAAGTACACGACGGTCGTCTATCCGACCGAGCACAAGGGACAGGTCGAGCATGTCGAGCACGCGCCCACGCACAACAAGCCGGCATCTCCGATGGAGCTCGACAACCTCCCAGACTACCAAGACGTGGACAACACGACGTACGACGACAAGAGCGCTCAGTGGGCATCCGGCGGAGCAGACTACAGGTCAGTTGGTCATCGTCCTCAATCGGCGCTCGACTCGGACGTTGATTGCTTTGTCGTTTTGGAACACATTCCAGATCTCCTGAAGCACTTCCGCCTAGTCCGGTCTCGAACAACTACCAGCCTGCTGTCCAAAGCTGGGGGGAGGGTGTCACCAGCGGCGGGACAGGTTGGCAGATGCCTCCCACTGATGGGCCGTACGGCTCTGGCGGATGGGACGACATCCCTCCTCCGCTCGTGTCGATCGCAGAGGTCCCACAGGTGGCTCAAGTCGGGTCTGGCATACTCCCGTCCTCGCTGATCGAGCCGCCAGCGTGGTCGATCACATCTCCCGCATGGGAGATCCTGGTCGAGAAGCTGCCCGAACCCGGACCCACACCACCGCCTCCTCCGCCTCGACCGCTTCCCCCGACGGGAGAGCTCATCCCAGACGGCATCACTCGCGAAGGCAGTCCTGCGCCGGCTACCTTGTATGCCGAGACGCCATCGTCCAAGATTGACCCGCCGACACTGCAAGAGATCCGCGACGCGTTGCCAGCGCCTCCGCCAGGCGGAGGATCCGTCATCTTCTCTCCAACGGACATGAGCTGGTGGGTGTGTCCGTCCGGTCAGGGGTCCCCGTCGGCGGACATGCTCACCGAGGCGGGCGAGCTGAGGGTCGCAGAGTTTGTTGGCGCACTCGGAGAGTCGAGAAAGGGGAGGGCTGGGATGGACAGTGAGAGCATGGGCAGCTGGGACGACACCAAGAAGGCGCCTCATCTGCATCTCATCGAGTCCGCCATCCGACTGGCCACCCTGGACGACATCTCAGTACCCGTCGTCCAGCCATCGGAGACGGTCCCGTCTGCCCCGGACCTCATGTCCGAGGAGACGCCTCCTCTGCACGCAGCCCAGGAGGACGCCAACATGGAGCCAGCTGTGCTGGTCGATGCATCGCAAGGGGAACCGAGCTCGTCATCTCTGGTACCGACCGAGCCTTCGACGCCGACGAGAGCGGCTCGGATCCCTCCGCAAGCGTCTGAAGACCGGCTCTACATCTCGGCCAACGATCAGACGTGGGTCGTGGTCCCAAAGTCTCCAGCTCGGCACGGAGTTCTCAACCCGACCGACGTCGAGGCGTTCACCAAGAACAGGTCGGGCGACGCTCCGCCAGGGGTGCGAGACGGACCGGAGGCGGCTTGGGTCGTCATCCTCACGTGAGTGGTCTCGCTCGTTTGGTTGGGATGCGCTCAAACGCTCGTCAGATACTGATCGTCTCTTTCGTTCGTCAGCATGATCTCCAACTTCTTGTTCAATAGCCAGACGCAAGCGATCAAGGTGATCAACCCGAACTTCGCCACCAAAGTCGGATGGAACGAGACCAGGTGCGCAACCAGCCCCGTACATCTTGTTGACCAAGCTCTGTCTCAAGATTCTGATCCTCATCTGATTGGTCCATCCCTTTGACAGCGAGCGGATCTTGAATCAACTCGGCTTCGAGACCAACACTCAAGGCAACGTCACCGTCATCGCGCCCAGACCGGATCCAGCCAGCCTCGCCACGATGCGTTCTCGGCTCCTGCGAGCATGGGTCGAGGTCTCTGTCTATCTGGAGGCTCATCGGCAGACGTTGCGAGGTCAGTCTCGCCTGATCGATCCGTCTTGCGGCTCTTCTGAAAGCTGATCTGATCTCCCTGGGCGGCCCTCTCCCAGGTCGAGAGAACACGATCGTTCCCATTGGAGGTCAAGTCGGCATGTCCGAGAAGCATGCCGGATACGTGAAGCTCATCAAGCCCGAGGACGGCCAGTTTGGGGAGGCGACAGGCCTTCGGTCGCGTGAGTCCCCGCTCAACTCGTGCGCTCAGACTCTGTCATCGGGGTGACTGAGTGTCTCGACCTTTCGCTTCGTTGATCAGTCGCAAAGAGGGAACGCCGTGCGTGGCAGTCGTCGACTTACACGGCCTCGCTGGTCTCGCTCGGGCTCAACACGGAGCACTTTTCGGTTCCCGCCCCGTTTGTCATCTTCGCGTACGACATGCAGGTCCGCTTTGACAATGTCAACACACCGCGCTACCTCGAGGCTCTCAGCTACATCGCCGGAGAGTGGCCCGGCGTTGGTCAAGACGATCTGCAGACGCACGTCGTCACCGAGAGGTCGAGAGGTCTCTTCCCTCAGAGCGAGATTGACGCCGCGTACGAGCAGCTCCCGATGATCAACAAGCAAGCCGTCGAGACCATCGGAGTCGACCGGGAGCAACTCCCGCACGACTACATCTCAAAGGCGTTCTGGGACGCCCATGCCGCGCTCAACGACGACGGGTCCGGGCTGTCGCAGAAGAAGAAGGACCTCATCCAGGCACTCGAGATCATCGCCTTTGATCGCAAGGCGGATCAGGAGGTGTACACCCAGCTGGCCATGGTGGTAGAGCAGGCGAAGCGTCAACCGCCATCGACCGAGGAGGCCTACAAGATTCTCGGACTCGGCCCAGAGATGGACGACGACATGGTCCTTGTGTGAGTGCCTTCATCATCTCCCGCTAAGGCTCACGTGGCCGAGCTTGCTGACGTTTGCTTGCTCGCCGATCGTCTCAGCCTGTACGACATTCGAGTTCGTACCATTCGCAGTTGCTCTGTGCTCATGCGACTCCGTCTGACCTTTCTTTCATCTGTCTCGACAGCTGAGCGACACGCCGGGCAAGATCTACGACTATCGCGACGCTCTGCGCTCGATTGCAAACGCGAGAAACAGTGACGCCCTCCGTCGGTTCCTCGACACCGGTCTACGAGGTCAGTCGACATCACAGACCAGGACAAGTCCCGCCGATGAACGGCAGCTCCTGACCGCGGTCTCCTTTCTCTTGTTCCAGCGGATGTTGTCCCCCAAGCTGAAGAGCCGGTCTCGGCTGATCGGCCTGTGGGTCTCAACAATGTCGGCAACACGTGCTACCTCAACTCTCTCCTGCAGTACTTCTACACGATCCGCGAGCTGAGGGAGACGGTCAGCAACTGCAGTCAGTTCAAGGAGGAGCTCAAGGACGATGCGGAGGGAGAGGCAAAGCGGGTAGGAGGGCGAGCAGTCTCGAAGAAGGAGATCGAGCGATCCATCCGATGTACGTCTCTCTGGGTCGGTCCGTGAGCGAACAAACTTATGGCCGCTGACATCTGCGCTTGCTCTTCTCTTTATCAGTCACCGACTACCTCAGCGGTTTGTTCAGCAACCTTGAATTCTCTGACACGTCGTCCATCTCGCCCGACCTCGAGCTCGCCTATCTTGCGCTCGTCACATCCAAAGACGAGGAAGCGGACGAGCCCGTGCCGCCCTTGGTTACCGCTGCCACCTCGGACGACACCGACACTACTCTCGTCGACGACGCCAACCCGCCACCGGCGCCGTCAAATTCACCTCTGCCTATCACCGCCGAGGTCGAGATCGAGTCAGCGCCGTTGCGGTCTGTGCTGGGCAAACGGACGAGCGAAGATCGCGACTTGATGGACGTAGACAGCCGGCCAGAGTCACGGTCGTCGACGACTATCCCTGAGGAGGTCGACTCGGCCATGAACGACGGATCCGACCACTCTACTCAGCCCAGTCTATCCGAGTCGCCAGTCGTGTCGCCGTCGGTCGCATCCCATCTCAGCCCGGGTCGCAAGACGCTTCGTCAGGACTCGATCCACTCGGCTTCCAGGTCGGCTCGTGCCATGACGATTGAGCCAGAGGCTGCTCATCCTGCCTCGCGTGAGCCTCAGGTGGAGGCCGTCACGGAACCGGAGCTTAACCTGCCCATCGGACCGATCGCACTTCCCGAGAAGCCTCCCCTCCCCCCGAGGCCGGTGCCGAAAGCGTCGGCGGACGGGCCAATGATGTTTGGGAAGCAGCACGACGTGTCCGAGTGCCTCGACAACTGCCTCTTCCAGATTGAGGCCGCGATGGATCCGCTCAAGCTTCAGGGAGGCTCCGGAGGAGGCGCCAATCTCGTCAAAGAGTCAGTCATGGCTGCCCCGTCCCCTTGATCGTCTTTCGCACTTGAGCTGATCCCTTCTGCGATCGTGCGCTCTCTCACCTATCAGACTCTTCTACGGCAAGGCTCGGCAGACGCTTCACTTTGAGGGCGATCTCAAGGCGTCGACCTCGCACGACAAGGAGGTCATCTTCAACCACGTCCTTCTCAATGTCGGCGAGACTGGCACCACAAAGGACCTCTACGACGGCTTGAGCGACTACTACACACCCGAGCTCGTCGACATCGACGGCAAGAAGGCGTCGATCGAGGAGGTGCCCGTCGAGTTCCCTCGGTTGCTGCACGTCCAGCTGCAGGTTCGTGTCTCTTTTCTGCTACAGCTGTGCTGAACATAGATCGAGACTGACCGTGTTTCGCCAAATTTTACAGCGAGCCCAATTCGATAGAGAGACGGCTCGAGCATACAAGAGCAACGCCTTCCTCTCGTTCCCGGAAACGCTGCGAATGGATCGCTACAGTGAGGACGCCGACCCTGTGAAGCGAGAGGCGTCCAGAGCCAAGACGACCGAGATCAAGGCCTGCCGGGAACGCATTGATGCGCTCAAGAACTCTGGGGTGAGCAGCTAGACACCTGTCGACGTCAGACCGTCCGACCGACTCGCTGACCCTTCCGCTCCTTTCTCTTTGTTAGAAACAACCCTTCACCGAGGCCATCGCAACCCTCGTTGACGACGTCCTCGCCTCCCCCAACTGGCTCCAATCCGCGCACATCGACGACGACCTCAAGAAGGACCTCGACTCGCGCCGGGGCGACATCACGTCCGAGATCCTCGCCACCGAGCTGGACGTCAAGCGGCTCAAGGAAGAGGTCGAGGCCATCTGGGAAGGAGACAGCCAGCTCGAGTACGAGCTCGCCTCGGTCTTCATGCACCGCGGAGACGCCTCGTTCGGACACTACTACCTCTACCAGCGCAACCTGCCCAACGAGCCAGAGACGTTCTTCAAATACAATGACAACTTTGTCACCAGGGTGCCTGCTAGGTTCGTCTCCGCCGCCTCTCCTCTCTCTGTCGCCAGCCAGCCGCTGACTTTCCTTTTCGCTCGTCCGCCCAAACAGCGAGGTCCTCGCCGACACGACCGGGACCAACGCAAACCCGTACCTCCTCGTCTACGCTCGGAAAGGGTTGAACCTCGTCGATACCGTCAAGCGGACGCTCATCGTCTAGTCTCCCTCCTGTTTCCCGCTTTTTTCTGCCACGCAACCCATCTCGTCCCCTTTTTTTCTACATACACAGTCGCCTCGTTCGCTTGCTTTTCTCCTTGCCCAATTCCATGAACCCTGCTACGAACCGACCGAAAGTCTGCCTTTGCCATCGCATATAAATCATCCTAATCGAGCCATCTCCCACATCCCCAACGTCGGCGAATCCGGCCTCATTTCCTTCCCTGCGCTCGGCTCGTCATCAGCAGCTTCCCGATACCCCGGCGGTCCTTCCGTCGAAGGCGAGGGCGAGCTCAACGTCGACCAGCTCGAAGAGGTCGTCGAGATTCCTCTCGGACGATGTCTCGTTCCGTGCTCTGGGATCGTGAGACCCAAGCCGGCTTTGGATGCTGCTTGGTCTTGGTCGAAGAAGATGGAGCCGGCGTGTCGTTTGGATGACTGCGTGGGGGGTGGGCTCGGGTAGGAGGAGGAGGAGGAGGAGGAAGCCGAGCTTGTCCGAACGGGGATGGCGAGCGATTGTTTCCGTGGTGGAGAGAGAGTGTACGCGGTAGAGGCTTGGGAAGAAACGGATGTTGCGCGTGAGGAGGAGGCGAGGGAGAAGAGCGAGTCGGTTGGGGAGGTGAGGAGGGAGGAGGAGATGGAGGTGTGGCGTGCGACGGGGACTGGGACGGGGGGTGGCGGTGTGGCAGGCGGTGGGGAGTGGTGTTGCCGGCTCATGGAAAGAGTACGCGGGCGGGAGGAGGGTGGGCGAGGAAATTGGGAGGCGGAGGGCATGGGTGGGGAAACGGTTGGTCCAGGTGGTGGTGGGGAGGTTGGACCGATGTGGGAGAGGACGAGTTGCTGGAGATACGAGGGGTGCAAGCACGGTTCAGATCAAAAGCGAAAGAGAATTCCATAGCATGGAAAAAGCGTGGGACTTACCAGAGCTCGGATTTGCTCCTCGACCTCCTTCCGTGCCCGTTCCTGCGCCAGTGCGAGAGGGTCTACTGTCCCCAAGCGAGCGATGGCCACTGCATCCGGGTCTGATTTACCCCTCGACATCGATGGAGCTACTGTGCCTGACCGCCTGATGGCTCGTTTCTCGTCTCCGCTGCTGCCTGACTCCAGGTCAGGAGACGACCCGTGGAACTCCCACTCGTCGCTCGAGTTGCCATTCTGGAAGCCAGGACGAGGTTCCCGGAAGCTTGACGACGCGTACGTTTCTGAACGGGACAGCGGCCGGGACGGGGGCGCTTCAAACTCTGGGAGGAGGAAGCCGGTTGAGCGGGACGTTGGAAGCATGGACTGCTGGGCGGAGGTGACGGTGCTGCCAGAAGACGTGCTCGAGCGTCCGGCTGGCAGGGGAGCCTGGAGAGCCGCATCCCGAACAGCAGGGACCGTGGATGGCGGCAGACCGGCCAGAAGTCGGGCCTGATGGAAGATGATGTCCATCCCGAAAGGTCCAAACTAGCGTGAGGAAAAAAGAAACAGAACGAAGTCAGGGTCAGGTAGAGCGACGCGACAGGGGTGCGTTCTTGACTCACCGTCTCCTCGAGCGATTCGAGCTTCACTGCCACTTCACCCAGCGACCGTTTCCCACGCTTCTTCTTGGACTCGATGTACGTCAAGAGCGTCCGCAAGGCCTCGTTGCGGCTCTCTGGGGTGGCGGTCGTCCGAGATAGGACCTAAGGGATATGAAGATCGACATGCAAGGAAGATCAGCGGAGAGTTCGGGCGCGCTCCAGTCGCGAACCTGAGCAAGCAAGGTCTCGGTCAAAGCGGGGAGCTTATCGCTATCGGGAGACTGACCGTGACGACCTCGAGCCTCGTTGATCCGGTGAAGGCGATGGACATGTCGTGGAGCTCGTCGCTGTCGCTGTTGCCCTAAGAGAGTCCGACCGAGGGAAGCAGGGAAGGACTGGTAGTTGCAGGGGGAGTGAGCTTTGACCTCTGAGGACCCAAAAACAGATCGAGGACGCGAGGAAGAGGAGCAGGCGGACGCACGTTGGTGCTTGACGTCTGGGTCCCCACATCTCGAGCAGTCGGAAGCAGACGACGGCAGACACGCGCTTCTGACAGGGTCATAAGTTAGGTCGTCCGATGGTTGCAGAGAGACCTGCGTCGCTGCGACCAGAGTCGGGCTGGGCTTGTGCTCTGTTCGACGCGACAACAGTCGGCCGACGCGTCTTGTGGCGGTGATGTCGCCTCCGAGGCTGAGAGACCTGCTTTGGCCACAAGCTCAGGGTAGATAGAACGTCGGATTAGAGCCACAACACGATGGCGGATGTATTTGGACATGGTCGCGACCTGTTGCGACACCAAGATGGCATGAGCGAGGCCAGGCGAGGTCGGGCTGCCATCCGGAGGTCCGAGAGCACGCCGTTGTAGTGGGAACGGACTGCAGAGCGATCTGGTACATCCGTGACCTTGACTTGAGCATCGCGCGAGCCTTGAGGAAGAGCGAGCGAGCGAGGACGTAATTGAAGCGATATCAGAGCCGAGCTGGATGGACGTTTGGGAGCACCCCAAAGGCGAGCTCCCATCATGGCCTCTGTCTCCCATCCGCCATGTCGTCACCCGCACCCTCGTCAGCAGTGCCTCAACCACCCAAGCTCACGCCTCTCAACTCTCTCGAGCTTCGTCTCCGCAAGCTCGAGTTTCTCGTCTCGGGAGCGGTCGCGTCAGGTGCTCGCAAGGACGCGTCCTCTGCCGGCTCGACGACCAACATCCTCCGTCGCGTGATCGACGTTCAGAACGAGCTCGAGCGTGCCGTAGAGGGCAAGAGCAGCTTAGAGAGGTTCCTCGATACATGTACGTCTGGCTTGAGTGATCTGATGGTCGCCGAGACCCGTGACGTGAGCTTGAAGTCAGCCCAGCTGCTGAGCTCACACCCTCTCTCTTCCTTGTGCGTTCGCAGATCCGGCCAACCTCCCACTGCTCGCCCCAAAGTTCTCGCTCTCCCACCTCGGTCTCTCATCCGAGGACGACGTGGACCTCGTCTCGCTTGAGACCAAGCTCGCACTCGTGCTCGAGGGCGAGAGCGACATCCTCGACGTCCTCCAGGGGCTCGAGGAGGTCGACAGACTCGACAAGAGCGGAGCCCTTGGCGCAGGGAACCTAGACTGTCAGTAAACCAGAGCGATGACAATCAACTTTCGTTGGTCCAACATGCTGACTTGATGTTTACGTTGGCTTGCCTTCTGCAGCACACCGCGGACTCGCCCCTCGCTTGAGTGAACTCCTGCCCGCTCACCGTCAAACCAAGAAAGCCGTGTCAGACCTCGAGAACCGTCTAGTCCAACTCTTGGGTCGCTACGATGACTATGTGAGTCGTGTCGTGTGAGCCGTCGCCCACAAAGCCGGACTGATCGCTGACCTACGCTTCACCGACACGTCGTCCCTGCCACGCAGATCTCAACTATCTCCGCCACCTTCATCGAGCTCAACACGCTCGTCACCTCCGCAGAGGAGCAGGTCTCCCGGCTCGAGAAGGAGAAGCGGGTCCAAGAGGTCGGTGGGGAGTACTGAGCTTTGTGTCTGTCTCTCAACCTTCGCATACCCTTAGACGCGTCCTAGATACCCGCTCGCATCTCGCACCATCATACGTCCTCACGCCTTTCCACGACCCCTTTACGCATAGGCACATATCATTCATGATTATCCCACGTCCAAATCCCAGATCTCTGCCCATCACAGCCCCACTCCCTTCCCCTAGTTCATCTCCGCCTTCCCATCACTGTAGCTCCTCCACGTGTACTTTGGGCTCCACCCCAACTCCCTCTTTGCCTTCTCACAGCTCACCAGTCCTTCGTACTTGCTGCTCGACACCGGCTTCCACGGCACGCCCGGGTAGTGCGTCTCGACGACTTCTTTCGTGGTAGTGGTGCCGAGCGAGTGGTCGTCCCCGGCGATGTAGTAGATGCTGTGGCCCTTGGCTTTGGACGAGTAGGCGGCGAGCATGCCTGCTGCGGCGTCGCGGGAGTCGATGTATCTGAAGGGGAGGGGGGGGGGGAGGAGGGAGGGGATCAGTTGGGTAAGGGGAGGAAAAGAGAGGGAGGGTGTGGGGGGGTGGGGAAGGGGAACGAACCCAAAGATCTCTTTGCGCCAGACCTCGAGGGTTTCGTTGAGCGGGTACTCGGACTCCTCCTTGACCCAAGAGATGCGCATACTGCACACCTTGAGCTCGGGGTTCCACCGGCAGTACTGGTCCGCCATCACCTGCAGGAACGAGAACGAGACGAGACGAGACGAGACGAGGTCAGCGCCCCGTCGTGACAGATAGTCACACCCTCGGGATTCGATAGAGGCAAGACTCACCTCTCCGATAAGCTGAACAAAGAGAGCAAAAGGATATGACGGGTCAGCAAATGAGCTCAGTCGCGTACGAGCGGACGAGGACCCCGCGCTCAGCTCTCACACTCTAAGACTGACCTTCGACAGCGAGTACGAGTGACTCGGGTACGGCGGCTGGCTATCCTCCGTCACCGGCAGACTATCCATCGTCCTCGGCTCAAACGGCAACCCCGCGAGCGTCACCGAGGACGCACAGGTGACGTTGAGGAACCCGAGCTTCCTCGCCGCCTCGAGGACGTTGTACGTCGACATGACGTTCACCTGGAACATGACCGAGTTGACCTGCACGACGAGCTAAGGGTCAGCAGGTGTGGGCGAGTAAGATTGCGGGCGAGGCAGAGGGACGAACCGCTTGACCGGGAGTAGGAAGAGCGGCCAGATGGACGATCCCAATCTCGGGAGTGTCCCGAGGGGACAGCTTGTACTTGAGGTCCACCTCAATCAGAGCCTCGAGCGTCTTGCCTGTACGAACCGCCACCGGAAACAAAAGAGCGAGGTCAGCTTCAGCTTCGAGGTGCAGTTCGGACTCGGAAACGGACGTACCCGCGTCGGTGAGGTCGACGGTCACAAACACGTCCGGCTGGACGGCCGACTTGGGAGGGGGAAACAGATCAAGAGAGATCACATAGATCTTGGGCTCCTGGGCCATAAAGTGGGCGACGGTAGCTCGGCCGAGCTTGCCGGACTGTCAGAGACGTACATCAGAGGCGGAAGTCGGGTCAGCTGAGCGGCAGAAAGGGGAAGAGGAGAGCAGAGGAAAGAGGTTGAGCTCACCCCTCCGGTGATCACGACGACCCGGTCCCGCTGGAACTTGGGGTTGTCCGCAAACGGACCTGAAGAGGTAGCGTACGAAGGCATGACTGAGAGAGAGTAGCTGGCTTGGTGAGACAAAGGCGTGGTGGTTTGTAGGCGAAGACTCAAAGGGAGGAGGGTCAGCTTTCGGCAGGCTGCACGAGGGATTCGGGCGACATCCGAATGGGGATGTCGGATCAACTCGCGACTTCCTTGTCGATCAACCCGCTTCCTCCTTGGGGTCGCAAACCGGCCAGGAGGCGGACTGGAAGACATCTGATGTCGAAACAGAGGAGATGGGCCGGAAAGCCGTGATCAGCATGCAAGCGAGCGTCGTCGTTCTCGCAAGGTCGCCGGATGTCGGAACGAGCATCTTTGAGGTCGGCATCTGCAATTGGCTGGGACGCGACCATTTTTGTGTGACCTGCTCAGTCAGGTATGAAGACGTAGGAGGGCGGCAGCTCGGGGCGCGGATCTGATCTATCCGTGCGTACTGCGTCCGTGTCTGCTTTACAAGGTCGGACGCTTCTGTGTCAGAGATGATGAGGGAAGGAAAGTAGTTGACGTCGTAAACAAAAGTACGCGTCATGCTATGAGAAGAGTATGCAGCAAAGGAAGTAAGTTGTGAAGCGAAGAAGTGCTCTGACAGCGCATGCACAAGGCTGCACTAGAATTGAAAGAAAGAAAGAACAGTCTGACAACTCGACTACGGCGACCGAAGCAGATAACTAGTCGCTATCGATATCGATGGTGTCCTGCTGCCTCGATTTTCCCTCTGCTGATTTCCCGTTCAACGTGTTCCCGCCCGAACCGAGGTTGGCCCACGGATCGACGGGTCCGGCGTCCTCTGCCGGGGCCGCGTCGGTAGCTACGCGAGGTGCTCTAGACGTGTTCGAGGCGGGAGTGGGTGCTGGAGGTGGAGGAGTAGGCGCAGACGCTCTAGGAGCCCGTCCGGAGAGGGTCGCGCCAGGATTGCCGAGGCCGGCGAAAGGGGAGGGCTGCACGTAGAGAGGGATCCTGGTCAGTCGCCGTACGAGATCAGGTGTCAGAAAGACATGATTCGAACGCACAGCAGGAGCAGGGGCGGTCGCAGATCCGGCGGCAGTGGGTTGCGAAGGGTCGAATGGCTTGTACGTCCATCCGAAGAAGAGCTTCCCCGGAGGCAAATGAAGTGCGGCCGGTACCTTGTCGGCCGGTGCAGAGAGTGCCGAGGTCGGGATGAACCGTGCTTTGCTGCGAGCGATAGGACGAGAGGCGAGTCAGCATGATGCATCGACGCAGCCACAAGACGCACAGGCGCAGACTCACTCTGTCCTCTGGATCTTGCTGTCCTTCTCGACCTCCTCGATCTTCCTCGCCAGTCCCTTGCCCTTGGTCCTCCTTCCATTCAGAGTCCTTCCGCCTCCGATGAAAGCCTCGAACGCAGCCTCGCCGTCCGTCGAGTCCCCGCCCCCAGCAGAGCCAGCTCGAGAGGGCACCGTCGAGTTGATGTCGATGTTGAGCTTGGACGCCATCGTCGCCACAGGCTTGGGCTCGGGCGCCTTGGGCTCAACGTAGCCCTTCGGTGTCGCAAAGTCGACCTGGTCAGAACAAGGGAAAGATGCAAACGTCAGCAATGACCCATGCGCGGTCCATCAGCACAGAGCAACTTGTACTGACCTCGAGATCGGTGTCCTGACACGAGATACCTGGTCCGGCGGGGATGGTCTCAATGATGAGGAACTCGAACGCGATCGAGTTGTACGAGACCGAGAACATGTCGCCCTGACTCAGACACGAAAAGTTTCGGAGACACGACTCGAGACTAGACGCAAGAAAGGGCAACGTGCGATGATCAGTCTTCGATCATCTCGGTTCCAGCCTGCCAGTTCATGCTGCACTCACACTGCCTTGGGGTCGCTGACCTCGAGGAACTCGAGATTCTGCGCCTGGATCTTGACCCGCTTTCCTTTTGGTAGCTGAGCACCAGTCGCGCGGATGGGGTCACCCTCCTCCAACCTGCGAGGCACGGTAAGAAAAGGGTAGGGGAGACGGTCAGGCACCTGCAAGGCAAACCTCGAACAGGTCGAGGTCACGAGGCGCAGAGGCTTACTCGAGAGTTCGCATCATCTGTACAACCATCGTTCGCGGAACGCATAGAGATCGTCAGCGTCGCGTCGTCCTGAGATACGCGTCGCGATAGGGGATCGGGACAGCGGAGCGAGTGGACGTACCCATGGTGGCAAGTAGACGACTCCCTCTTCTGCGATGAACTCGAGCACACCGGCGTGCGTCTCGAGCGCAGCTGCCTTTGGGTTCCTCAGCTTGAACGCCCAGGGTGATTCGAGGTCGAGGTTGGCTGAGCACGGTCGGGACCAGGCCGAAGCGACACAGTCAGCTCACCCGTTCCGCTCCCACACTCGACAGGTTTCAGAAGGTAAGCTTGACTCACTGAGTCGTGCAAGCGCTGACGGGGGCATGATGACTGGAAACGAGGGACGAGATGGGCAAGCGGTGAGCTGTGGTCCCGAGCGAGCTCACGCCCTCCTCCACCGGGGGATCGAGGTCTCCTGTCCCTGGTCCGTCGGACTCACTCTTTCCTCCGTGGATGAGGTTAGCTCTCTCTGATCTCGATGCCATCATGGCTGTCGAGTAGGCCTTGAAGAAGTCGTCGTACGCTTCCCTGTACGGTCGACCCATGAGAAGGAGGGGCGAGGTCAGCTCGAGCTCACACCCGCGACGTCACACCGTCAGAGCCAGCCGTCGACGTACGGAGGAGCTTGTCGGGCCTGCTGGCCCATCGCAGCGAGCTGCTGAAAGAAGCCGCTCGGTCCCCCTCCGCCTGAGAACGAAACGGACGAGTGAAGCAAGAGACCGAGATCGAACGTCAGTCGTCTGGCGACCAGGACCGCCGGCACTGAACCACGCCCGCATTCCACAGTGCTGACCTTGAAAGCCTCCTCCGCCGCCTTGGGCGTCTGCGTAGCCTCCGTTGAACATTGTGAGCGGGAGAAGACGAGGTCTGCAAGTTTGTGGGAGGGCAAGGGGGGTCGGAGATGAGGGTCAGCGGGGGAAACGGGGGGCAACGTCAGACGTGGAGGCAGCCGCCATCGACAGGACGCACCACCATCGCAGTATGTACCCAACCGACAGATCCGCGCATGAATTTTTGAACGAACGGAACCGAATACATCAGGTCGTAACAAGTCATTAAACATAAAAACACCTTCGGACAGGATCCCAACCTCACCGCTCAACCGCGTCAACCGCCCTGTCACACACATCCGTCTACTCCTCGTCTCTCTCCTCGTCTTGCTCGTAGCCCATGTCCTCCGCGCCCTCAGCGTTCTCCTCCCAGTCCTGCGTGTCATCTGCTCCGTAGTCCTCCTCGAGGTCGTCCTCTTCGCCCTCCATGGTGCCGAAGCCGTTTGGAGCAGGTCGTCCTGCAGGAACGGGAACGGTCCCCTTGACCAGCATCGACTTGACGAGCGCGAGCGTCTCGTCGATCTCTTCTGCCGTGAGACGAGTGTGCAGTTCCTCGATGATCTGCGCAGCCAAAGATGACGGGTCGTTGGGGTCAGCATCGCCGTCTGGTAGCGCAAGGGGGAAGTGACGACTTACGACGTATAGCTCGACCTCTGTTCTTGGACTCAAGTCTACGATCTGGAGGATCTCGAGCTTGGTGAACTTTCGCATCGCCTGAAGTGCCTTGGACAGGACGGCGTTCCCGGACGAGCTCTGCTTCACAAACGGCAGCTCGTCACGTGACAGGTGCTTGATCGTCTGAGGACAAGCAGTTCGGTACCACGAAGTAGGTTAGCTAATAAGCCGGCGTTGATAGCGCGCTGGGTCAGCCAGGGTGTATGCTTGATCGTGCTGACCTCGTCGACGATTGACCAGAGTCCATCCTGAGGGTCCCTGCCTCCCCATGTCTTCTCGCGCTCCTCTGGCTCGAGCTTGACTCCGTCGTCCTTCATCTGTCTGAACCTGAGCCTGCGGTCGTCGTGGGCAGCCTTGATGATGTCGAGCTCTGGCTTGAGGGCGAGCAGGTGCTCGAGCACCTCCTGCCCGGTCACAAACGCAGCTCGGCTTTGCACGACCTGATCACGCACCGAGCAAGGGACACACCGTCAGCTCAGCTTGATATTGCAGCGACACATCGAGCTGCTTACCTCCATGATATGTCTGCGAACTAAGCTGCGTCGAGGTTGGAGGACGGGAAGGAAGGGTCTGTTGAGCTCGCGAGGTCAGCTCGAGTTTCGCGAGGGCAGCCTGTCGCGAGCTCACCCATACCTCCCATCCCTCCTCCTCTTCTCCTTTCCCCCTTTCCTTTCTCAGTATGGCTTCCATTCAGGCGCAGAATGTAGGAAACGGACAGTTCAATGACAAGGTACGTCTCGCGTCCAAGGGTGACCTGCTCTCTGCGTAGACCGTGGAAGAGGAAAGATCGAGCTGACCTTTGGGTCACGTCCCTCGTCTTTCGTCTCGGTGGCTTCGCGCGTCTTCAGGGCAAGCCGATGGAGGTTCGTCTGTCCAACATGACGGCAGCCAAGTCTGTCTCGGACGCTGTCCGGACCTCGCTCGGACCCAAGGG
The DNA here is from genome assembly GCA_036245725.1 of Mrakia hoshinonis. Lineage (NCBI taxonomy): Eukaryota > Fungi > Basidiomycota > Tremellomycetes > Cystofilobasidiales > Mrakiaceae > Mrakia > Mrakia hoshinonis. The sequence continues at coordinate 285,499 of BTPH01000056.1, forward strand.
GATGGACAAGATGGTACGTCTGAGCTCACCCATCACGTCCGACACGACAAGACGTCGAAGGTGCTGGGCTCGAGCTCACACCGCCCCTTCCTTCCGTCCGGTTCGCATGCAACAGATCCAGACCGCTCAGGGAGAGGTTGTTATCACCAACGATGGAGCGACCATCCTCAAGCACATGGCCGTCCTCCACCCGGCAGCTCGAATGGTCAGTCGACTCCTCCCGAGCTCACCTCCGCCCAAAAGTCGGCTCGACCATCTCCGCCGCCCGACATACCCCGCTGACACCTCCGCTCTTGCTTTGGTCGATTTCTGTTACAGCTGGTTGAGCTTTCTGCTGCTCAGGATGTCGAGGCTGGAGATGGAACCACCTCGGTCGTCGTGCTGGCTGGGTCGTTGCTCGGAGCTGCCGAGAAGATGCTCACAAAGGGTAAGTTCTCAGCCTCTTCAGATTACTGGCAAGGATGTGCATGCCGCGCTCGGCTACGAGATGACGCGGCTTGTAGCCGGGCTGGCTCGGCTGGACAGAGTCAGGCATGCAGGAGGACGAGGTGTCCTACCAGGAGCGCGAGCTCGCGCTTCCTTCTTTGGCTGACATCACCGACTTTGATTGGTTACTCTACAGGTATCCACCCTACGCTTATCGCCGAGTCGTTCCAGCGTGCTTCGTCCAAGTGTGTCGAGTACCTGACCGAGATGTCGACGCCTGTGGACCTCAACGACAAGGACACGCTCATGCGAGCCGCATCCACCTCCCTCAACTCAAAGGTCAGCCCCGTCCGCACGGCTGTCGTTTGTCTCGCTTGCTTACTGACAGAGTCTGCTCTTGATGTACCTAGATTGTCTCCCAATACTCTTCCGTCCTCGCCCCCATCGCCGTGTCTTCCGTTCTCCGCCTCACCACCCCTACCTCCACCAACGTCGACCTGCGAGACATCCGCATGGTCAAGAAGGTCGGAGGAACCATTGACGACACCGAGCTCGTTGACGGACTCGCTCTTACCCAGACCGTCTCTGCCGGAGCCGGAGGACCGACCCGGATGGAGAAGGCCAAGATCGCTCTCGTCCAGTTCCAGCTGTCGTCCCCCAAGCCCGACATGGACAACCAGATTGTCGTCAACGACTACCGTCAGATGGACAAGATCCTCAAGGAGGAGCGTGCGTACCTGCTCAACATGTGCAAGAAGATCAAGAAGACGGGCTGCAACGTGCTCCTGATCCAAAAGTCGATCCTCCGAGACGCCGTCAACGACCTCTCGCTCCACTTCTTGGCAAAGCTCAAGATCCTCGTCGTCAAGGACATTGAGCGAGACGAGATCGAGTTCATCTCAAAGTCGACCGGGTGCAAGCCGATCGCCGACATCGAGGCCTTCACCGAGGACAAGCTCGGATCCGCCGACCTCGTCGACGAGGTCGAGAAGTCTGGCGCCCGAGTCGTCAAGATCACGGGCGTCAAGAACATGGGTAAGACGGTCTCGATCGTCTGCACCGGAGCCAACTCGCTCGTGCTCGAGGAGTCTGAGCGATCGATCCACGACGCCCTCTGCGTCGTCCGATGTCTCGTCAAGAAGCGGGCCCTCATCGTCGGAGGAGGAGCACCAGAGATCCACGTCTCGAGGCTGTTGGCCCAGCACGGACAGACGCTCAAGGGGATGGAGGCCTACTGCTTCCAGGCGTTTGCAGAGGCGCTCGAGATCATCCCGACGACGCTGGCGGAGAACGCGGGGTTGAACCCGATCGCGATCGTGACAGAGCTGAGGAACAGGCATGCGAAGGGGGAGATCACAGCGGGGATCAACGTGAGGAAGGGGATCATCTCCAACATCCTGGAGGAAAACGTACTCCAGCCGCTGCTGGTGTCGACGTCGGCGATCGAGCTCGCGACGGAGACGGTGTGCTTGCTGTTGAGGGTTGACGACTTCGTGAGTGCTTGTCTCTCTAGTCTGTTATAGCCTCGAGCCGGTCACTGACTCGTGCTTTCTTCCTTTCACAGCAATTCACGCGGTAAGCGGAAAGGAAACGGAAAAGCAAAGGGGGTGGGGCAGTCGGCGGAGGCACGGTGGCGAGATCATGAAACTTAGACAAACTCGAGAGAGCGATCCACAACGGCCAGAAGCAAGCGCCGGTGTCACAGAAGCAAGAATGGCCTCCTGAGGAGCGTCTTGCAGCCCTTCGCGAGAAAGACATGTCCCAGCAACTTAAGGAGACAAGCCGGAGCGGTGTGGGCTGCACATCAGGTGACGCAAGTGCGGGTTGTTACGGCATATATCGCTGGACGAGTCCCATCCTAGTTGTCCCTCTCCATCATGGGTCCCAAAGCTCTCGGCAGTCCGTTTCTGTAGACGGAAGGTAAAGATAAAAGGCGGGCAAGAACAGGAAGGGCAAAGGTCAGCTCGATCAACTCCTTCCTCTCTCGTCTTTCCTCCTTCTTCATCCAAGCCAACGCAGCCCCCTAGCACTTCCTCCAGCCCCACTGCATCCCCATCCCCTCCCTCGCAGTCTCCACAACCACACCACCCATCGTACGTACCTCGCCACCATCGCCTGCTTATGCCTCTCATCCAACTTCTTCAACACCGGACTATCCCCCGCCAGGATCGACAAACACTCTGTCGCCAACCTCCTATCCACACTCCTCTGCGGTCTCTTATCCGCCGTCTCGACGATCCATCGGATCCCCTGACGGATCCGCTGACGTTCGGTCAGGGGCATCGGCATGAAGGTCGTCTTTGCTCCCTTTCGGGAGGACCGGATCCGAGCGTACGGAGAGGCGGCGATCACGGCGGCTTTGAAGATTGGGATCGGGGGGGAGTCGGTCATGTACCCGCTAGCAAAGCAAGAGTAGTGATGATGAGGATAATGAGTGAGCTGGAGGAAGAGGAGTGGAGCCAGAGCGGCGGAGGAGGGGGACCTACATCTGTTCGAGCGTCTTGTGGAGGATGATGGTCGCCGAGAGCTTCTTCCCGTCCTTCATGATCAGGTTGACGAAAAAGTCGAGCAGCGGGTCGGACCTCTGTGGGAGGGCGGCTCCTACAAAGGGAGCGGTCGTGCCCTCTGGCTCGGGAGGGTTGGGAAGCCTCTGCTTGCTCATGGACAGGTCCACAGCAGGAGCAGGCTCGAGCGTCTTGCCGTACAGCTGGGCACGACGCTCCTCGAGCAAGCGGGCGGCCTCGACGGAGGGAGCATGGGGTGCGTCGTCTGTTGGTGGGGGTGCGTTGGGGTCGGGGAAGCGAGAGACGGGAGGGAGGGAGGGCTCGGGTTTGGGAGGGAGGTTGGCGGGAGAGTTGGCGAGGTGGGGGTCAGACTGGATCTTCTTGACAAGGTCCTTGAGGTCGTCTTGTTCAGAGTAGTGGCGGCGAGAGACAGGTGTGTAGGGTGACGAGGAAGACGAGGCGAGGGAGGAGAGGAGCGAGCGGCGGGCTGCCGTCCGGGCAGGGAGGAGGAAGGAGCTCATCGTCGTTTGGAGCTCACCAAACTCGACCCAACGCGCGCGCGAACTCGTCCTTGCCATGTCGACGCCCTCGCTCCCGTACAGTCTGAGGATCGACATATCACCTCGCCTGATCCGTACGAAAGCGAATGACTTGAAAAAAGCAAGACGAGACGATCATCGAGAGAGGTGCCCGACCCTCGCGACCTCTCTCCACCGGTGGCGCGAACAGGAAAGGAAGAGATGCATCATAGAGGGCATAAGAGAGAAAGCAGAGATGAAGGGAATCGACCGAGATGTGATCAAGGTGGAGAGAGTCGCGGGATATCAACGGAGAAAGAGTTACGAGACGCAAGCTAAAACTAAGCCGCCACAGGCCTAAACACCTTCACCTCCCCACTCTTCAGATCCTCCAACCTATAGCTCACCGCCTCCACCGTCGGATAATGGTTCGCCCTCCCCGCCGCCTGCGCAACCCTCATCTTCCCCTTCTTCGCCTCAAACTCCAACACCACACCGACCGCCTGTCCGACATCGGTCGAGTACGAAGCGAGGTTCTTCTTCCCCTTGAACGCACACTGGCTCAGGCTGACGACGTCTCCGGCACGGATGTCGTCCCGCCTCTGGACGAGGGACGAGCCAGACTGGTGGAAGACGACGTGGCCGTAGGACCCGTCCTGGGTTGGCTCCGCCGCGTGCGCTTGGTAGAGGGCCTCGGAGACGAAGCCAAACGAGGTCCCGTCGGCGATGACGGCCTTCTTGCTCTGTCCAACGAGAGAGTCCGCGCTCCTCGCCACCGCCGCTCCGATGGTTCGCGAAAGCTCGGTCAGTTCCTGTCCGCTCGGTGCGTTGGCACGCTCGGAAGACTCTGGGATCGTCGAATGGGTTTGGGACGCGCTTCGTGAGTTGGAGTGCTGGGAGTGGTCCATGGAGGGTCGGGAAGTGGGTTCGTCCATCGACGGGCGACTTTGGGGGCTCTCGTCCATCGAGCTTCGGCTGGCGCCACGGAGGAGACCGGAGAAGCGCTTCATGGATGATCGACGGTCGGGCGCAGAGGGCGAGATAGGCGATGCATTATCCTCGTGCTCGACGGGCGCCGGCTGCTCCGTGTTGACGGCAAGAGATGGAAGACCTCGAGCAGGTCGAGCGGGAGGAGGAGGCGCATCCTCGTTGTCGTCCTGAAGGTTGGCGCCATGGTCGAACGACTCGGGCTCGGCAAAGTGCTCGGCGACCGGTGGCGGTGCAGAGTCTTGAGGCGGCTGAGGGAGTGGTCGCGCGACTGGGACGGAAGGTCGTCGAGCGGGCGGAGGTGGCGGCGGAGTGGCGTCCTCGTCCTCCTGCTCTGGCTCGTCTTCCTCTTGCTCATCCTGCTCGGTCGTGGGCGCAGAAAGCACTGGCGCCGATGCACGAGGAGGGGGCGGTGGTGCAGCTTCCTCCTCCTGTTTGTCCTCCTCCGGCTCAGGCGACGCTTCCCTTGCCGGAGCAGGCGGAGGTGCTCCAAACCCACCCATCCCGAACCTGACGCCGCCCATCGCGCCCATCTTGGCGAGCGCACGCGCACGTCGGGCTGCATCAGCTGCCTCCTCGTCCTCTTCCTCCTCAGGAGCAGCACGCTCGTCTGCAGTGAGGCCAGCCGTCTCTCCGGCGGAGATGGAGGCCGCCTCGGCAGCCGTAGGGGCAGCAGCCGAGTCCTTGGACGCGTCTCGGGAGGGCTTCTTGGGAGGCGGAGGTCCACCAAACATCCTCATCTGGTTCGCGCCACCGAGCTTGGCCATCCTGCAAGATCACATCACTAGTCAGTTCAAATCGTACGACCATCTCGATCGAGGTGGAGGACTGACCGAGCGGCGATGGTCTGTCGCCGCGCCTGCTCCTCATCTTGCTCGTCCTGAGGCTCCGAGCTCTCCTCCTGAGGGGCGGACTTCTCCTGCGCAGGAACAACGGTAGCTTCCTTGATAGACGGCTGACGAGCCGAATCTGAGGCGGGCGCTTCGGCCGCCTCGACAGGGGTGGCGTTGAACCCCATCGGGATGGCAGGACGACCCCCGACGGAGGGAGACGAGACAGACGTAGGCGAAGCGGGCGACATCGGCGACGGCGATGCAGCCGTCGTGGTCACCAGTGAGGGCAGCGCGGGTACCTTGACCGACGGCCGACGAGCGGGCGGCGGGGGCGGAGGGGCTGGAAAGTAGAGTGCAAGACGGGAAGACGTCAACATCAAGGCGGACACGAGACGTGGCATGGGAAGGCCAAATTCACCTTCCTCCTCCTTGTCCTCTGGCTCTTCGTCGGTTCCGAGAGCATCAGCAGCCTCGGCATCCGACAGAGACACGGTCGGACCCTCTTGCTCCGGGTCGACAGCGGCCAGAGCGGCGACGATCTTGGGCAGAGGAGGGATCGCAGATGTTCGACGAGGGGGAGGGGGAGGAGCTAGACAGAGGCAGATAGGGAGACAATCAGCATGGGCAAAGTGTCGTTTGTTTCGATTCGAGTCCAGCTGACCTTCTTCCTCAACGACGACCTCGTCTTCCTTCTCCTCCTCGACCTCGGCCTCCTCTTCCGACAGAGGTCCAGGCTCATCGTCGGCCGTGTTCTCGCCGGCGGTGTCATACCCTCCGAGAGCCGCGGCAGGGGGCGGGACTTGCGGAAGCGACCGGGGCGGCGGAGGAGGCGGTGTCGATTCAGGAGACGAGTCTTGCAGATGGCGAAAGCGTCGGCAGAAAAAGCAGCATGAGAGAAAGAAAAGGCGTCAGGGTGGTGTCCGTGTCGTGCAAGAAAGCGAGAATGAAGGGCGGAGAACAAGCTAGAGATGACTGAGGGAGAGATGAGATGAAATCAAGAAGAGTAGACCGCACCCTTTGGCTCGTCCGCGATCGGAGCAGGTGGGAGCGACCTCTTCCTCTCGGTCGGCTCCTGCTGGTGGTCCTGTTCGTCGTCGTCGGCTTCCTCGGCCTCGCCCATCTTGGAGGTGGTCTCCTTTGTCGAGCTCCTCGACCTTGGCTTGTCCTCGAGATGCTCCGGGTCGTGGATCGGGCGTCCAATGTCCCCCTTCCTAAACTCTCGGAACTCGACGTCCGACTCGTGGTAGCTCGCGTCCCGAGCGGGAAGAGGGATCGAGATCCGCCTGTGATGGTGCCCTGCAGCAGGGTCGGGGATGTCGGTCGCGCCTGAGACTGACGGAGCAGGGATCTCCTCCGAGGGGGACGCGACGAGCGAAGCCTGCTCAGGCTCGTCGACAATTACGGCCAGAGTCTTCTCCTTGTGCTCAACCTCTGGGTCGACCTTGGTCAACTCGGCCTGAGCGTCCTCATCGACGGGTACGGCTGTACCGGTGGGCTCCTCCTTGGGCTCTCCGACCGGCGCGAGGGCGATGCCAGCAATGGCCGCTCCCTGCGCTCCCTGCTCACCCTTGCCGACCTCCTCCCGAACCTTCTCCTCCTCGACCGCAGCCTCAGACTTCTCTTCGGGCACTTCGGCCGGGTTGGGCGGGACCGGGTGTCCGTGACCAGCCTCCTCCTCTGCCTCTCCAGCAGGCGGGGGAGCGGATCCAGCCGCTCCCGATGGAGTCGACTTTGCCGGCTTTCGTCTGGGAGGAGCAGCTCGTCGAGGCATCGCAGGAAGCGGAGCAAGTCCGGCGGAACTGTTGTCGGGTGACGAGGGCGTCTCGGTAGTCGGTGCGAGTCCAGGCAGAGGAGTCGGCTTGGGCTCGTCCTTCTCGACCTCGGGCGAGGTGACCGGTCGCTCCGAAGACGGCTCCCGCTTGACCGGCACAGGCGGGGGAGGCTTCATCATGCCCATCGGACCTCGAGCACCGATCTTGGCCATCCGAGCAGCGATCGCAGCACTGCAAGACAAGAAGGCGGTCAGCGCATGGTGCGGCGATCGTCTGCGGCTGATTATCACTCACCGTCTGGCTCGCTCAGCCGCCTCCTCGTCGTTTTCTTCAGCAGCGGGCTCCTCGGCAGTCTCCTCGGCCGCGCCTCCCTCAGCGGTGTCGTCGTCGGGAACGATGGCCTTCCCGCTCTTCTCGACGCCTCCTGCTCCCTCCTCGTCCGACTTGTGCTCCTCGACGGTCCACTTGCTCTTCTTCTTCTCCTCGACCACCTCGGGCTCGGGAGCAGCGACAGGCTCGGGTCGCTTCCAGACCTTTGGCTTGCCAGACGGGATCGGGGGCGACTTGGCCGCAGCGGGCTCGCCGAACGCTCCGGCTCCCTGGAGTGCGGCCATCCTCTCCTTAAGCGACCCTCCAGACTTGGTGATCGATTCCTTGGCGTCGGACGCAGACATGGCGCCAGCGGCAGGTCGAGTCGGGGACGGGCTCGCCACGGGCGCCTCGCGAGCAACGGGCGCGGCAGACGGCGACGAGGACGCGGCAGCTGGAGCATCTCCAGACGCGGGAGCGGCAGCCGTGCCTTCTGAGCCAGCTGCTGCCTTGTTCTTCCATGCCCAGTTGCCAGGCTTTCCTCTCGGGACGGGAGGCGGAGGAGCGGGTGCTGCCTTTTGCTGGAACATGGCCATGCGGTCCTTGAGGGATCCTCCTCCCTTTGTGATGCTCTCCTTTGCGTCCGAGGCAGACATGCCTCCAACCTTGACCGCAGAGGGAGCCTCCTGCGGCTGAGGCTTGGGCGCGGGAGGGGCAGCAGGCGAGGTCGGGGCAGCAGCGGCCGGAGCCGGCGCGGCCTTTGGCTCGTCGGCAGAGGGACCGAGCTGGGCGTCGTTGTACGACGGTCGCGCAGACAGCGTGGGAGTGTCGGTCAGGATCGTAGGCGGCGAGTGGACCGAGGACGGGACCGAGGGGGCTGGGGAGGTCTCTGGGACGTGGGTGTCGATCGGGGGAGGGACGGTGCTGGTGGCGATGGGCGCGGGGTCTGTGGGAGGGGGTGAGTTGGACGGTGGCAGAGGGGTCGACGGCTCTCGAGTCGGGATCGAGATGGGAGCAGCCTCGACCGGAGTCTTGTCGCCCGACGAGGAAGCCTCATCCTCTGCGCGAGGAGCCGTGGAGGATGGCTCAGCAGCCGAGGTTGACGCGGCCTGGGTTGCGCTGGCGGGAGGAGCTGACGAGAGGGGAGATGGCTCGGCCTCCTCCTCCGCCTTGTCAGTGCTCTCCGGAGCAGGCTGCTCGTCCGTCTTCTCGACAAAGTCTAAGATTAAAAAGAGCAGTAAGTCAGGTCGTGCCAAGGATGGTGCTTCCCAGATCGAGAGACGAGTCGGCTAGCTCGCAAGCGGACGGCGCCGGGTGATGGGACGGACCTTTCGGGAAGATGCCCTGCTTGCCGTCCAGCGTCTCGCCTCGCGCCCAGTCCGCGTCCTCAGGCGCAGGGCCGAGAATACGCACAAACTGGTCCGCCTCGAACGACAGGTCGGTCGCGTGAGGACTCTTGAATCTCATCCTGGGGCCAGATGAGAACGGACAGCGTCAGTCCACGAAGCGTCAGCTCACGAGAGCAAGACCAGCTGACAAGCTCAGAAGGCCAAGGGACTGTGCTCACAGTGACTTTCCGAGGTACGGATAGTCGGACATGATGGGCTAGGAGATCTTGAGGGTGAGTGGGTGGTGGTTGCGAGGTCCCTTGTTTCCAGGCGAGCCCTCGGACCCCGCGCGAGCTCGATCTCCGAGGGAACGAGCTGCGTCATGGTCGAGCTCACCCTCACCGGCCAACAACACCAGCAACGCTTCTTTCTCGCGATGAAGGTCCTGTACTCGTTCGCACACTTTTACAACCAGAGTTTCCAGACTCGGCCTGTCGCAACGCTGGCAGTGACGAACGGGTTCCTGTCGGGCTTTGCGGACGTCGTGGTGAGCTTCGACCTCTGGAGCTTCCCTCTCCTGCATGGGCTCGAGCTGACCACAGCCTCATCGCGCATCATTCGCCTGCAGGCCCAGTCGACGCAGATCATGGTTGGTACCTGTCAAAGAATCTGACCAGTCAAGGCCGGCAGATCTGACGTCCCTCTCCTCTGCTCGTCCAGATGGCCGACGAGGGAAGCAAGCCCATCCCCTACGACCCTGCACGCTCACTCAGATTCGTCGCCTTCGGGATCGGAATGGGACCCATCAGTAAGCTCATCGCCATCGGTCTGTATACCGGCGTATCTGCTGATCGTAGCTGACCGAGATGTCCCGGTCTGCTCCAATCAGTCGGCCGCTGGAACAACGTCAGTCCTCTCAATCACCTTACCCGGACATGTACGCCTGACACCTGACATCCTCATCTTGCTCGCATATCAACTCGCAGGTACTCGAGCGTCACTTCCCTCTCCGTCCAGCCGCAAAGGCAAAGTCGCTGCTGTCGCCTGTCTCCCCTCGTCCGACGGGGTCTTCGGCGGAGAAGTTGGGCCCGAAAGGCGGGCCTCAGGACAAGGTGTCCATCGTCGCACTCGGCAAGCGGGTCCTTGCCGATCAGGCTGTGATGGCACCTATAGGACTGGTGCTGTTCATCTCGTCGATGGGCATCATGGAGGGAAAGTCGAAAGATGACATCCAGGACAAGTTCAGGACGGTCAGTCGGCCGACATTCTCTCATCTTCTGTCGCATACCGTTGACTCATCTGACCTGCTCTGCACTTTCATCACAGATGTATATCCCGGCCATCTTGGCCAACTGGATGGTCTGGCCGGCGATCCAGCTCGTAAAGTGAGCCCTCACCTTCCGCCCTTTTGCCCGCCTGCGCCAACGTCTCTCTATAAAGCGCATATCGCCTTGCTGATCCACCGCTTCTGCTTTAGCTTCCGCTATATGGCTCTAGCTTACAGAGTACCATTCCAATCGTCTTGCGGTGTACTGTGGACGTTGTAGTGAGTCTCGCTCGGCTTTTCCATCTCGCCGTTGAAGCCCTGGCTACTCCATGACGGTCGCTGACTCCATCACGTCCTATCTCTGCTTTAAGTCTGAGTTTGCTGAACTCGAAGAAGGGCGAGGAGGCTGCGGAAGAGTTTGGAGGAGCGTAGATGCAGGTCTAGGATAACCGGGGAAGTTATGTGGCAAGTTTCGTTAGTTTTTGGTCGTTCTGCAGTGGACGAATGTCTTATTAGGCTCAATATACATCGTTCTCCCTTCAGCCGACACGTTCGGTTCGTTCTCGTCCTTGTCTGTAACTGAGAGACTGCGCGTTCAGCGCCGGAGCCGGGGTCCGGTAAGTGACGGTCGCTCTACAGAGGCAGGCAAGATGGATAATCATGAGATGGTCCTTTCTCTTACTGTAATGCTTCAAGACGTGGTGCATTCGCGCTGTCGTGACATGGAAGGTGTCCATCGCCTTCCTCGCATCTGCATGACCCTCTTGTCGGCATCTGGCATCTCGCAGTTCTTTGGCCCAAACATGAGTGCCGGGCGATCATCATCAATGATGTCTGAGGGAACAGGCTTCTGCAGTTCTGTGCTGCAGATCGCGCTTGTTGACCCAAGCTTTGCGAGCCGGAGATGCGAGCGTGGCTCGTCATGAGCGGCCCCGCCCGCGTCCTGACGCGGCCGCCAGCTCCCTGCCCCTGCCTGATCCTTTCGTTTCGTTCGAGGATCCGCGTGTGAGGGTCAAACAAGCATCCTCAGCCCTGATGATGTCGTCTTCTACCGCCAGTCCTCGCCCACGCGCTCCGTCCTCATCCTCCCTCCCACCCCCAGCAACCAACCTGCGCGACCGCTCCGGCTCATCCTCCTCGTCTGCCATGGGCTCCCCTCTCACTCACACCCAAACCGAACCTGCCCTCGGCGCTGCGACGGCAGACTTTGACGCTCCGAGATCTCCTCCGACTACCCAGTCGTCGACCGACACGATCACGAGCTCCCCTCGGCTGCAGCCTCCTGCCCATCACTACGAGTCTCTCAGCCCTGAGCCGGCGGAGGGCGAGGAGCTCGCGCGGACGACGACCTCGTCGAGCGGGTTCAGCACCCAGTCAGGCAACGGAGGCGTGGAGGTCGGATCCAAGAGGGACAGGGAGTGGAAGGAACACTTTGACCTGAACGATGAGGAGGAGCTCGTCGACAGTGAGTCCCCAGAACAGCGAACCAGACGAGGGAGAGGAACGGTGAGCTCGACACTGACGACTCCCCTCCTGCTCCCTCGCGTCCTCTTCCTCGCTTGCCCCGCTGTCCAGCGACCGGATGTGCTCTCGCCAAGGAGATTCTCGTGCACGGCCGCATCTTTATCTCCACGCACTCTGTCGGCTTCAAGGCCAACATCCTCGGCTTCAAGACAAAGGTCGGTCGAGAATCTCACCCAGACGACCAAAGGGGGCCCACGCTGACGTTTGTCGGCCCATCTCATCCTACTTCCGCCTTCCCTCCAGGTCCACTTCCCCTTCTCGTCCGTCACGGCCATAGTGCCAAAGATGACAGCGCTCGTGATCCCTAACGCGATCGAGTTCACCACTGATGATGGCCACAAGGTGCGTCCTACTACCATCTCGAGCGGTTCCCCCCGGTCCATCTGAACGTATCTCCTGATCTCTTTCCGCTGCAGTACTCCTTCTCGACCCTCCCCAACCGGGACTCGACCCTCGACATCACCCACGCCCTCTGGCGAGCCCAGAACCCGGACGCGTACTCGTCCTTCATCGCCTCTCAGCCGGCCGACTCGCCCAAAGCCCGCCGGGTGTCCATCTCGTCCCAGCGGTCGAGCATGTCCAGCGCGCCCTCCAACGACGGGACCGCTCGAAACCGAGGGAGCGACAACGCTCCCGCTGCGGCGTCAGCCGTGACGGGTGTGACGGGGAACAAGGCCCAGCTCAACGGGGTCAAGGAGGACGGGGAGAGCCACCCAGAGACCAAGGCCGACACGCCGCCGTTCGATGAGAAGTGTCTGGACGTTCGGTGAGTTTCTCCATCTTTCTGCGTCGCGTCAGGTGCTGTCTCTCTTACACACACGCCAGAAACGAAAGTCTGACCTCTCGATCCTTCATTTCGTTCTGTCCCAGCTTCCCGACGACCCCCGAGAAAGTGTACCAGCTCATCTTCCACGACGACGAGTTCACCACCGCCCTCTGGCACAAACAAAAGTTCACCGACATCAAGATCAACCCGTGGGTCTCTGGCAAGCGTACGACAGAGTACACGAAGCCGCTCTCGGGCTCGGTTGGCCCGTCGTCGGCCAAGTGTCTGTTCACGGAGGAGATCCTGCATGAGGATCCGGAGGGGTGGTATGGAGTGTTGACGGTGACCAAGACGCCCGAGGTGCCGAGTGGGAAGAGTTTCGAGGTGCAGACGAAGACGTTGATTACGTGGGAGGGGGGGCAGAAGGGCGGGGCGAGGGTGGTGGCTACGTCGAAGGTAGAGTGGAGTGGGAGGTCGATGTTGAAGTGTGAGTTTCTCGCCGTCCTCTTTTCTTCCTTCTTGCGTTGGAACTCCAAGTCTGACCACCTTGCTTCGTTGATCGTCCTTCGCAGCGGTGATCAACTCGTCCTCGATCCAAGGCCAGAAGGATTACAACAAGGCCCTCTCGACCGCCACCCGCGCACACATCAAGGCCCACGCCAAGGACTTCCTCGCTGCAGGGGAGACCAACGCCGGTGGAGACGTCGACGACGAGGTCGACGAGGAGGCCGACGAGCCAGAGGGAGTCGCAAAGGCTTCTTCCGGCGGCTCGATGAGCGCGATGGACTACCTGATGGCGGATCCGGTGAGGACGGGGGTGATGGCGCTGTTGACGATCTCGCTGTTGGTCAACTTGTGGATGCTGCTGTTCGGAGGAGGAGGGGGAGGAGGAGGAGGGACAAAGGTGGTGAAGGTCGGAGTGGATGGAGGGCTGAAGGGCGGGAAGATCGAGGTCGCGAGTGCGTTGGAGAGGCTGGAGAGGATCGAGAGGGAGTGGGAGGGTGTGCGAGTCTGTCTCGGAGGACAGTTCGGTGGTCTGCTCGAGGGCGGGAACTAAATGAAGGAAGGGAAACGACTCACATGTATCCATAGTGCTCTTCTGCCTCACACGTACACACGTATCGCACACGAATCTCATGCATCATATATCAGGAGGACTACTGTCCCAGCGCGCCAAAGGCTCTGTCGAGGATGCGGCCGTAGTCGTCCATGAGGGACTCGTACGTCTCCTCGAGCTTGACTTTGCGTTCAGAGGGCTTCATTTGGGAGAGGAGCTCCTGGAGACCACCCAGTGACAACGGACGAGGGATGAGTCAGCGTCTGACTGTGAACGTTGCGAGAATTGATGAGGACGAACATGGTTGAACCGGTACAGCCTCTCCTTGACGAACAGGCGGAACGCCTTGACGGCCTCGTCGTCGGATTCGTCCAGGTTGTGGAACAGCAACATCTCGAACACGCGAGAGAATTGACGCTACAATGATGATGGCAAAAGTGTCAGCCAGCCCAGACCATCCAAGAGGGAGACGCATGCAACGCCAGCCAACTCACGCTAGCAAACTTTCCCTCCTTTCTCCTTGCCTCACCCCAAGCTCTCGTCGCAACCGCTCCTCCCGCGGCAACTACACCTCCGTGCAGCAAGCTTTCCCAGTCGGCCGCGGTCGACTTTGCCTTGCCGTTCGTAGACGCTGCACTTCGAGCGATTTCCTTCTCGATGTAGCGGAGGTCGCACACGTCTCGGAGGTCCTCGAACGCTTCTGACGGATCCTCGATCGTGAGCTCGACGACGAGGGGGTTTTGGAGGATCAGGGTAGAGTACAGGGTCGAGTAGAGGGCGGCTGTGGGAGGAGGAACGAAAAGTGTCAGTCTGCATGCAGCTCTGATGCGAGACTCAAGCGTTGAGTCACATACATCCGTGGCCTCTGGATTGGTCGTGACGCAAGGGCGGAAGGATGTCAGTGTCACAGTCTCGCAAGGAAGACCGATAGCGAGGCGAGGCGAGACGTACTGGTTCTGGTACGGCGGGAGGATGATGAATTGACTGAGCCGCATTCGCGTCTTGTCCGGGAAGTTGTAGAACGGGTACAGACTCGTGTACCCTGCGACGTGGTACGAGTACTCTGCATCCGGTCCTTCGACGCTTGATGCGGAAGCTTCGGCACCATCGAGAGCCGGCCGCTTGTTTGAGGACGGCAGGCGGCGCTTCTCGTAGCTGTGGACGAAGCGGAGCTGGTCGATAAGCGATGCAGATCCAAAATCAAACCTGAAGACGGCACTCACAGGACGACAAACTCCCAGAGCTCCTCATCTTCCTGGATGTAGGTTCCTCCCTCGATGTACAGAACGACAAACAGCTGGATCCGGCGATGGAAGTCGGTGAAGCCCTCGTCTGCCCAGCTCGTCTGCATGAGATGGAAGAGTCGTCAGCTTGATTCCATCCTCTTTGATCGACGTCCGGTACTTACCTTCCACATCTCGTACACCACGTCGCCTTCGTCCGCCTCGTCTCCGCCGTTCAGCGCACGCTTTTTGCTGTCCTCTGCCTTTCCCTTGCCCTTGCCCTTTGATGCGGCCTGCTTGGCACCTGACGGGCGGGTGTAGGAGCCGATCTTGTTGCCGAACGGCCGGAACGACGAGGCATCTTGAGCGAGGTGCGAGTCGAAGGTCGAGACCGAGGTGGTGTGGTCTGCGAAAATGTGAAGCATGTCCTGCCAGTCAGTAAAGGCTTCGTTGGGTCATACAGACAGTCGTACGAGCCAGCAAGGCGATATCGGTTCCTCGTCTGAGCGCGAGCGAATGGAGCCGGTTCCGAGGAGGGAAGCGCGAGCTCACCAGGTGCGAGGTAGCCCTTGAGGATCTCGTGAATGTCGTCCGGCGGAGTCGCAGCAGACTCGATCTTGGCCTCGTAGTTGATCTGCAGACACTGGAATAACGAGCCAGATGCCATCGACAGCTGCAGAGGAGAAGGTCAGAAGTGTGAGCTCGGTCAATCTCTCGTCGCGTCTGCTCGTTCATGAACGACCCCTTCGCGCTCAGCCGGAGATGGAGCGAGGACGCACCTGGATGTCGAGTCCCTTGTAACCAAAGATCTTCTGATCCTCTCCAAAGATGGCATACGTGAACGTGGGATGGAAGGGTGCGACGAGGGCGAGCTCGTGATCGCCCTCGAGAACAGAGCTCGACCCAACGTCGCGTTCTGGGAGGCCAGACACGATGGAAGTCAGCACCCTGCTCAGCTGAGCTCGCACTTCCGCTTGACTCACTGATTGTGACTGTGAGAGCGTCATTCGAGTCTGTGATCCAGTCGGACATGATGGGAGCAAGGAGAGAGGTGGAAGATGATATTGTGGCAGGAGGCAGATGTCGGAGGTCAACTCGAACCCGACCTCGCTCGGGTCCTGTTGCCCTCAACGTCCAGTCCACCCTGCCTCGCCCGTCATGTCTTCCGGTTCTCCCTTTGCGTCTCACTCTCGCCCTCAGTACGGTGGCTTCTCGACCGCCTCTCCTGCCGCGTCCCGTTCTCAGTGGTGGACGAACGACGCGGGAGGAGGAGCGACGTCGCACTCTGCGCTCGACGACCGCATGGACGAGCCTGAACAGGCAGCCAACCACCTCCCAGGGTTCCTCACCGCATCAGGACGAGGAGGAAGGGTATGTGTAGTCCTCAGGTCGAGTCTCTGTATATATTGGCTCGTCTCGAGGTCAACGCTGACCGTGCCTCCTTTGTCCTTCAACAGTCGCCCGCTACGACCGACGCCAACTCTGGGTCGAACTCACAGCAGCAGTGGATGAACAGCTCGGGATCACGGGGAGGAATGCCATCGCCTCCATCAGGCAGGTTCGGGGCAGGAGGCTTGTTCGACAGGTGAGTACAGAGCTCTCGTTTCCCGGTCCGAAGGAAGAGGTCGAGCTCACACCTCCCGCCCTCCCTCTGTAGGACAAACACCTCGCCCTACAACTCGCCTCAAGCACCACACACCCTGCCTCTCTCCATGTCGCACGAAGACGCTCCCCCAATCGCGTCGCTCGAGGACGGAGACATGTACGACGGCGAGATGCAGCAGGACGTGAGTGCCCTCGCCCTCGGACGACTCGCGTGCCATAGCTGAAGCTCGCTCACCCTCGTCTCTCACCCTTGCTTCAACAGTTCTCCCCTCCCACCTCGCGCATAGAGTGAGTCTCTCATCCTCAATACTCCATCGGCTCTTGTCGTAACGCTGACTGATCCTCTTCCTCGTCAGACCTCCCCCAAACGCCTCCTCCGACAACCCCCTCGCGGCAACCATCATCGTCTTCGGCCCACCCATGTCGATGCTCCAACCCCTCCTGCAACACTTCAACCAGTTCGGCGAGATCATCACCGCCACACCAGACCAATCAGGTGGAAACTGGGTCACCATCACCTATCGGTCCGTCTTCGCTCACTTCTCCCTCCCATCACTCACATCGCACTCACCCCCAGATCATCCTTTCTCCTTCGCAGATCCGAAATGGAAGCCTCCCGCGCGATCCGCAAAAACGGCGACGTTCTCGGCGGAACCTACATGATCGGCGTCAAATGGGCCGACCCGACCCACCCCCTCTCTTCCTCCTCCGACCTCCGCGTACCCAGCCCGAAACCGACCCAACCCGCTCGCCTCGCCCCCGCTACGCCCCTCGGGCAAGGTGGACGCTCGATCCAGCTCGCTCCGTCGAGCTCGGCGTTCAGGAGGTTGGACCAGCAGGCGAGTGCGGTGCCGAAGCCGGTGGCGAACGCTGTGGCCAGTGCGGGGAGTGCGGTGCAAGGGAAGGCTCAGCAAGGGGTGTTGGGCAAGTTGGGGGAGTATGTGTTTGGGTTCTAGAGGGAGAAGGAGAGGGCCGTGGATGTGTCATGATATCGTGCGTAAGAGATGGAGATGGGTGCGAGTGCGTGCTTGAGAGATGGTGAGAGAGAAGAAGCAGGAAGGAGAGACATGCGAGGGGTATGAAGGTGCGACAGACAACGAAGAGAAGGGAACGTATGGGGTGGTGAACGCGAGATATGGACGACGACGGGCGAACGAGCGAGACCGGAAGTGCGAAGGGGTTGACAAAGCGAGAAAGAGGTCGTATGGAAAGGTAAGACAGTATCAGGGCATGAAGCAGACGTTTGTTCCATGGCGGGAGCGAGCGAGCTGGGCTCTGCGATCTGCGAAATGAAGCTTAGATGTCCTGAAGCGTCGATGTCGACGGCGATGCGGAGGGGGACGGCGACAGCGGCGGTGAGAACTCGGGAACACCAGAAGGCTTGGCCGCCTTGTCCAGAGAGGTGATTGAAGAGCCTTTCTTGATCATCCGGCGCAGGTTGGCGAGTTCTGCGGAGAGAGGACAGAGGAGCGAGATGTCTCAGCACGAGAAGCGGGACCGGACCCCGTTTCGTTTAGTTCACTCACCTTCTCCAGCCTGCTCAACCCTTCTTCTCAGATCGTCCTCGCCATCTTCACCCTCCCCATCCAGTACCTCCAGCCTTGTTCTGAGCTCGTCCATCTCGGCCTTGACCTCGCCGGCAAACTTGCCCTCCATCTCCTCCCGTTCAACCCTCAGTCTCTCAACCTCCGCAGCTACGCTTCCCTCCTTGGACAGTCTGTCCTGTTCTGCCTTGAGCTTTGCACCCTGCTCGACCAGCCGGGCGTGGTCCGCTCGGGCGGCAGTGGCAGACTCGGTGCACTGGGTCCGCAGGGCGGTGAGCGAAGTGGCGAGGACCTGGTAGGCTGTTTCGGATTGAGAGAGCAGGGTCGACTGGGTGGTCAGGGTTGTTTGAAGGGCGGCGAGAGCTTTAGACTGGGTTGTGGGCAAGCGGACGAGATCAGTGGGCATCAACGAAGGCGCAGACGAGGGCGAGTGTACGAACGTGGTCCTTTGACGTGTCACGGAGGGTCTTGGCCTCTGCCTCTGCTGTGCGGGCACGCTCCATCGTCTACAGATCCGATAGAGAGTGAAGAGGGTCAGTGCGCTGTAGCAGCTTAGTCTGCATCGCGTAAGTCCGGAGGGTCTCAGACTCACCTCCTGTAACAACCTTTCCTTCCGTGCGACGACCCCATTCAACCCTTCGCTCTCGAGTCTGGCTCGTTCCCTGCGCTCCTTGAGGTCCTCGTTCTCCTTTGTGAGCCCGACGACCTGCTTCTGGCTCGCCTTCAGCTCAGCCTGACTGGAGCTCAGCTGAGCTTTTGTCGCCTCCAGTGCTTGCTGCAGGTCGAGGATGACTCTCGACGACTGGTTCGACCGATTCGGTGTAGATGGAGATGGAGGTGCGCCGAGATGTGGTGAGGAAGGGAGTTGAGGGGTTCCGGGCGGAGGAGGGGAGGTCGGCCGCCACGAGGGGCCTTGATGAGGAGGCGTCGCAGGAGGAGCTCCGTCTGAAGAGTGCACATGTGTGGTGGCGAGTCAGCACGATGAGAGGGAGAGGTATCAATCGAGTGACGCATCAGGATAAGTCTCGTGTTCACTTACTGCTGAGGGACCGTCCCTGACCTGAGGAGCGAGAACAAGGCACGAACCGGTGAGCTCGCGCGCTCATGGCCGACGAGAGTTCACAGCAGTGTGGACTCACTGACGACCGAGACAGGCAGTCTGCTGAACCCTAGCTTCGCATAGTGTTCTGGCCTCGAATGTTGTGAGGGCGAGGTCGACGGTCCCTGGGATGTGGGTGAGGCCGAGAGCTGTCTGTGACCGCCCTGCTTGACGGGCGAGTTGAGCGCTTGCGACGCAAGGTCATACGCGGCCACATTGCGAGGGAGGGAGCTGACATGAACAGGGATCTGGGACAGCCGACGTTCAGAGGTCGAGGCAGCCATGGCGAGAGTCGTCAAAGCGGCGAGGGGTGACAGTTGGGCGGCAAGGTGAGGTTCAGGGCGAGAGTAGGTCGTCACAGGCCCTCAGCCCTTTGACTTCTTTCTCGATCACCCGAGCTCACCTCACCTCCCATCCACCCAAAAACAAAGACAGCACAGTCCAGCACGTCCTCAATCGCCTTGACTCCCTGATACCAGCATCGTCTACCCTCGGTCTTTAGCGGACGTCTCCCTCCTTCTCGTTCGTTGGTCATCACCGGCTTCTGCCCCGAGCTCGTCTCCCTTCGTCGTTCGCTCGTCAGCTCCCTCACCCTTCCTGATTCTACGACCACCTCACAAGCATGGCAGCCAAGGCTAGAAACGAGCGAGTGCTCGAGGATCTGCTCAAGATCCCAGGAAACGGTCAGTGGTCTTCCCTCGCGCTCGCATCGTACGAGGTGAGCTCGGTTGATGACGCGGACCGAGCTGAACGGCTTCCCTCTCGTCCGTCCAACAGAGATCTGCGCAGACTGTGGAGGAACAGTGAGCACACACAGTATCCATATCAGCCTCCTGCATCTACTGACTTGCGCTTGGCTCGTCAGGGCCCTCGGTGGTGCTCGTGGAACATTGGCATCACCCTCTGCGTCGCGTGCGCCAGTCAGCATCGCAGGCTCGGAACCCACATCAGCAAGGTCAAGAGCCTCACACTCGACACCTTCACAAGAGAGCAGATTGAGAGCATCCGCTCGATGGGCAACATCAAGTCGAACGAACTGATCGGAAACGACCCCAAGCGCAACCCGCCGCCGACCTCGTGGGAGGACAGCGCACGAGAGAGCGAACTCGAAAAGTTCGTATTCATTGGATGTCCTTCCCAGTGAGACTGATGTGCACGTGCTGACCTCTTACCGCCTCCCCAGATATATCCGCCGAAAGTACACGACCCCCAAGGCAAAGCCTCAGCCTCGCCGTTCCCCATCTCCTCCACCTCTGCCCGCTCGCTCTGCCGCCGCCGCTCGTCCAGCACCTCCAACCGGCTTCGGAACTACCTTTGAGGACTCTGGCTACTCGTCGAGCCCGTCACGCTTGCCATCTCGTGCGCAGTCGACCCCTCTTCCGGCGGAACCGCCAAAGGCGCCCGTCTTCGGCGCCACGCTCGAGCATCGGCCTGCAGGGCACCCAGGAGGAGTCGAGCCGATGCGACGGGGCAGACCGGGCTCCGCGATGAACAACACGAACGGCGTCCCTTCGGTCCAGCCACAGCAAGCGGGTCCGCCTCAGCAGCAGCAGTACGCATCGCCGTACGGCCAGACGACGCCTCAACCACCGCTCCAGTACCTGTCCCCGCAACAGCAACCTCCTCCATCATCTTTCCAACCACCCCAGTACGCCAACGGAGCTGTCCAACAGCAGCCTCAGATGCCGCAGCATGGCGCGTGGGGAGATCTCATGTCGCTCGCGTCCGGACAGCCTGCCCCTCAGCAGCCGCCACAGCAGCAGTCATCCTTCTATCAACCTCAGCAACAACCCCAGCAGTCCCAGTTCGACCCATACTCGTCCCAGCAAGCCCAGCAGCAGGCTCCGGACCGAAGCGTGAGCATGCCCGTCCCCGCCGGCGCGTCTCAGTACTTTGGAGGCATGGCCGCCGCTCCAGTTCAGCAGCAGCAACCGTTCCAGCCGATGCAGCCAATACAGCCGCAGATGACGGCCTCGCCGTATCAGCAGTTCGGTCAGGCACAGTCGTACCCGTTCCAGCAGCAGCAGGCACAGCCTCAGCAGCAGACACAGTTCGGTCAGCAGCCACAGCAGCAGTTTGGACAGCAACAGCAGCCTCAGTTCACCGGTCAGCCGAACTACGGACAGCAAGGCGCCTTCGGAGCGAGAGGGATGCAACAGCAGCAGTTTGGGCAGGTCCCGCAACAGCAGCAGCAGCAACCTCCGCAGTTCAACAACCCGACCGCGTTCTTCGGGAGCATGATGCCAGGTCAGGGGCAGGGACAAGCGGGTGGAGGGCAAGGATGGGGTGGACGATAAAGGGGGTGAAGGCCACGGGAGAAGAGATCTTTCGGCTCGACACTCTTATACGAATACGATCACGATCTATGCCTCCTTTCGAGTCTATCTTCCGACCCACTTCCACTCCACCTCCCCCCCAGCCCAACCCCCCCTCCTCACCCTCCCCTCCTCCTCCAACTTCCCCAGATGCAGATCCACCCCCCTCGCCGCAGCCACCTTGAGCACCGTCCCCACCTCTCTATACATCTCCCCTACCAGTTCCTCCGTTGTCCATCCTGTCCCTTTCCTTCCCGCTGATGCGTCCCACCCACCAGGGACGGTTCTCTCTCCCCGCCCCGGTGGCGAAGTGCGGAGGAGAGCGACGATCTGATCCTCTCTGCCTTGCCGGTGGGAAATGAGGGTTTGGATGGCTTCTGTGCCAGAGGGGAGGACGGGTCCGTGTCCCGGGAAGAGGGTCTGGGGGTGCAAGGAGAGGAGGGTACGGAGGGAGGTGAGATAGGGGAGGAGGGAGGTGAAGACGGGCGTGGATTGGCCGAGGACGGTGTCGGCTGTGAAGAGTTGCGAAGTGGAAGGGGAGAAGAGACAGATGGAATCGGGGGTGTGACCGGGGGTGTGGATCACGCGCAGGGACGTTGGACCGGAGGAGGTGGAGATGATCTGGGACGGGGACGGGGCAAGGAGATGATGGGTTGGCAGCGAGACGAGAAAGCGCCACAAGAACCGAGGCGAACTCACCTGGTCTGCGACTAGACCATGTAACGCCTTCCCGTTCTCATCTGCCTGAAACGTCCCAGGCGGTAACGACCTCTCAATCTCTCCATCGGTCTCCTCATCCCTCCACTTCCAGACCCTCGGCTTCGTCGGGTCTGACCCCTCTCTCCCGCTCAGCATCCCTAGCACGCCCGCAAGTCCTCCCCAGTGATCCTTATGCTTGTGCGTGATTACGATGTCGGAGATGGTGTCCTCTGGCCCGAGGCAGGAGGCAAGGAGCGAGAGGTAGGCTGGCTTGCCCTCGCCGGTGTCGATGAGGAGGAAGGGCCCGGGAGAGGAGCCGACGAGGTAGGTGTTGGTGCCTGAGGTGCAGATGGAGACGATGGTCAGGAAACGGTGCTGATAGAACTTGGTTCAAGCAGCGGGGCTTACCTTGTAGTGTGAAGGAGCCAGGGTTCTGGCCGAGGATGCGAACGACGCTGTCCGAGAGCTGGAGGGGCGAGAGGACACGACGATGTCAGACTCATAGCAGACTGATCCGGGATTTCCAGTCGTTCAACCTAAAGATCCAGCTGGACTGACCCTGGTGATATCGTCGAGGTGTTCCAGTACGAGAGCTGGCATGGTCGTGGTCGGGAGACAGCCGCCGGATGTGAGCTCGGAAAGGTGACGAGCTCACCCTCGCTCCTGTGATCCCAACTCTATCTCGCCTTGTATCCAGACTTCGTTTCTCGGATGGCACTTCCTCTCACATGTACGCCTGCCTTTGTTCCCGCAGCTCGTGCCTTCGATTTCCTGGTCTGATCTGTTGTCGTCTTGCAGTGCACGTCTGGTCTGGAGCGTGGTCTCTGCCCTCGGTCGACCCTGCCTCGATCAACGCAGCGTGCTACTTGCAACTAGGTCAGCACATACCCCGCGTACAATCGCAACAGACAGGGCTACTCTGACCATGTACTTGTCTGCCTCTAGCGTTCCCTGGCCGGTGGACGCTCTGCGAGAGCAACGACCCAGACTCGTCTCCGAACGGTGAGCTCGACTCACTTCTACTTGCTGCCGCCCGGGACGGGTCTGACTTTGGTTCGCGCTCTCTGCAGGTCAACTACCGTACCTCCAACATGGCCCTCATCTGATCTCATCCCTCTCGTCGATCCTGGTCTACCTGACGAAGCTGTCGCCCGAGTCTGCGGCGCTCGCTCCGTCTGTGCTCACGGACGTCCAGTCGCCTGGGACGTCAAAGTTCAGGAGCACAGACCTCGACGACGACCTCACCGACGGAAAGGGGGCAGAGGGAGTAGCATGGAAGGCTGTCATCGAAGGAGAGCTCGCAGACCTCGTCGTGAGTGCCTGTCCGAGCTGCATAGGGAGGTCAACGACGCCCGAGCTGACCATCTTCGTCGCCCTGTCCGAACTCCAGTCATACTGCCTCTTTTCGCCGACGGACAACTACACTCTCATCCACGACCATCTCGCCAAGCATCTCTCCTTCCCCCAAAATCAGTACCTCCCCAATCGACTTCGAAATATCCATCAGCAACGTCTCGTGGCCGTCAACCTCTGGGACACAACCTCCGCCCCGTCCACCACCACGGGCGCCTCCAACCCTTCTGATCGGATAGGCATCATGGGCACACCCAAACTCCTCACCCCTCTCCAATCAGCCTCCAAGGACCTCCCCCTCAAGTTCTCCACCCAACGCCTCATCGACCAGGCCAAACCGACCCTCTCGATCCTCTCCTCGGTCCTCGCGTCCTCCTCGACCGACTTCTTCTTCGACTCGCCCCAACCGACCTCAACAGACCTGGCGCTCTTCTCCCACCTCGCGCTCATCGTGCTCCCTCCCTTCCCAAGCGCGACGCTGCCGACCGAGATCCGGGAGTCGTACCCGAACCTGCTCGCGCACACGCTCAGGATCCTCGGTCTGTGCTTCCCGCCAGATTCGCTCGACGCGTGGCCGATCCAGACGGAGCAGGAGAACGGAGGCGTGCTAGGCCTGGTCGGACGAGCGGTCGGTGCGGTACCGGAAGTGGTCCGGGGCCTGTGGACTGGAGCGGGCGGGACAGTGCCGAAGGAGGGTGGCAAGGTCAAGGCAGAGAAGACAAAGAAGGAGAAGGACTTTGATCGCGCGAGGAGGTGGTGGTTCGTCGGAACGGGCCTGACGTTTGTGACCTACTTGTGTGAGTCCATCTCCCGAACAGGCGACCCACCGCCCTCATATCTACTCGCTGACAACCAACTGAATCGGTTGCTACATGTAGTCGCCTCTGGGCTGATCCAAATTGACTTCAAGAGCCAAGAAGAGGACGAAGATGAAGATGGCGAATACGAGGAGGAGGAGACCGCGCCGGAACAGCAGCCGTCAGAACAAGGAGCATAGACATGACTTTTGCGGTCAGCGCACCACTCAACTCCGAGTCACCAAGACTACCCAGTCAGATTTTCTTTCTGTCTCGCCAGCAAGAATGAGATTGTCGTCAGATCGCCCTACATCTGTCCCTCCCCCAGACTGCGGCCGTCCACCCGGACGCGCCCCGCACCCTTCCGTCCCTCTCGTCTTCCCTTTCCCCTCTCATCCACCACCGTCGTGCCCGTCTCTTCGGATGACTCCAGCTCCGTCTTTCCAACCTAAGGCGCCCCGGTACCGTCAACCGACCCGCTCTCCGTCCGTTGGGACGTCTCCTTCTCCGTCCGGGTACGCCCGCCGGAGTGTGAGCTCGAGCCGGTCAAAGTCGACCACTCGCCGGTTCCTCCTCCCTCATCCGACCTCGAGCTCGTCAAAGTCACGCAAGCCTTCATCTCCGCCTCGTCCAGAAGACATCCGCTCTTGTTCCGGAGGCACGCCAGAGTCAGTGGCTGGCGAGGAGCCAGGCCCGGGAGGTCGCGCGTGTGAGCCTCCACCTCGTGGAACGCTCCGAGCTCGGCTGGACAGAGTACTCAGCCCACAAGCCCAGAACCGGCGGTATAGACGGGTGATGGCCAAGTTGCCCGGGGAGGTGAAGCACTTTCTTGGGTGGAGGGACGAGGGTGTGTCCACGGGTGCTGGCAGGGCCTGGCTGGGAGTGCTCAATCATGTGTCGTCAACGGTCCGTCTCGTCCCTCTCCTGACGCACAGAACTCCGCATAAAATCTCACCCCTTTTCACGTATACTGTACAGGTCGAGGGCTATCTTTTAGCCTTCGTGGCCTCCCTGATCGGGATCTGCAGCCTGCTGCTTCTGTTCCAAAAGACGAGCTTCCTGCAGAACCCTGACTACCAAGGGGACGAGAAGGTCCTCCTGGTCGGCTCGGTAGGTCCAACTCGGTTTATCTACCGAGTTGGACACAACGTACTGACCCTCAGCTACGCATGTCCCAGCTCGGCGCAACCGTCGTCCTCCTCTTCTCCCTCCCCTCCGCCGCCCCCTCCCAACCTCGGCCCGTCCTCCTCGGTCAACTCGTCGCGTCCATCATCGGTTGCTCCGTGTGCAAGCTCTTCCTCCTCGCCGGACCCGCGCGCGACAACATTATCTTCCCCGATTCAGAAGGAGACATGTCGCACGGGCCCGGGTCGGTCGTCTGGATCGCGGGAGGGCTGGCAACAGCGTTGGCGATGGCGGCGATGAAGGCGACGGGATCGGTACACCCTCCTGCGGGTGCTACGGCCCTACTGAGCTGCACGTTGACGGGTGTGGCGAGGCTGGGGTTCAGGTTGGTCCCGTTGGTGGTGCTGTCGTCTGCGTGGCTTGTACGTCCTGCTTTCGAGCCCTTTACTCAGTCTCCGCACTCGTCTGCGCAGATGCTGACCTGCTAGATACGACGTCACCAGTTGGTGATCGCTTTGATCCTCGTCAACCTCACCCGTCTGCGCTACCCATTGTACTGGTGGACAGCTCCAAATCCGACTCCAGCCCCGCTCTTGCCAATGACCGCATCAACGCGCTCGTCGCCGACGCTCCGCCCAGAAGAGGTCTCGGAGAAGCAACGCACGACGCCTTCGGCTCCCTTCAAACCTCCTCGTGGCTTGGCAGGCGGGACCGGCCGGCGCGAACGCGAAGACGGCGGCGACTGGACGGATGACGACACGGATGCACGTGAGGAGATTGGTACGGGCGAGCTGGAGATCATGGACCGGATCGGCGAGGAAGAAAGTATTTCTCAGCGACGGGGACGGACGCGAACGGTAGAACGGTAGCGGATCGATGCGGCTGATTTCACGCTCCTGTCTCCCGCGGTCGAGCTCAACATTGCGGCCCTTCCTCCTACTTCCAACTTCCCCCACCGACCATGTCGACTCCAGAATCTCTCGCTCGCTACATCTCCTCCGGCCTCGCCTCGGTCCCATCCCTCCTGTTCTGGGGCTCGTGGGTCGCGATGGGCGTGTACACGTCTGTGATCCACTTTGGTCTGCACCTCTACATCTGGCTCACTCCTGATCGACA
The DNA here is from genome assembly GCA_036245725.1 of Mrakia hoshinonis. Taxonomy (NCBI): domain Eukaryota; kingdom Fungi; phylum Basidiomycota; class Tremellomycetes; order Cystofilobasidiales; family Mrakiaceae; genus Mrakia; species Mrakia hoshinonis. The sequence goes on from BTPH01000056.1 coordinate 311,666, forward strand.
CCACCCCGCCGAGCCCATCATGGGTCCTCTCTACTCTCGCGAGCAACTCATCTCGGATGCGTGGGTGTTCGCGGCGGCGTGGGCGTTCCGATACGGGTGGAGGGAGAGGAGAAGGAGGAGAGGGATCAACGCGTGGACGGGGACACAAGGGGGACCGGCCTGACCCAAGCTAGGCGAGGACCTCAAGACCCACAAGTGGCCAAGGGACAACGCAAAGGCGCAAGAGAGTTGACCTCTTGAGCAGAGGATCCAGAACGCGTGTCGACGCAAGGTCGTCGTTCATGCAGCACCTATCAACAGGCGTGGCTCGACTGGAAACGCTAGGGCTGTCCTGATGTCCCTGGAGATCTCGCTCCATAGATACACAAAAGTCTCTGCATATCGATGAGATCCAAGTGCTCGCAAACTTTTTCAAGCAGCCATCGAGGCTCACACCTGCCAGCCGGGCTCGCAACGTTGGTCGAGCTTGCGGACGCGCCCTTCTTTCCTCTCCCGACGCCATTACCTCACTCCATTATCGACCCAGGACCCAGCAACCTGGCAAACATGCCAGATTCTTTCTCGACGAGTCCGATAGCTTCTGTAGCTGGCTCACCGCCTCGAACCCCTGGATCACCCAGCAGACGGCCTGATGATCGAGCGACTGTTGACGAGCGAGCGGATGAGCTCGCTCGCAGGTGCACCGAGCTCAGCTTGATCCTCCATCATGCGCTCCGGCTCGATCCAAGAGATGGGACTCAAGTGAGTGCGAGATGTGACTATACGCTGTTGAAGCTTGTAGACCAGCAGGCGTCGCAGAGGACGGATCAGGACTCTACAGTAACGGGGAGGGACCAGTTGGTGAGCTCGGAGCTGACCCGCTGTCCTCGTCCGCCTGCATTTCCATCAGGATCACGGCCTTGAGAAGACGCTCGCGTCGATTTTCCACGGCGAGCATACAACTCAGCCCGTATCACCGTCAACAGACTCTAGTCAGCCAATACGAAGCGAGGTAAGCTCAGTCTCGCACAACAGACTTTCGTCAACCTTTGGAGCTGATCCATGGCTTCTCTTGCTCAGACACCCAACTTCGATACCTCCTCCATCTCTCTCCCATCATCCGACCGCATCACAGAGTCTCTCGAGACATCTCTGGCCGAAGCTCTCTCCCTCACGGCCAGTTTTCATCCACCCGATGCGCCCGACTCTGACACAACCATCCCAGCCTCCGCCCGGGACGTCGCTCATCAAACGCGGATCAACAGCGCTCGCCAGCAAGCACTCAACGGCCTCCATGCCTCCATATCCGAGCATCAGGACGCCCTCCATCTCGTCAGTCGGTCCCGCGCTGCGTCTCGCCCGCTGAAACACCCCACGACCTGATCCTCTTCATGTCTTGCTTCGTACTGCCCCCAGTCTCTCACCTCAACCCTCACCCTGCTCACCTCCCTCCTCCTCACCTACCCCTCCACCCTCCACACCCACCTCCTCTCCACCCTCCTCCCCTCCTTAACCCTCTCCCTCCAAGCGCACCTCCTCAAACTCTCCACCCTCCCGCTCCGCTCCAGAGCACATCTCACAGCCTCCCACCCCGACCTCGAAGCGTCCTTCCTCTCTCTCTCCGCTGCGCTGGATCGGCGCGTGGGGAGGGCAGAGAAGGAGCGGGAGAGGTTACGAAAGGAGTTGGAGGGGTATAGGAAGGTGACGGGGACGGAGAGGTGGGGACGGTATGAGGTGCTGTTGGAGGAGAGGGAGGCGATGAGGAGGGAGGGGGAGCAGGTGGAGAGGGATTTGAGAAGGTTGGGGGTTGGTGCGGGTGAGGTGGGGAGGAGGAGATGATGATAAGGTGGGGGGGGGTCAAAGGACTACGATGTTTCGTGCGGTCGTTTGGCTGGTCAGATTGGATGGTGTCCGGGCCGCTTGATTGATGTATCATCTGCGTGCTCGTCCCAAGTGTCGGACAGTCGTGCTTGGACGAACGCGCATCAAGAGTCGGAGCTTTGCAACCCCCGTTCAAAAATTATGTATTTCGTCATCCCTGCGACAGACACCATCCGGAGTCACGATCGCCGTCGATTTTGTTCCATGTTGACGCAACGCAACAAGAACGCTGCCTTGCCTATGGATGATCTGAAGGGGGCAGCACAAAGAGGGTTGGATAGATGGAGCATCGCCACGCGATGGGAGGCGGGGGGAAAGTATAGAGTACAAGAGAGCCCGTACGGAGACGACTCGTGCATGGTAGTTTGGTTTGGTTCGAATTGGGTTGGTTTGAGGACGGACAAAAACAAAGAAAAGGAAGGAGAACATAAGGAGAAAAAAGGAACATCTAGAGCGAAACGTAAGATTGACGGAGCACAAGGCCTCTCTCTCTCCTACCACCCATGTTCCGAGAACAACAACGAGATCGACTCTCCGTTGTGCGTTCTACGAATCGACTCTGCGATCGTGCTCGACACATCGACCGTGTCAAAGATCCCGTTGTCGCACTCTTCCGACCTGGCCGCTTGAGGGAGCGTGTTGGTCACCACCAGCCTCTTTATCGGCAGGTTCTGCAGGGTCTCCATCGTAGTCGAGGACAAGAGACCGTGAGCGACGACGGCCCAGACCTCTCGGGCTCCGTTCTCGTTGAGGACCTGGGCGGCGAGTCCGATCGTTCGGCCGGTGTCGATGAGGTCGTCGATGAGGATGGCGACCTATCAGATCGGACGAGATAAGTATCGAGCGTCAGCCACCTGCCGCACATACACAGTGAAGCAAAAAAGATGTTTCTGGCTGGACTGACCTTCCCCCGAACATCCCCGACCAACAACTCCATCTTCTCCACCTTCTTCCTGTCTGCTCCCTCCCCAACCTCGGGCTGGTCCCTCTCCCTCTTCCTGTTGATCAACGCAAAGTCCAGGTTTAACCTGTCCGCCAGTGCGGTCGCTCGCTTGGCTCCTCCGGCGTCGGGGGAGACGACGATGGCGTTCTGCCAGTCTGGGATGGTCGACTTGATGTACCGGATCATGACCGGCTCGGTGAACAGGTTGTCGACGGGGATGTCGAAGAAGCCTTGGATCTGGGAGGCGTGCAGGTCCATGGTGATTACGTGGTCCGCACCGGCGACGGTGAGGAGGTTGGCGACGAGCCTGGAGGGGGAGATGAGAGGCGGGAGCGATGAGGGTCAGATATGTTTGATTACCTTGGACGGATGCAGGGAGACAAGAAGACTTCAGTGGGGCGTACTTTGCTGTGATGGGAGCTCTGGACTTGTCCTTCTTGTCCTGTCGCGCGTACGGGTAGCACGGGATGACGGCCGTGATCCTGCGGGCAGAGGCGGTCTTGCACGCAGAGATCAGGATCAGGAGCTCCATCAGGTGATCATTGACCTGCGTTCGAGCAAGTGTAACAGTCTCGTCAGCTTCCGAATCCTTCGCGAGTCCGCACTGATAAGGACGCGTCGTCGAGATGTTCGGACGAGTCGACCCGGCCGAAGAGCTCGCCGTCCTCGCTCCCCCTCCGCCTGTCGCTATCGTCGGCTCTGGCCCGAAGGGAGATGTAGATGGACTCACGGAGGGGGGCGAAGGGCTCTGGATGATGAAGACGTCCTCGTCTCTGACCGACTCGTGGATTCTGACTCCAATCTCCTGGTCGGCGAACTTTGTGCATTGGCTCGACGTCAGAGGGATGCCCAGCCTGCAGGAGAGGGGGACAAGACCAGTTCAGCCCAGGGTGATGGTCCGACGCGAGCTCGCCGCAAGTAGAGCTCGGATGGCATTGAACGTACCTATCTGCTACTGCCTGTGCGAGTTCCGGGTGCGAGTTGCCTTTGGAGCAGCAAGGCCGGCGACGACGGGCGAGAGGCAGAACGGGCTTCAGCTGACAGGCCTGTGAGCTCGACCCAAGAACGTTCACGCCTCACCGGTCAGAAGCCGGATGGCATTTCCGTTGTGCATTGTGAGGTAGGGAGTGGGGAAGGTTGGTTTCGGGAGGGACGGGGAGGTTGTGGGTGTCTGAGGGAGACCAGGCAGAGGAGGCATAGATTTCGGGAGGGAGGACGAGGTCAGCTCGGCTCAGCACCGGCAGACAGGTCGCCTCACTCAGAATGGGACTCACTTTGCACGAGCTTGAGACCAGACAAGGGCTGCAAGGAACGAGACGAGGGTGGGACTGGTGAATGATTTGGCCGTGACGGTTGCGAGTGATAAAGGCGAGCTCGCTCACGTTTGAGAGCGCGAGGCGAGCCCCCCCTGGCGAGCCCGAACCGCTTGCGAGCTGATCCCTCACCACGACGACGCCGAACGCAGTCTACTACCCTTCCCTCCGCAAGGACGCAGCTTTCCTAGATCCACTACAATGGCAGCAGCACCTTCCAACCAGTATGCTCGTACGTCCAATCTCGTCCTGCCTGTCGCTTGGGCTTGTCGTCGCGCCCACGTCGCTCGAGCCGAGCCGACTCATTTGGGAGGCTGACCTCGGGCTCTCGTCGTTCTTTCCTTCTTTTCTAGTTCGTGCGCAGAAGTCGATGGCCCTCGTCGAGGCTTCCCCGCTCTATGTCCAGAACGAGGGCTTCAAGGCGTGAGTGGCTGATCTCCTGTCGTGCGACCTCATCGCCGGTTCTCCAGACCAGAAAACGAAGCTCGGACGGCTGAGCTGACTGCTCCTGGTCTCGTTCGCCTTGACTGCTTTGCAGACCCGAGGTTCACACGCGGACGATCCAGTACTCTCCGACAGGAGAGCTGTTTGCGTTTGTTCTCCCCGCCTCGTGAGTGTAGACTCTCGTTGCATCGTCCAGGAGCGAGTTGCCGAGCTGACCTCGTTCGCGCCCCTTCCCCTCGGGCCATCTTGCCCGCCGCTTCCAGCGTGACGATCGTAAAGAGCGACAGCGGAGAGGTCGTACGAGAACTCGCCATCACTGGAGTCGTCGAGATTACGTTCTCCCCCAAGGGAACGTACCTCAGCACATGGGAGCGATACGGTCAGTCGGCATCTCGCCAAAGCTCACCTTCTTGCCGCACAGACAGCCTATTCACGCGCATACATCTCGTCCCCTTCAGCCAAGCCCGAGGATCCGAACGCTCAGCACACCAACCTGCGCATCTTCTCGACCGCGACCGGAGAGGAGGTCATGGCCTTCACCAACAAGTCGCAGGAGAACTGGTCCGTCCTCCGACCTCACCTACTCCTCGTCTCGGCTGCTTGTGCAGGTCGCGCTCGGCTAACCCCAGACTAACCCTCGCTTGGTCTCCATCTCTTCTTGCAGGCATCCTGCTTTCCCTCCTTCCGAGTCGTACCTCATCCGGCAGTCTGGAGCCGAGATCCTCCTCTTCCACGGAGCGACGCTCGCCCCCAAGGTGGCGCCCACCTCGCGTTTCCGGGTCGAGGGACTCAAGCAGATCTGGGTCGGCGGAGGATCCGAGGGAGAGGGTGTGGCCGTGTTCGTCGGAGAGAAGAACGGCGCCCCGGCGACAATGAGCCTGTACTCTGTTCAGACGCTCAGCGGAGCCTCCCCGGTCGCGACCTCGACAAAGACCTTCTTCAAGGCCGACAAGGTCCAGGTCAAGTGGAACTACGCCGGATCGATGGTCAGTCAAGTCTCCTTTGCTCGCCTGCGGGCGGGCGATGCGTCGATCCTTCTCGATCTGCGATGCTGATCTTGTTACCCGCTCTCTTCTTTTAGGCTCTCTTCGTCACCACCACCGACGTCGACACCACCAACAAGTCCTACTACGGAGAGACGAACCTGTACCTGGTCGCCCTCCGAGGCGGATTCGAGTGCCGAGTCACGCTCGACAAGGAGGGACCCGTCCACGATTTCAACTGGGCACCCAACTCGAAGGAGTTCGGAGTCGTCTACGGATGTGAGTCGACCTGCGCTGTCAACAAGCGCGACGTCCGACTTGCTGGACGCTGACACTTTTCTCCGTCATCTGCGCTCAGACATGCCGGCCAAGACGGTCCTGTTCGACACCAAGGCGAACGCGACCCACGATCTCGGTCTCTCCCCTCGAAACTTCCTCCAGTACCAGCCCCAATCGCGTCTGCTTCTCGTCGCCGGTTTCGGAAACTTGAGCGGGCACATCGACGTCTGGGACCGCAAGGTTATGAAGAAGGTTGCCGACATTCGCGCGCCGAACGCGTCCACCTGCGAGTGGAGTCCATGCGGAACGTTTATCATGAGTCAGTATACTTGATCTAGCTCGTTGTATCAGCCCGAGACTGACGTTACTTCTGACACGGAATTTGACAGCCGCCACGCTCAGCCCTCGTCTGCGAGTCGACAACGGGTACAAGATCTGGTGGTGTGTCGGAGGTCTGCTGCACCAGGACATGATCGCCGACCTGTACCAGGCCATCTGGCGTCCGTCCCCGCTCTCGGCCAACCCCACCTTCCCTGCTGTGATCCCCGCCCCTCCCGCTCCCTCCGCCTCGGTCGCGTCCCTGCCTCCCCAAGCACCCGCACCCGTCGCTGCCGGAGCCTACCGCCCGCCCGGCGCTCGAGGGACATCGACGCCGATCCACTTCCTGCGAGAGGACCAGGGAGGACTTCCCTCCTCGTCGTCGAACGGAGCACCCGCGTACGCGAACGGACAGAACGGACGACCAGGACAGGGCAAGCCGAGGGCTCCTCCAGGCAGTGCGCCGAGGGAGGACGACGGAAAGAACGTCAAGGGCAAGGGGAAGAAGGACCGCAGAGGAGCCAAGCGTGCAGAGGAGGAGGCACAGGCAGCCGTCATCCTCGCTCCTCCTGTAGTGATCGAGCCCGAGCCGGTCGTCGAGTCGGTCGACCCGGTGGCCAAGAAGATCAGGAACCTGCTGAAAAAGGTACGTCCTTTCGACGCTGCCACGTGGCCCAGAGCCCTGTGCGACATTCGTTGACGCTTGCTTTCGCTTTCGTCTCCGCAGTTGAAGGCGATTGATGAGCTGAAGGAGAAGCTGGCCAAGGGAGAGAAGCTCGAGGCTACTCAGGTGCTGAAGATCAAGAAGTACGTCGACTCTCGTCCGGCCTTCACTACGAACGCTCTCGCTGATCTCTTGCCTCTCCTTCTGCACTACAGCGAGGCGGGCATCAGGGCAGAGCTGGCCTCTCTCGAGGGCTAGACGGGAAAGAGAAGGAAAGGAAACGAGTAACGTGATGACTAGATCAATGCAGCGGGCACGGTATGTGTGCCGGCCTTTATCTAGGTCGCTGCATGTGATACTGCAACAAGAAAGAGCCATGACAGTAGAAAAACGCAAGATGTGCGTCGCCCAGCGGGTTCCAGTCAGAGAGAGGGCTTCCTCCACGTGCATTTGAGATCTGGGATCCAATGTCAACCCGTCCTCGTCGGCAGGGAGGTGAGCGAGCGCGAGCCGGCGAGAACGCCTCTCCAACCTCATCAACCCCTGGACAGACCCCTTCAGCCCACGCACTCCTCCTAGTCCACCACAGTCCACCTTCTTTCCGTCCGCATCAGCAGCTCGAGCTTGCTGAGCTTGCATCTCCTCGCCGGTCGACCTTCACCCTCCAGCCAACCCCTGCCGCTCCAACCCCTCGCCCTCTTTCCCCTCTGAGCTTCAGCATGTCCATGGACGGAGACCTCATTCAGCTCGTCAACCGACTGCAGTACGTGCTGCTGCGCCTGATCAGCGTGTGTTCTACTGTCTGACCCTCCTCTTTGGGCTCTGCAGGGACACGTTCAATGCGATCGGAGGCGACGTCGTTGACCTGTGAGCTTCCCCTCCCTTCCTCACTGCCCGTCTCTCCGCTCCCTTCCTGCGCACTCTGGGCTGACCAACATCGTCTCTGATGCTCTCTCTAGTCCTCAAATCGTAGTCGTGCGTGAAATCCCTCCGCTCAGCTCTGCTGCAGTGGTGTGCACGCATGGGAGAGCAACGGAGAGAGCTCGAGCGAGCTGACCGTTTCATCTCGTGTTCTCTGCCCTGTCCTACGTCCGCTCTTGCTCAGGTCGGATCCCAGTCGTCGGGAAAGAGCTCAGTGCTCGAGACGTCAGTCCAAATGGTCTCACTTAGTCGCGCCAAGTTGAGTGTGAGCTCACGCGACGCGGTTGACTTGTCTCCTCCAGGATCGTCGGGCGAGACTTCCTCCCTCGAGGACAGGTCAGTCCAACCGAGCTCATCAGCCTGACCATGTCTCTGCCGCGAGCTCACCAACCACGCCTGCTCCCTCCTTGATCTTCCCTACCTCTAGGGTATCGTCACCCGACGACCTCTCGTGCTTCAGCTCGTGCACACTCCTTCAGCCTCGTCATCGACCAGTGCGTCCCTCCCCCAGCTTCCCCTCCTCACGCGCACTCATGCCTCTTTTTCCGTCTGTTTGATCGTGTCTCCTCAGGCCAGGACAAGCTGAGCAGCGAGTCAGGGACCGACTACGCCGAGTTTCTGCATCTGTCGAAGCGGTTCACCGACTTTGAGGAGATCAGGAAGGAGATTGAGAACGAGACGTTCAGGGTCGCAGGACAGAACAAGGTACGTCCAGCCTTGTGCCCATGATGCTCGTGTCGGACGTGCGCTGATGGTCGTTTCTCTTGCTTCTATCGATGCAGGGAGTGTCGAAGCTTCCTATCCACCTCAAGATCTACGGACCCGGAGTGCTCGACCTGACGCTCGTTGACTTGCCTGGATTGACAAAGGTGCGCACCGAGAGCTCTGGAGCGTCCCGAATGATTACTAGCTGACAAGTGTTTCTACCATGCTGGTCCTGCCAGATTCCTGTCGGTGAGTATCGCCGGTCGAGGTCTGGGAGTCGGGCTGAACCCGTAGGCTGACTCGTTTGATACCTCTACCCGCTCTCTAGGTGACCAACCGACTGGTAAGCCCACTCACTTCCAGTCAAAGGGCGTGATAATCTGACTGACGCCCTTCTTGTCTTCTCGTAGATATCGAGCGACAGGTGCGCATGCTGAACGCTGGGCATCGAGCCGCTGGACCACGCTCATCTCAGTCTCAACTCTTGTCAATTCCAGATCCGAAATCTCGTCACCGACTTCATCTCCAAGCCCAACTCGTGCGTATATGCCTCGCTCTGACATACTTTGTACGTGCTGACCTCACATCCCTCGTCCTCAGCGTCATCCTCGCCGTCTCTCCCGCCAACGTCGACCTGGCCAACTCTGATGCGCTCAAGCTTGCGCGATCTGTCGATCCTCGCGGTCTGCGTACGATTGGGGTGCTCACCAAGCTCGACCTGATGGACGCCGGAACCAATGCGTCGGACATCCTGTCTGGTCGCGTCTACCCTCTCAAGCTTGGCTTCATCGGAATCGTCAACCGGTCCCAGCAGGACATCAACGAGAACTTGCCAATGATGGAAGCCAGGAGGAAGGAGGAGGAGTTCTTTGAGAGGCACCCGGCGTACAGGACGATGGCGCACAAGTGTGGAACGAGGTACCTCGCAAAGACGCTCAACCAGGTCAGTCCCATCGAGGTCGAACGAGCATGTACAAGCGATGTCGAGCTGACCTCTTCCGTCGATGCATCAACCCAGGTGTTGATGAACCACATCCGCGAGAAGCTGCCGGACATGAAGGCACGGCTCAACACGCTCATGGGCCAGACACAGCAGGAGCTCGATGCGTTTGGAGACGCAACCTTCCTCGGAGAGCAGCACAGAGTAAGTCGTCCAAACCGACCCAGCTCTCAGTCGAGTGCGACTGACACATCCCTTTTCGTTCTTAGGGCTCGCTCATCATCAACCTGATGAACAACTTTGCGCGTGACTTCATCTCTGCCATCGACGGGACCTCGCTCGACATCTCGACCAAGGAGCTCTGTGGTGGTGCTCGCATCTACTACATCTTCCACGACGTGTTTGGCCGTGCGCTCGAGTCGATCGACCCGGCCAACAACCTGTCCACCCAGGACATCCGAACCGCGATCCGAAACTCGACTGGACCCCGGCCGAGTTTGTTCGTTCCCGAGGTCGCATTCGACCTGCTCGTCAAGCCGCAGATCAAGCTGCTCGAAGCTCCCAGTCTGCGATGCGTCGAGCTCGTGTACGAGGAGCTCATGCGGCTGCTTCACACCACGAGCTCGCCCGAGCTTCAGCGATACCCTCGCCTGCACTCGCAGCTCGTCGAGGTTGTCTCGGAGCTTCTGCGCGAACGTCTCGGACCCACATCGGCCTACACGACGAGTCTGATCTCGATCCAGACCGCCTACATCAACACCAACCACCCGGCGTTCGTCGCTGGATCTGCCGAGATCGCTCGGGAGGGAGCCCAGAAGCAGTCCACCCGGCAGCACCCTCCATCGTCGACTGGCTCGCGCGGAGACGACGACGACGAGGGATCGCTCGAGCTCGACGTGGACGAGGTCATCATCAACGGGACATCTGGTCACCCGCAGGGACGGGACACGCGGTCCGTGTCCAGCACCGTTCACGACCGAGCAGGCGTCAAGGGCAAGGACTCAAAGACTGGCTCGTCAGCGTCGGCGGCCAACAACTCGCACCCTCACCGATCATCGCACCACCAGGACCGCTCGTCGTCCAAGCGACAGCAGGAGCCATCGACGCAGCAGGGTGGTCAGCAGCCCCAAGCGGGCGCGAGGGACTCGTTCCTCAACTACTTCTTCGGTGGCCAGCCCGGCTCAGAGACGCCATCTTCCGTGCTCGGGGAGGCGAGGGGCGAGTTTGGAGCGAGGGCGGGAGGGAACGGAGGCAGGACCGACTACCTGCCGGACCTGTCCAAGGGAGAGGGACGGCTCGCCGGTCGCCGTGGGCTCGAGGGAAGCGGAGCTGCGTTCGACATGAAGAGCTTGCAGAAGCACCTCGATCCCACACCCAGCAACCCGGAGCAGCCGCAACTGTCTGCGCGGGAGGAGATGGAGACGGCGCTCATCCGGTCGTTGATCTCGTCCTACTTCTCGATCGTCCGTCAAACGATCCAGGATCTTGTACCCAAGGCTTGCATGCACGTGAGTCCTCTGTTCTGTATCACACTCTGGAAGCGGAAGCAAGAGACTGACGCGGCTGCCCTCGGACCCTCCGCCTCCAGCTTCTCGTCAACTTTTCGCGCGAGACAATCCAGTCCCGCTTGGTCACGAGCCTGTACAAGCCGGACTTGTTTGCTGAGCTGCTGTTTGAGGACGAGGCGCTCGTCGGGGAGAGGACGAGGGTCAAGGCGCTCCTCGATGCATACAAGGAGGCTCACAGGTTCGTCCTGGTCCGATCCTCGCTCGAACGTAGCGATCGAAGCTGATCTGTCATCTTCTTCCTTCCGCTCTGCAGAGTCCTCTCGGAAGTCACGAACAAGTCATAGATGTTGCCTTCCCCGTTCTTTCCACCGCAACGTCTCCAAACGCGCGTGCTACTTTTGGCTCTCGTGGCCCCAATCAACCGCCCTCTTTCTGGGTCCTCCTATTGCTTCCGACTCTGCTACACTTTCCTCGTCTTCCACACCGTACACGCTACGAGCTTTCTTTCTTTCTGCTTTCTTCACGAATCACATGCTGCTCTCTGTCTGACAGCCGTCTGACCGGTCTGAGCTCGATCAAGAAGGCTGGACCGCGGACGCGCGGGGGGCTGCGGCGGGGAGAGGACACCGCCTGGCTCGATCTCGACTGAGTTGGAACATCCATCATCCACCCTCGCCGCCTCGCAACTCCTTGACCTACTCGATCAGATATGTCCGCTAAAGATGTAAGCATGATTCTGTCACCTCGATGGGAGATATCAGGCGAAAGCTGACCTGTCCTCGTTCGGTTCGGATCCTCCTCCTTCCAGTACTGTGAGCTTCGACCCTCCGCCCGGCCGGCCTCGTTCCGCCTCCTCTAGCCCTCCGCTGACCTACTCGTACCTCTCTCTCCCTATCAGACGGAGGAGGCCAGCAGCAGCAGCAGTACCCTGTACGTTTGATCCTCTCGACCCACGGCTGGCGTCCGGACCGCTCGGACTGACACGCCCCCCCCCCCTCCGTGTGCTTCCTTCTCTGGGTCCGGCCTGAACCTTACAGCCCCAGCAGGGTGGCTACGGTGGTCAGCAGCAGTACGGGGGACAGCAGCAGTACGGCCAGCAGCAGGGAGGCTACGGAGGACCTCAGCAGGGACAGTGTGAGTCACCCAACCAACCCAGAGCAGGAGGCAAGGGAGAGGAGACGAACGAGCTGACCCCCTCTTGACATGTGTGTGAGGTGTGAGCAGACGGAGGACAGCAGCAGCAGCGTGAGCTCGCCAGGCACTCAATGGAGTGTTCCAATGGCGCTGACTGACCCTCGCTTGCATCCGGAACGACCTCGACTCCACAGAGTAGTGAGTCCCGGTTCTCGTTCCGCCTCCGTCCGGCTCCGAGCTCGAAAGCTGACGTTTCCGACTTCTCGTGCGCTCGACACAACCAGCTACCAGCCCCAGCCGCCTCCCCAGCCGGTCTACGTCCAGCAGCCCGCCCCCCAGAAGGGCGGTATGGGAGCCGGAGGAGGATGCCTCGCTTGGTGAGTCCAGTTCGGACGGACAGGGCGTTGATACCCGCCATCGAGCTGACACGTTCGGCCTGCATCTGTTCATGTGTCACTCTCTGATCTTTAGCTGGTGAGTGCACTCGGGAGCCCGTCGCAGTCGTGTGAATCTCGTCCGGTTCATAGCTGACCTGTCTTTCTCCGCATCCTCGTCCAGCGCCGGAATGGTCAGCCAAACTCGCTCATCCGTTCGTCTTCGCGCAATAGCGTCAGACTGACTCGTTGCTTCTTTCATCTGCCTACAGCTCTGCTGCTGCTGCGCCGAGGAGATGTGCTGCGACATGCTCTTCTGTGCGTCTCGTCCTGTCCCTCTGTCTCGCTGCCTCCTCATCGACACCCGCTGACCCTCGCCTTTCTCGCCGCCGACAACAGAAACGCATCCCGCTCACACGAACTATCCATCCGCTCAGCTCCACATACACTTAATCCCCTCTGCGCTCCCCTCGGGAGTCCGCCGCGATGCCGACCTACCTACACTCCTGCCCTGTTGCTCCCTTTGCTACCCTGCCTCTACCCGATCCCGATAACTGGCCGTGCTTTTCCTTATGATGACATTCTTGCTCGAGAATTCACATCTTTTCTTGCCCGCTTTCCTGCTGAACATCCGAAAAGAAAAGTCAAACAGATGTTACTATACAGTAACCGTGCCGAATCAGATGAAGGAGATCCCCGGCCCTCCGCTCAAGCTCACAAGCTCGCAACTTCCACCTTCTTCTCGCCATGTCTACACCGACCCCACCGCCGCCGCCTCCAAGTCCACCCGTACCAGCGCCCCGACCTGACTACAACTCTTTGGTAGAGCCACGGATACAGCATGAGGAGTTTCTAGGGCCGAAAGCTGGGAAGGTACGTCCAGAGGAACGGACGAGGTGTGTGAGTGAGCTCGACCTCACTGCCTTGCTTACCGTCGTCCTGTTTTGTGGGGGGTTGAACAGCTCTTCCGCCCTCGCAGCGTGGTTATGCCCTGTGCCGCCTTCGGAAGTACGTCCTGTCCCTCCCTTCTATACTTCTCTGCCTCAGACCGGCATGCATGGCAGGCGAACGGACACAAGCTGACCGTCGCTCGCATTCGCTCGCGGGAAACAGTGGTGATCATCCTCGGCTCGTACATCTACTCGAGCCTATCGTCGGCGCAGTGGAACGCACGGCATACGAAGGATAAGATGCGGGATGAGGCGAGGTATGGAGGAGAGGGTGCGGGTGCGGGTGTGGGCGGAGGAGGAGGAGGTGGCAGGGCGGAGAGGCGACGGGAGAGGGGGGTGGATGCGTAGAGAGTCAGTGTGGGTTGTATGGGGGAGAGGAGTGACGGCTTTGACGATCTTTACGACTGTTACTTTCTTGTCGAGACTGACCGCGATGAGTGCACAAGGGGTCCATTGGCCGGACGCTGTGTCTGCCTTGTCGTGTCGGTGCTCGGCACTGGCCTTCGCCACTTTTTGCACTGATACGTCCGAGAGCCATCATTAATCGTGATCAAATCCTAGCCCCGACCCTACGAGATGGGTGCTCCTCCAGCGTCCTCAGCAGCCGCGGCCTGCCCCGAGAGCATGGCCGCTGCCGATGCGGCCGTCGCTGCCAGACGCGACTTCTTCTTCTCCGACTCGGCCTCCTTCTCCTTCTCGATCTCGGCGACAATCGTCTCGATCTCGGGCAGGGACAGGTTCTGCGCAGACGGCCGAAGGAAGAGAAGGTCAGCGCTTCGCTCCCACCTCTTCAAGAAACAGCGAGTCCGAAGCTGGACCGACCTTGATCTGCCCGTACCCGTCCATCACACTGATCTCGATGTTCTTTGCTCCCGTCTGGACGACCTCGAGCAACGACTTGATGGCGAGCTTGACGGTCTCGTCCCTCGTCAGGTCATCCCGGTGGTTCTTCTCGAGGAACTCTCGCACCGTCTTTGACGACCGTCCGATCGCGTTCGCCTTCCATGCAGAGTAGATACCCGAGGGCTCGGTGAGGTAGAGGCGCGGGGTGGAGTCGTTGGGGTCGAATCCGATGATGAGGCACGAGATTCCGAACGGGCGGACTCCTCCGGACTGGGTGTAGCGCTGAGAGGGGAAGGGAGGACATGTCAGCTTGGCGAGACTGTGCGCGTGGAGGTGAGTAGACGATTTTGGTGACGGACCTGCTTGTGTGCTGCGATGTATCGTGTGATGAACTCTACGCTGACGGGGTCCTCGACGGTGAGCCTGTGCGACTGGCACTCTACTCGTCCCTTGTCGATGATGATTCGCCCGTCGGCAGTCAGACCTGACGTAAACGAACAGTACACAAGTAGAGGATCAGCGGTCTGGTCGGGAAAGGTATGTGCTCTGGCGAGCGAGCGAGAGTTGGGTTGGTGGACTGACCGGAGAAGGCGAGACAGACGTGGTCGTCGAGCATGGCCACCTTCCTCACCGTCCTCGGGTCCTGCAGCTGGAGGGCAGTCTTCTTCTCCACTCCCAACACGACACACGACGATGACTTGACTCCGACCTGTGACGAACAAGGGAGGCGAAGAGACGTGTCAGTCGGACGTGAGCTCGGTCGGCCAGGGCGAAGGAGCTGATGATGCGCGACGTACGGCGGCTGTTCCCTTGGCTACGGCCTCGAGAGCATAGTCAACCTGTAAGAGAAAATGTCAATCAGCGAGAGTTGATGACGGAGGGAGACGGGATAGGAGGGCGCACTTGGAAGAGCTGTTGGACGGCAGAGGACAGGAGAGTCAGCGTGAGCTCGACGCTCGAGCTCATCATCCACAGATCCCGACCAAGCTCGACTCACATGGCCATCAGGCGAGAAGACGGTAAGAGCTAAGATGTCAGGAAGGCAGGAGCGAACGTTCGGTCAGTCAATGCTGTCTGCTGTTCTGGGCGAGGCTCACGAGCTGACGAGGCGGCAGCGAGGGCGAGACGTGGAGACGAAGAGATGGTCCTCCCTCGAGCTCGCACACACGCCAAGTAGCAGCCTCCGAACCGGATGGAAGCCCGACGTACCGCGATCGTACGAGCGAGACATCTAAACGGAAGATAGAAGAGGTGGGGGGGGGAGGGAGAGGAGTGGGGTAGTGAGGATGGGCGTTACGGAATGGTGAGCTTCGCGAGCTCCTCCACCGCCAGGACGAGCGATCAAGCGTCTCGGACCTCGCCTCGACCGTCAACCTTCGAAAGGGGATATGCGTTGACGACTGGACACCGTGCTCTCTCTTCTTGGTTCGAGTCGTGACAAATCGTGAATTGCGCAAAGAGAGGGGTATGCACCCAGAACGAAACCCCAGAGATCGAACGGAGGAGGCGTGGCGCGGTGAGCCAGGGCGACAAGGGCAAGGTGACGTAGGAGAAGAAGACGAGAGAAGATAGCAAAGGGTGTCCAGAGAATCAAAGTGATAGAAAATCGAACCGCAAAGACGAAAGGAAGATCAAGCCCAACTCCCCGCCTCCTCCTCCTCCCCCTCCAAGAAGTCCATGATCCCCTCGATCCGACCCTCAAACTGACTGCCCGGGATCGCACCCCATGAGAAATCGCCCGACGCGCTCGTTCCGCCTCCCAGCGACGAGCTCGGTGGGCCAGACGCTGCTGCCGACGCAGAGCGGGAGGACAGCGCGCCGAGACGAGAGGGCACTGCGAGTCTGTCGGCGGGTGGAAGCGACTCGACCGCTCGAAGAGCAGCGGCGATAGTTGCTGGTGGTAAGGGAAGCGACATGGCTGGCTTGAGGGAGGAAGTCGGGAGGTCTGTCGCTGTCGCGTCGGGGTCGATGGGGGTATTGGTACTGGTCGTCCGAGAACGCTTCTTCTTCTTGGGATCGACTGCGTCGAGGTCGCCGAGTTTAGTGGACGGCTTCTTCGGCGCAAAGTGGGGACTGGACGCTGGGCCGGACAGTTGTGAGGAGCGAGGAAAGAACGAGCTCTGGCCGCCGTGTGGCGTTGAGCAGGCGAGGTTGGTCGGGAACGAGGGAGGGAGGAACTGCATCAACGTGACCAGATGTGTCAGCTTATAGCTCGGGGAGACAACGTATGAAAAGGACAGACGGGACGTACCTCGTCAAAAGCACTCGTGTCCGCATCTTCCGAGTCCCACTCGGTCGTGATGCCACGCATGCGCACGCCCTCCTCCCTCAGTGCCTCGGCCACCTCCCCCTCTGCGTCACCTTCTGCAGGCTCGGCAGTCGGCGCTCTCGTTTTTCCCTTCTCGCGTCCATCTGCCGTCCGGCCCGGGCTGGCTGGAGGCTCGGTCGGCTGTCTCGACCTCGCCCGGGCTGCCGGAGGAGGCGGCGAGGACCGCGAAGGGACAGGAACGGGTGATGACTTGCGAACGACGGGTGCACGCGGCTTGATGGGCTTGGTGGTGGAGTCGGTGGGTGAAATGGACGCTCGCTTGGTGACGGGGAAGTGGATCGAGGTCGTCGAGCCGGTGGACGAGCTCGTCTTGAGCCGTTTCGAGGAGGTCGTCGATGAGGCTGAAGTTGTCTGCGCGACGGCTCGCAGTGGAGCAGCGGCAGAGGCGACAGACGAGGACGCTCGCACGATCGTCACGGGTACAGACGCGGGCTCGGACGCCAGACGTTCGACAGACCGGGAGGGAGCGATCGACTCGGTTCGTGCTCGCTTGAGAGGCTTGGTCTTTGAGGCGACGTCGGATGCGGTCGAGGCGAGCTTGTGTGCTGGTAGACGGGCGGGAGGGAGCGAGGTGGTCGGGCGGATGGTGGTCGAGGACTTGTGCCCGCCGAGAGTCGTTCGAGGGACGGCCTGACGGTGCGCTTTCTCCTTCTCCCACATTGCGTACTCTTCCTCGTCACTGTGCACAAGGAGCGAAGAGTGTCAGCACAGGAAGCCGGCTGTTGACGGACGATCTAGGACGAGCCCGCCACTCGACTCGCGCGAGCTCACCCCCCTCGGCTCTCCTCCCTCCCATCCTGACTGATGGCTTCACTCACGCTGGGATGCCTCTCGAGAAGTCCTGCCTCGGTTGGGTGGCTGATGGTCGTTCTGTCTCTGCTGCCGTCGACCACTTCCACAGCCAGGGCTTCTTTGGCGGGTGAGGGAGCGGGCCCTCGACAGCGTTCCACCGAGCACTCGAGATCCAGAAGACGGCCGAGTTCTGCTCGTACAGCCGGGTGAGCTCCTCGATTCGACGACGGGACATGGCAGACACAGGACGGCCCTCGACACGGAAGCTTGCACGCTCAGATCTGATGGATGACAGGCAGAAGGGCATCATCAGCGTCAGGTCGGACGGGAGGTCAGACGTCGGAGACCCACCGTGCGAGCTCCATCCGGTCAGAGAACGACAGGTAGACGTAGACGTCGTCCTCCGAGTCATCCGAGCATCCTGCCAGACTCCCTGCGCGAGTTTGAGGGACGTAGGAGGCCGTTGAGGCTACACGGGAGCTGCTCATGGCCAGGAGAGGAGGGTCGACGGTTGAGGTCAGCTCCAAGCTCACCCGCCCGGAGCGATCCGACACGCCAGGCGTCGCCTGTCCGCGCTTCACTCCAGCGATGCATCGTCAGACTCAGAGCGCAAAGAAGAACGAGTCTCTCAGATCCAGCAAGCAGATGTTGGAAGAATGATTCTCATCTGGATGGCGACCTTCTCGGCTCCTCCCTGCCCGCCTGCTCCTGCCCGTCTCCTGCTCGTATGTACAGCTCTCCTGCGTCCTGGGGATATTTCGGTTCGGATTCGCCCTTAGCCGTGGGGTTTTGATCGTTGCGGTCGCCTACTGGGCGTGGTAGGTGTGGTAGTACCTGTCGTAAAGCTCGAGGTACCTGTAGAACGCGGCCATGACCTCGTCGTAGGCTCTTCGCTGCTCTCGGGCGCACTCGGCTCTGTTGAGTCGCCAGATGTACGCGAAATCGTGGCTGGTGGCCCTCTGATCGAGAACGGAACAAATGGCAAAGGATGACCGGAGTCAGTCGATAGCGAAGACTCCACACAGTGAGGAACAACGTTGGGAGGGACTGACGATTCTAGCTGCATCTCTGGCAGTTGTATTGTGAATATTGTGCTCGTTTGAGAAGGGAACCGGGAGGGGTGGTCAATTTGGATCCATTGGGAAGAAGAGAAGAAAGGCAGGAACGGTGGTTTGCTCGCGAAGAGGTGGGCGATGGGGAGCACTCTTGCAAGAGCTCGCATTCGGACGCTCAGGGGACATGTGATCTGGCACAGTGGAAGCTTGCAGAGAGCCCGAATCGGCAGGGACAGGGGTCACTCTTGAAAAAGACACATGAGGAAAGGAACATGCACGGCCCGTCTCTTTTGGCTGTATTGTGCGTATCGCGCTCTCAAGCACAATACGCACAATACAGCAGAAAGAGATGAGTCCTGCAAGTTGCGATGCTGGCAAAGGGTAGATAGGAAGAGACTTTCTGGGGAGGAGGGAGCGAAGGGCGGAGCATGAACGACAGGAAAGAGAACGGCTAACGTCAGCTCGTCCGCCGTCCCGACATTGCGCCGGACCATGCTAGAGCGGATGGCTCCCTGAGATGGGATAGCGCATCTTGTAGAGCGACTGAACCGTCGGCAGCGAGGCAGGGAAAAGGAAGACTGAGGGACAGAGGCCGAGTGATGGTTGAAAGGTCGCGAGAGCTGACCGAAGCCATCGCCCCCTTTGACACCCTCCTGTCGGCTCAACACAGCCGTACGCTCGGCGCTTGCCGTCTCACTGGATCCTCCTCACCGATCTCGAGGACATAGCTGAAGACATCGAGGCTAGTACGCTTGCTCTATCTTGGGGCGACTAGACACTCAGCGGCCACTGAACGTCCTGCCATGCTGCGCGTTTCTGTCGCGCGTGTCCGGTCGCGTGACAACTGAGCGGACAGAATGTCGTTCGAGAAACACGCGGCTCGAGCTCACCCGCCCAAGCGTCCAACCATGTCGTCCCAGGGAAGCAAGCCTCGCTCGTCCGTGCAGCAGATCAAGCTCGTCCCTGCTCCTCGCAAGCAGAACAGAGCAATCAAGTGGGCCGTGTGGGCGACGGTGCTGGCGGTGGTTGTGGCGACGTACCAGGTGCTCGACTCAATCAAGGTCAGCTTCGACTTCTCCCTCTTGGCCTCCCTCCTGCAGTCCCTCGTCCCAGCCACAGTGTGGGAGATATCTCACGATACGAAGCTGATCATTATCGTCTCTGCTTCTGCTGTTTGTGTTTTCAGGAGCGGTGGTACATCTTTGACCCTCCTGTGCTGCACCAGCTCGCGCAGGACGCCATCCGAGGCAACGAGGGAAACATGACCGCCATCATCTCGCACATCACATCAAACCTCGCAGCTACCCACCCTTCATACACCATCGTACGTCTGGCTTCTTCTCTATCGCGGCGCTTCCAGGCCGGAGGGACAGCTCGAGCTGGGTGCTCGTTAGCTCGCACGCGCCCGTTCTGCCCGAGCTCACCTGCCTCTCGTACGACTCTTTGGTCCAATCATCTCGTCTTCGCAGAACACCGACTTCTCGGACCCGTCAGAATGGTGCGTTCCTCACCCTGTCGACTTTCTGCGCTCCGCTCTGTCAGGTTGGCTGATATCACCCTCGTTGGCGCGTTTTTTGTGCAGGGTCTTCAACAACGCCGGAGGAGCGATGGGGTCCATGTTCATCATTCACGCGTCCATCACAGAGTACCGTAAGTCAAGTCCTTGATGCTAGTAGGCTCCTCTCCTTGCCAGGGGAGGCAGCGCGTCGATGATCTAGGGCTCGCTTGCGGCTTAGACGCGTCGCTTTCAAGTGTGCTAACCGAGTCCTCGTCCTCCCTGCAGTGATCATCTTCGGTACCGCCCTCGGAACAGAGGGACACACCGGTCGACACACGTCAGTCTGCTCCTCCCACACCTTCCTGGTCCCCAGCTGACCCCCTGATGATCTCTCCGTGTTCGCTTGCAGCGCCGACGACCACTTCAACATTCTCCAAGGAGAGCAGTGGGCCTACCCCGCAGGCGCCCTTGAGATGGAGGTCAGCACCGTCGCCAGGGTCCTTCTTCTTCTTCTTCTTCTTGGCGCGACTGACTCCGAGATCTCTCTGGTACGATTTCCAGGTGTACAAGGCCGGCTCGGTCCACCACCTCCGACGAGGGGAGGTGAAGCAATATAGTCAGTCTCACGCCCTCTCTCTCTCTCACTCTCTCTCTTACTCCTTTCCGCGCGAAAATGTGCTGACGTCCCGGCCGTTCTTCTTCTCTGCTCTCACAGAGTTCCACGAAGGCGGCTGGGCTCTTGAATACGCTCGAGGTCAGTCTAATCTCTCTTTCCCTCCTGCTCCTCTGGCTCGCATCTCCTCAAACTGACTCGTTCCCCATTTTGGTCGTCTCTTGAAGGGTGGATCCCCCCGATGCTCCCGTTCGGCCTCGCCGACGTGCTCTTCTCGACCCTCGACTTCATCTCGTTCTACCACACCGGCCGGCTGACCGCGAGGGAGATGGGCAAGAACCTTTGGCACGGGAAGATCTAGAGGCGTTGTTCGAAACGAGGTAGGAAGACGGGTCTGAGGGCCAGACACAGATACAAATGGGAGGCAGGGATGGAGGGACCGGGAGGGGAAGATCTAGATTGGGTTGTATGCGCTTGCTTGCTTGCTTGTTGCGGATCTGTGACGGCCAGGTCCTTATAAACTTTTCTCCGAAGCAGAACACAGATGCAGTACAAGAGATGATTATAGATCGAATCCGACCTGACAGACTACTCGTCCATCTCTGCGTCCTTCTCCCCCTCACCCTCCCCATCCCCCTCCTCCTCCTCCGCGTCTGAATCGTCGTCCTCATCATCGTCATCATCGTCGAGCAACCCAGCCCCCCCAGCCTGGGCCTGCTTCCACGCATGGGCCATCTGCAACAGCTTGAAGTTTGTCGGGTTGGCCTCCCTCTCGTCGTCCGCAAAGATCATGTCCCAGTACTCCTCGAGTGCTCCCGAGCCGTCCTCGAGCTTGCGCCACTTCTTGACGACGCGGGGCATCATCCCCTCGACCTTTGCGAGCTCCTCGGCGGTACCGTGGAACTTCTCGAATTCCTTCCACGCCTCGAGGAGGACGACGCGCTGCAGAAAGGGGAAAGGAAGAAAGAGCGAGGGTGGTGGTGAGTTTCTGGGTGTTCTGGGAGAGGGGATAGAGGGGGGGTGGGGGGAGAAATTCGGACGCACCTCCTCCTTGAGTCCTCTGTCCTTGAGGTCGGTGTATCCGCGCTGGAGGACCTGTCGGGCGAGCTCGGGATCTCCTGCCTCCTCTCCGACCTCCTCGCCCTCCTCGTCCGTGATCGACATCGGCTGGACCTCGAACAGCGCGTACGCGTTCCAAACCTGACGCGCACATCGGTCGCAAGATCACAAGAGGAACGTCAGCATATCGTTTCGAGCTTGGGTGAGAGATCGACGCAGAGGCGAGCGAGCGACTGACCTTGACGTGCCCCGTCTTTGACAGCAGCGCCTCGTACAGCGCCCTCGTCCTCTCCCTCTCGCCCTGCTCATACTCAAAGTCGATCCACGCCTTCCACAGCACCTCGGGCATGTCGAGCTCCTGGGTCGTCCCGAGATCAAACAGGTACCGAGCGCGCTCGAGGTCGCCGAGGCCTGCCTCGAGCTGGGCCCACCTGACCCACGCGGCCGTATTTGACGGGTCAAACTCGAGGTACTTCATGTAGATGGTCCGGACGTCGTCGAACTCGTAGAGCTGCATGAAAAATAGGCGGAGGGGTCGGTACGATGCGAACACGAAGAAGGAGCCAGAAGAAAGACAGGAGAGGAGAGGAGGAGTCGGGCGTACCTTTGTGCGGAGCTCGATGTAGGCCTTGAACAGCTTCTCTTTCGGGCACATGCCGATCGAGACACCCATGATCTTCTTGGCAGCCTCGACGTCCTTCCGACGGAGCTCAAAGTGAGAGTAGTGGATCCAAAGCTGGGAGCAGGGATTGAAGAGCGAAAAGGGGGTCAGTCACACGTCTGATCGCGTTTGAAGTCATCAGCAGCCTGGGGAGATAACTGACCTTGGCAAAAGTGAAAGCACGATGGGGGACAAGCTGGATGGCGGCCTTGTAGACTTGGCGTGCGCGGGCATAGTCCTGAGGGAAAGAGGATGGGCAGACGCGTCAGTACAGCTCGGATCGTACCTCGACACGGGAGATGAAGCGGCTGACCTTTGACTCGAGCTCCTCGAACGCCGCGTAAAAGAGCCAGAGGAAGATGTACCGCCTCCAGAGGCGCTTCTCCCCTCCTGGCGGGACTTGTGCGACCCCTCGCTCGTAGATGTCGCGCACTTTCGACGGGTCCGCCTTCTCGCCGTCTTCACGTGCTGCACGGTACGCGTCCTCCTCCAGTCGAGCATAAGAGAACCACGTGTCCTGTAAAGGTAAGAGGGGGGGCATTACAAGGTCAGCGGAAGGTCAAAGACGACCAGGGTGGAAAAGCGGAGGACACGGACGTAGTTGTTCGCGTCGTGGGACAGCTCCTCCTCGTACTGGATCCGACGCTTCCCGAGCACGGTGCTCTCGACGCCTGAGCGTGTTCCGTGCTGCTTCTCGAATTTGGTGAAGGACGAGTACAGAGCGGCGGACTTTGAACGCGGAAGCCGAGAGAGGGCGAACTAGAGCGAAGGACGAAGGGCACGTCAGCATCTCGGCCACAGCGACTGCTTCAACATGAGGGCGTACCTTGTAGATGACCCTCGCACGCTCGTACTCCTTCAGCCGGGTCTCCATCTTTGCGAACGCGGCGAACACCGACTGGGCCTTCTCGACCTCCTCCTCCGAATCTCCAAAGAACTCGAGCGCAGTCTGGAACACCTCACGCGCCTTGTCTAGAGAGACGAGAGATCAGGGTATGTATGAAGGTTAGTCTCAGGCACTGACGAATGGCAGGTAAGGAGACGACTGGACTGACCAGGCTTGCCGCGGTCCTCCTCGTACCGGGACCAGACGATCCAGTTCTTGGGTTCCGGCCGCGTGCCGATCCATCGCTCGTAGATCATCGAAGCACGGTCAAACTCGTTGTAACGAAGCTCGAGCTGGTAAGAAACATCACACGAAAGACGAGGTCAGTACACGCGTCGTTGATCAAGGCACGGGAAGAGTGACGCACCTTGATGTACGCCTGCCAGGCTGCGAGACGCGCCATGAGGATGGGCAGTCAGTCAGCACGGAACCCAGCGAGTTTACGAGAGGGGGGCAGGCGAGATGTAAGCGTACCCTTGTCATCTGGCTCCCACTTCATCCACCTCTCGAACACCTGTCGAGCTCCGGCGATGTTTTGGAGGAGCTCCTCGAGGTAGACAAACTTGAGCCACATCTGGTCCACCCGAGGGAGGAGCGTCACAGCTCGGTCATACAGGTTCCGGGCGTGCTGGATGTTTCGAGCTTTGAGCTCCTGGAGACCAGCAGGTGGGCGAGCGGGGAAGAACGAGACGAGGTCAGCTCGTCGACTCGACCTGACCAGGCATCTCTCGATAGCGAGAGTAGATGCAACGTACGGTCTCGCAGTAGTTGAGCCAAAGGAGGACGTCCGCTGGGTTGACATCGAGGGCTCGCTCGAAGACGGATCGAGCTCTGGACGAGGACGAGAGAGAGAGGTCAGCTCGACTCAACGAACACATAGCTCACAGCGCACTGCTCACCGGTCAAACTCTCCCTGACTGGCCTCCCACGTAGCATAACGACGCCACTCGTGGATCTGGACACGTCAGATCGAGAGCGTAGGCAAGGCGGAAGCGAAAGCAAGCGAGCGAGGCAAGAGGCGAGGTCAGCTCAGCTCCTCCTTCCATCGATGAGCTCGCACGCGAACGCTCTCGGTCCGACGGCAGACGAGAGCGTTGATGGGGGCAGTAGCTGTACTTACGGATGACCTCGAGTATCTGATTCTGTCCTCGTACTCCTTTCTCTTTCTTCCTCTGTACTCGTTGAGCTCCTCGAGATCCTCGACCCGCTGCTTGGGCGCCTTGAACGACGTCTCCTGCCGCTCTTGGGCCTGACAGACACACCCACAGAGAGACGAGATGGTCAGCATCGTTGCCCCATCCTCCTCCTGCTGAGATATGCGACAGTGTACGTACCTCTCGAAGCAGCTGCTCCGCTGTGATCTGTAGGTGAGACGGGTCGGAACAAGCAAGGTGAGCCTCAGATGGCCGCGTTCGCTCTCGCCTAGAGTGGTGGTACGTACCTGGACTGCGGCGGCTGCCCTGTTCTTTACCCGAGGGGCTCGGTCTCCTTGTCGGGTGGCCATCGTGAGAGAAGGAGGAAAGAGACGAGGCTGGACGTTGGCTGCCAGGTGAGCTTGCAGCCGAGAGCGAGAGTCGCGAAAGGTCGACCTCCCACAGTGGACCTCAACCTCGACGCTCCTCTACTCCTCTTTCTCCCTGGAACTTGAGTTTTCAGTTGTCTCCTGGCACCGTAAAGACTCTGTTCAGTCGAGGTGAGTTGTGTCGGCTGCGATGGATCCTGCTGAGTGAGAGCGAGCTCGACTGACGTCTCGTCCGACTCTCCTCCCTCGCACGCGACGCTCAACCTCGTCTCCGTCTCATCCGACGTGTGCTCGTCCGCCTCTGCGTGCTTGATCGCCTTGCATCCGGACTCGCGTACTCAGTCTCTCTATCCGACCTTGATCGGTCTCAGCAGAGTGCATGTCTGGTGAAGTGCCTTCGAGCTACGGGTACGGGTCGACGCCGAGCTCTCGACGGTTATCCAAGATCCCTCCCTCCGGACCAAAGGGCGGGAGAACTCGCCCGTCCGGTCAGCAACGACCGCAGCACTCTCTGAACGGCCAGCCGCACTACGCAGGCTTCCCTCAGAACGGCTTCCCGCTTTCGCAAGCGGGCTATGGGCCGTATGGACCGACGGCTGGCGCTCCTCACCTCCCTCCGAACGGGTACGACCATCGCACCAACGGATATGGACCCGGAACCGCGTTCGCCTCGAGCCAGCCTGGTCCATCGAGCCAAAGAGACTTCCAGGCCTTTGCTCAACCCGGCTACGGACCTCACGGAGCTGGGCACGCGCACGGGAGTCACCCAGCCTACTCGTCCGACCCCTCAAGCTCGGCCTACCACCAACCTCCTTACGCGTATGGAGCAGGAATCCCTCCACTTGCGGGCGACGAGTTCTCGTATCATCAGCCCGTGCATCCTCCGCCACCTGTAGCTGCTCCTCCTCCCCCGCCGCCTCTAGCGTCGAAACCTCCCCCTCCTCCGCCGACGACCACTCGACCGCCCTCCCCTCCGCCGCCGCGATCAAAGATGAAGAGCAATGAGCTCCCTGCGAGGTTCATCCACAGGTCGCCGTCACCATCGAACGTGGCTCCCGCTCCTCCTGCCCGGCCGGCCGGGTCGACGTCGCGCCGGAGGTCGCCGTCAACGTCGAAATCGTCGGGGTGGTCGAGCGTGTTGGACGGTCCTTCATCGTCGTCGACAACGAGGGATCCGCCTCCTCACTTTCTCGAAGATCTCGTGGACGGGACCCAGTTCCGGCGGAGACGAGCTTCTTCGTCCAAGGTTGTCGAGAGTGCACCCCCTCCTCCTCCCCAGTCGCCGCCTCTGCCGCCTCCTCCGGAATCCCTGCCAGTCCGCTCTCCCACGCCACCTCCTCCGCCACCCTCTCCGCCTCCGGCCAAGCCTCGAGAGCGAGACTACAAGGTCATCTACGATCCTGCGATCCACCAAAAGCGGGCAGGAGCGGGAGCGAGCGAGCGCGTCCTCGAGTACGCGAGAGGACCGGACGAACAGCCTGTCGAGATGGACGGACCCCGAGATCCGCGGCTCGGGATGATCAAGGCGGACCGAGAGGCGGGGAAGAGACATATGAAGGGGCGATCGAGGTTCCATTCGATCTCGTACGAGGTGAGTCTCAGCGAGCCCTCATCGGCACGATCCGGGAATGTCGAGCTCACCCTCCGACGCGTCTTGTGCCCTGTCCAGTGGGATGTCAACTCGCCTGGACCTCCGCCTCCCACGGCTGTTCTCGTCACCGGGCTCGCCGCTCTCATCAAGGTGGACGAGATCCTGCGTGTGGTGGTTCCGCATGCCGCCCGCGCTCCGATCAACGAGTGTCAGCTCCAGACCGACCCGGCGACGGGCGCATCCCTCGGAATCTGCTGGATCAAGTTTGACGAGCCACCAGCAAAGTCGAACAAGACGGCTCACCAGGTCGCCAAAGAGGTCTGTCAAAAGTGCAACGGCGCAAAGCTGGGCCTGCAGCCGATGGCGGTCATCCTCGACGGCGAGGGAGCTCTCTGCAAGGCGGCTGTCAAGGCCGAGCTCGAGCGACGACGGCCCAGCTCAAACTCGAAACCCAAGGCTGAGCCTCTGCCTCCGCCGGCGTCCACACCGAGTGCACCGAGTGCATCGAGTATGAAGACGGAGCCGTCTCCCGTTCGGCCTGCCGCACCGACATTCCCCTCCCACCGGCCGTCAGGTCATCCGGCCGCCCAGCCTGCGCTCGCACCATCCATCTCGGCGGGCCACACGACGCCCAGGACTTCTGTTGGGCCGACCTCGTTGGTCCCCTCGCCGACGAGACCCCTGACCGCCACCGAACAGGCCTCGCTCCAATTTCGACAAGCCCACGCACCGACACAGACAGCATCCATTTCGCTTCCTTCCCGACCGCTCGCCGCGCGTTCTTCTTTCGGAACCGATGCTGGACCGAGCGGGTCTCGTTCGCTCGCGTCGTCCAACGGTTATGCTCAAGGACGACCGAGCACGTACGCGTCCGTGTCTACAGGCTGCTTGGCCGAGCCCCCTTCGGCTTCGTCGTCTTCGTCAAGAGCGAGACGGCCTTCTGACAGCTACGGTACCAACAACGGACGACCGTCGTTCGAGCGGGATGCGCCGAGAGGCAGCGGCTGGTCGCCACCGCTCAAGTCAACCGATCGCTCGCGCGACGAGGACGACCAAGATCGATACGACTCGCGACACGCGTCGGGAGCCAGATCAAAGCCGATCAGGGATGAGCTGCAGAGTCAACATGTCACGGAGCAGAGACTCGCGGACAATAACCGGCCGTACCTCTACATCCCGCCGACCTCTCTCTCTGTCCGTTCGGGCAGGGTCGACTTTCGCGACGTCAGGAAGTTCTTTGGAGACCACGTTGAAGCTGTGAGTGTCGGCCCTTTCTCGTCGCTTCCGGTTCTAGTGTTGGTTTGATGTGTTTGGCTGAGCACGCTCTCGTCTGCAGGTCATGTCGGACCACGAAGGCTGGTATGTCACGTTTGACAACGAGGGCGCTGCTCGGAGGGCAGAGATTGTGCACGGCTCCACACTGTTCCAGGGCCAAAAGCTCCAGCTCGCGCTCAGGCCAGCCTTCCTCGCGCTTCACCCGTCGCCGAAGAAGCCGACCGGGCCTGCCGTACCCGAGCTCATCAAGCCTGCCGAGGTCGTGAACGGGTCGAATGCGCACGGACCTGTGTCGGAGACTGCCCCGGCCGTCGTCGAGGAGGAACCGACCAAGCAGACCAAGACGCTCTCGTTCAAGAAGAAGAACGGCGCCCCGGCGAGCAAACCAAAGGCCAAGCGACCGCCTCCACCCGCAGAGGATTTGACGAGTACGACCGATGTCGTGGACAAGGACGAACCGATTCCAGAGGTGGAGCCGCAGTCGAAGAACGGGCATGTCGAGATCGAGCAGGCGAACGGGCACGCGAAGGTCGACGAGAGCGCGGGTCCGCCACCCAAGAGGGCGAGGACGTCCATCAGCGCTCCCTCGCGATCGGAGCCGGACTCGGATCTCGACCTCGTGCTGGCTGCCCGTCCAAAGACGACGACGACGACGCGGCCGAAACCAAAGTCGAGGTCAAAGTCAAAGCTCAAGCCAAACGCAAAGGTCACCAAGCCTGCCGTGACCCGAGACTTTACCCCAGAGTCCGAGGACGGCGCCGAGGAGGTGACCGAGTCAGCACGAGTCGCGCAAGTCGTCCAACCTGCCAGCGAGATCGATGCCATCGTCGTCGAGAACGTCGAGGTGGAGGAGCGGGAGCCGACCCCTCCGCCTGTGCGGATGAGCCCGCCGCATTCGTCTGGGGAGGAGGAGCTCGACGATACCGAGACGGACGAGCCGATCCCGTTTTCGCGTCCGACAAAGGCCGCCAGCCCAAAAAAGACCCGCAAGGCGGTCGAGATGACCGACAGCGAGGTCGAGCGAGAGACGGTCGTTTCGGACTCTCTCGTCGAGGACGCCCCTCCATCGACCGCACACGTTGACAAGAAGGCTCGACTCGAGGATCCCGCCCCTGTCGAACCTAGCGTCGCACCCGAACCAGAGCCAGCGCCAGAGCCCGAGGTGGATGATCATCAGTCGCCTCTACCGGTCGACGTCCCCGTTGATGAACCCGTTCCGACAGTGGCGGTCGAGGAGCCATCACTGCAGATCGAGGAGCCTGCATCGTCTTCAGCTGGGACTCCCCAGCCGTTCCCGTCCAGGCGTCCGTCGCCCGATGTCCTTCCGGCCGGTCCAGTGCCAAAGGCGAGCAAGCCGGCCAAGGCGCCGCGAGTGAGGAAGGACAAGGGCAAGGCCGTCTTCCAACCGCTCAGGGAGCTCTCCAACGCACCTCGCTTTGAAAGTCCGCCACCCGCGGTCGAGCCTCGCGAACGCGTCTGGAGCAGTCCGCCAGACCCGATTGCGCTCGGTATCGCAGAGGATCTCGAGGACCTCTGGCTGCTTCGACTGGGAGCCGAGAAGGCCCAGAGAGACGCCGAGAAAGCTGCTCGTGCTCCGCGTCCCAGACGGATGGTCATCGACGAGGACGAAGACGCGCAGGGGCAGGATGGTGCGGAAGCAGAGATTGTACCGAAGCTGGAAGGAGACGTGGATGGAGACCGTCCCGCTGCTCGCGAAGACGACCCAGTCGCGGCAGAGGAGGAGAAGCCGCAAGAGGATCCTCACCCGGACGATCGCTTCTTCGTGTTTCCTACCGAGGAAGAGATAGGGGCCAAGTACGAGTGTCTGCGCACGCAGGGATACGTCAAAGTTGCCGAGTCTGAAAAGGCAAAGTACCTCCCCCAGCGCAACAAGGCCATCCTCGACGACGCCTCCGTCACAGAAGCCAACGCCAACGCAGCCGCCTCAACGTCGAACGCTCCGCCCGCCAAGGGAGTCGCGTCCGGACGGTCGAACCGAGTGAACACGCGTCGGCTTGTGCACGGGATGGAGCAGCAGTCCAAGGAGATCTCTGCGTCCGACACAAACGTTCTCAAGTTCAACCAGCTCCGGGCGAGGAAGAAGCAGCTCAAGTTTGCAAAGTCGCCCATCCACGACTGGGGACTGTACGCGATGGAGCCCATCCCAGAACGCGACATGGTCATCGAGTACGTCGGAGAGGTCATCCGCGCAGCCGTCGCCGACAAGCGCGAAAAGTACTACGAGAGGATCGGGATCGGAAGCAGTTACCTCTTCAGGATTGACGAGGAGAGTGTCGTGGACGCGACAAAGAAGGGAAACCTCGGGTCAGTCGAACGATGCTCTGGAAATAGGTCTGATCAGCGATACTGACTCCGCACCTTCGCTCGCTTTTCGCCTCTCTGACAGTCGTCTCATCAACCACTGCTGCACGCCCAACTGCACCGCCAAGATCATCACGATCAACGGAGAGGTCCGTCTCTCGCATCTTTGCATATCGGTCGTCTCGCACCGGAACTGACTCTCATCTTCTTCTACTCTGTGCCGACCTCCAGAAAAAGATTGTCATCTACGCCAAGACCAACATCGAGGCAGGCGACGAGATCACGTACGACTACCACTTCCCCATCGAGCAGGACAAGGTGCGCACAAACTCTCCTCTCTGGCTCTCCTGAGTTTGCCGTGAGACTGACCTCTTCCGCTCCTTCTACACAGATCGTCTGTCTTTGCGGCTCTCCAAAGTGCAGAGGGTACCTCAACTAGCTTCTCCTTGTCTTCATCCATTGTACGTAGCACCCTTCCTCACCCTTTCTTCGCCTCCTCCGCCGTCCCTCTGCCCAGCGCTCTCTATGTGCCCAGCCCCTGCAGAACAATCTTCTGACAGGGGTTCCAGCCCATATGGAAGCCTCAAGGGCGGAACTTGGTATGAGGGTCGTCGGCGTTTCTTGCGTCTCCTGTCCTTCAGCTTCTCGCTGCCTGGACCCCGACTCCCCCGGCTAACGTGTGTCCCGACCTGTCCCTCTGCAGATCTCCTCCTCCCTTTTTGGCCTTCTGTCCGGTCCTACTCTGCCGTTTCTCTTCTTTATCTGGTTTTCTCGAGTCTACTTCTCGTCTTGGTCTCTACCTGCATACACCCCTCATAGCTCGCCTACGTATATCATCTTTCGTGTCCCACATCATCCCTGGTCGACTGCCGATACCGACCTCAGAGCGAGCGGGCTCCGAGAACGACGCTGGAGGCGCGGCAATTGAGATTCCGGGGCTCCGACTGCCATCGGGCAAGCAAACGCACA
Source organism: Mrakia hoshinonis (assembly GCA_036245725.1). NCBI lineage: Eukaryota > Fungi > Basidiomycota > Tremellomycetes > Cystofilobasidiales > Mrakiaceae > Mrakia > Mrakia hoshinonis. The sequence continues at coordinate 342,417 of BTPH01000056.1, forward strand.
GGGCGACTCACTTCTGGCTCTCGACTCGTGCGCATCCCCCTCTCACCTTCCCTCCACTCTCTGCCGTCCTCGACCTCCCCATCCTTGCCTGTCCTCCACATCCTCAGCATCTATACGCGTTCCCTGAACACCACTCCGTCTCCTCTGCCCATCTCTCCCTTGTCCGCCTGGACGCGCGTTCGCTCTCGTTTTGGATGGCGTCACGTCGGTTTGAGGAAGCGTCGGCTCCTCGAGCTGGGTCCGCTTCTTTCCCCTCTCGCCTCGCGACGAGGTCAAAGACACCTACAGCGATGGCAAGCCAGTACCAGCAGCAACAGCCTGGCTCTCTCTCCCCCAACGGCTATCCTCTGTACGAGTTGTCACCCCGGCAGTTTGGAGCGGGTAACCCGACTGTGCCTGTCTCAGCGAATGCGAGCTCGACCGCACCCTGCCCTCAACGGCCATCCTCCTCCTACCAGCCTCACTCGCCCTCCCTCGACGACAACATCAGCAACTCCAAGAACGGACAGCACATCTCGTTTGGGTCGTTCCCGTCTGACCTGACGCACGCTCCTGTCGGTGGAGGCAGCAACATGGACGGCTGGGGGGCGACGGTGGACGCTCCGTTTGGCGGGCTCGACGGTGGCCCGTCCATGACCGCCTTCGGATCCCTCCCAACGTTTGACCAGACGGCTATCCTCGCCCACAGGTCGTCGTTCGACCCTCCCTCGTCTGCGTCGTCGTTTGGGAGCGAGCGGCCTGGTACGGCTGGCGGAGCGAGCGCGCTCATCTCCATGTCGAGGAGCGGAGGCACGTTCGGAGCCTCGGCAACGTACGGTCTCGTCGACGACAGTCTCGGAGCACAGGCCAACATGTTCAACAACCAGATGGGCCAGCAGATGTTTGCAGGTGGACAGAACGGTGTGTTTGTCGGCGGAGCAGACAGCTCGACGAGGAGCAGCCCGTACGGCGGCGACCCGTCGACCCACTCGCCCTCGTCCGCCGGCTCAGCCCAGCAGGCACGAGGCCAGTTCGCATACGCCCCTCAGAGTCAGCAGCAGCAACAGAGGTTCCCCCCCTACCTGCAGCACTTCAATCCGAACCGGTATCCGACTCCGCCCACGGGACTGTCTCCCACGACTTTGACCCAACCTTCGCGCTCGCCCGGGGAAGGTCCGCCCATGTTGACTATTCCCACCGAGCACCTCCCCCTGTTTCTCGAACAACAGCACCAACAACAGGCCATGCCCCTCCCAAACTCTAGTCCTTTCCACCGACGGGCGTCTGAGGGTCACCTCGCCCAGCAACCGTTCCACCCGGCCCACCCGACGGCAGCGTTCCAGTCGCCCTCAAACACACCTCCGGGTGCACCCTCCTCGGCCGGCCACCTGTACCAGACGCCCTCGACGTCGTCCTTCCCCGGCTCTCATCCCAACTCTGCTCGAGCAAGCTCGTCGCGGCGACCGTCGTCGTCATCGTCGGCTGCTCGTCGGCCGACCGGGTCGAGCCATCACCCTCACCCGTTCGACCCATCGACCTCGTCGCTCCAGAACTTTGGACACGTCGGACGACCACAGCAGCAGTCGGCGCAGAGTCAGAGGATGCACGCTCACCCGTACGCACACCCGTCGGCTGGCGGCTCGAGGCGACGGGACTCGATGGGCATGCCCTCGAGTGCGACCACGTCCGCCTTCGCGTGGGATGTCAGCCAAGTGGGTCCCTACGGCTCGGCAGGCGGTGCGTCCATGCGGCCTCAGACGAGCGATGGGATACCAGGAAGTGTGAGTCCTATCTTGTATCGGTCTGCTATCGGACGAGCTCGAGCTTGAGCTTGGATGCGCGAGACCCCGAAGACTGACCCCCGCATGGGTCTCTCCTTCAGGCACTCCATGGCTTTGGCGACTTTCCGGCCAGCATTTTCTACCAATCCTCAAACCAACCCTCGTCGAATCCCAACCACTTCATCTCTCCTTCCAACCTCACGGGCGCGCCGTTCGGAGCGTACGGGGACACCTTTCAGACGAGCTCCCTCGGCGGCGGGTCCGAGTTCCCCCTCCAGCAGCCGATCTTTGCTTCTGCCGGCCCTTCAGGATCGTCTCTCTCTGGCACGCCATCGACTGTGTACCACGCTTCTGGGGGCACGCCTTCCCAATCGAGGCCCAGCACCGCGCCGTCGCTCGGGATGTCATCGACGAGCTCGGTCAACCCGCGCCAACTCCTCCCCGCCTCGGCCACCGCGCCCTCGATCAAGTCCCAATCGTCCTCCTCGGCTACCTCGCGCCCGCCGGCTCCGGCCCCCGCGTACCAGCAGCTGCTCACGTCCACACCGCAGGATGGCAAGTCAAAGGCAAAGTCGCTCGTGCGGGACGCGAAGAAGGACAACATCTCGCCGGTGACTGGGCGGCCAAAGCGTCCGCGTCGAAAGGTGAGCTTGCTTCGGCCCCCCCGCGCTTCCCAACTCCGCCCTGCTTCGAGTGCCTCGTCCGTCGCTAGGCTCGTTCTTGAAGCAGCTTGTCAGCCAATAGAGCGACGAGCGCGTGTTGTTGTTCGACTGTCGATCCTTGTCTGTTCACACGGTTGCTGACACAGACTTTCTCTCTTCACTTCTTCTGCCATCTTCTCATCAGCACGAGGAGGTCGAGAGACTGTACGAGTGTTTGGCGGCCGGGTGTGGGAAGTCGTACGGAAGTGAGTCGGCTCGAGCTTCCTAGCTCGGCTTGAATGTTGGACATACACCATGCTGACCGCTCCTATCGTCCTTGTCACAGCGCTGAACCATCTGAATCAGCACATCCTCACTCAGAACCACGGCGAGAAGAGGACCCCAGCCGGTCAGTTCCGCCAGGCTCTGGACTGATATCCTGCACTCGCCATCTCCCTGCTGACCAGTCGTTCTGCTGTCACAGAGTTTCGCGATCTCCGTCGAGCATGGCGTCGCAAGCGCAAGGAGCAAAACGCTGCTGCCGCCGCGGCTCAGAAGGCGAACGGAGGCGGCAGCGTGGAAGTCAAGTTTGGCGGGCTCGAGAAGCGACCTTCGAACGCAACTTCGGCCTCATCGAACGGAAGGACACCCGCAGGTGGTCGCCGTCGAAGCTCAGCCAGTGGGATGGGAGTAGACGACTCGGAAGAGGAAGACGAGGACGAGGATGACGAGGAGTCGAACGACGGATCGAGCAGCACCAACCCTCCGTCCTCGGTCCCGCACCAGCATCCCTCGGTCCTGATCCCGAGCGTCTTCTCCTCCTATCCACCTGGCTCATCCTCCACCCAACACACGCCCACCTTCGCGTACGACCCCTCCCAGATCTCCTCGCACCACCACCCCACGTCCAACGGCCACCCACACCCCTCCGCTGGCCCACTCTCGCCGCTCGACCCTCTCCTCCCTTTCTTTTCCGGCGGCCCACCCTCGTCCACCACCTTCTCGCCCGCACCAACCTTCTCGACCAACAACGCCAACACACCCGACTTCAACCAGTGGGCGTTCTCGGACCCGACGTCGACGCCGAGCTATCGAGGCGGCGGTGGTGGGGCGTCGGGACTGGTGCATCATACGGGGTTCAGTCCGCTTGCTGGGCTTGGAGTGGAGCCGCCGAGTTCGTTGGACCATCAGCCCATGAGTGGTCTGGGCAGGAGGAGCTCGCGGAGGAGGGGGAGTGGGGTGGGGACGATCGAGGAGGTTGGGGAGGCGTAGCGGTTCGTAGCAGTTCTTGTCGGTCTCGTTAGTCGGTCTCGTATTCTTTCCTGCTCTCTCTCCTCCCCTCGCCTCTCCTGTCTCTCAAAACGGCACACTCGGTGCCATCTTGTACCCCTAGATCCTTCCTTATCCTCGCCCCCATCCTCATCTTTGCATCGCTCTCCTCTTCTCCTCCGTTTCCAGCTCGCTTTGCTTGCTTCCCTGCTCTCATCTGTATCGTACCTGGCTCGGTTCACTTTTCCGTCTCCAACACCCTCACTTCACCTCTGTTCGCTGCCTCTCCTCGACTCCCCTTCGTCCTTTCGGAACTCTTTTCATCCCTCCTCGCGTTGCTCTTCTCTTGCTTCTATCCAAGACGTGGTTCGGCTCCTATAACAAGCTGGCTGCATTGGCTCTGTACAGAAAGGACTGCGAGCTATCGCGCGTGACGGCGTGCGTTGCAGGGACATTGGCACGTGGAACAGCGACTTGAGCGGCACAGACGTCAATCGGCTCCCGTGTTCTTGCTGCGGCAACGTGACTCAATGACCTTGTCAGTCAGTCTGTCGTTTGTTGACCGTTCGAGTCATTTCTGCCACGGTGCGGGAACAGTAGGCGAGGCCAACGTCTCTCTGACGGACTACGCCGCGTCTCCAGACGCCTGGGACCCCTCCCGTCCAGCTCAGCTCACACCTTCGTGAGTCACTGCTTACGGAGACACAGCACTCTCCCGTCGTCAAGCATGCGGAAGAGGGCGGACAGAGAGCTGAATGATTCTCGTCTGGCCGCGTATGGTTGCGGCCGGTCGTCAGCAAGCGTCTGTCCTTCTCGATCACAAGGAATCTCTGGGCACTAGACGACGATTTCGTTGCCTCCACCCTTGCTCATTCAACGCTCACTTCACTTTCTGAGCTCACCTCCAACAACCCTTCAGTGAGTCGAATCTGCCTGTCGAGATGCGAGTGCATGTGCACGTGGCGGTGGTCTCTGGGCCTGGGCGGCGCATATGAGACTAGCGAGGCTGTCTGTTTGCTGCCGCAACGCCTCTCGAGCAGGAGCTGACCCTCCTCCCCTTCCCTGTGCTTTCCGCTCCCCACCACCCACCAGCTCTCAGAGTCACATCTTCAGCTCAGAGCATCCTCTCACCAGCGTCACACCTAGCGATCCACCCTCAGCTGCCTGCCAGCCCTCTCGTCGGACCCGAGCGTCTCTCGTACGGCCTCATCTCGGGCAGATCTCGCTCTCCACACAGCCGACCTCCCCCTACCCGCTTCACCCGTCTCTCCTCGCAACCATGTCTACCATGCTGTCTCCTCCCAATACGTCTTGGGCTCCTCCCTCTCCTACTCGTAAAGGTGGCATCCTCGTGAGTGCTCTCGTTGAACTCGCAGGCGGTGTCGTCAGCTTGTGGGCTTCTCGAGTGCTGATCTGTGCCCCGCTTCGCCTCCCCCCTCTCTCTCCACAATGACCTTGTCCCTCCTCCTGCGTCCTCTCTGCACCTCGACCACACCCATCCTCGCCTTCTCAGCTCAAGCCATCCAACTCTGTCCCGTACGATGCGACGTCTCCCGTGTCTGGTGCGTCGAATGGGTCGCCTACGGGCAGCAACCGATCACTCGACTCGTCTTCGGACGACGCAAAGCCCGTCACGCCCATTCACCTCCGTCTGCCCGTAGGAGTACCTCTCTCCGCGACAGTCTCAGCCAGTGGAGCACTCGGCGTGCAGGCCAACAAGCCCAAGATCAAGTTTGCGCCCCTGCCCGACCCGAGAGCGGCAGGAGGCGAGCGAAGGCTCTCGACCGGAGCCGACATGCACTGGGCAGCCACCCTCGGACCAGGAGGAGAGCGCACCACAGAGCTCCAGAGGGCAGAGAGAAAGGCGTACGGCTACGACACAGAGGAGGGTCAGGACTCTGCGATCGGAGACGACGAGCTCGAGGACGACCAGTACCTCGACCAGCCGGACGATAAGGGCGGGCGTCGCGGGAGCATCCTCTCGCTCTCGGGCTCATGGAGAGGGACAAAGAAGCTGCTGAAGCCGCTCGGACTGTCGACCTCGTCGTCGTCCAACTCGAAGCAGTTTACGCGCACGACGTCGATGGAGTCGAACGGATCGGGGAACAGCAACGACGGCGGGGCGCTCTCGCGAACGTTCTCTAACCTCTCAAAGTCGCTCACCCCGTCAACGTCAAACACGTCCTCCGCCTCTGCAGGCCGACGAGGTTCAACCGCCTCTACGTCTGAGGCGACGGCCGAGCGACAGGCTCGACTGCTGTCTTCGCTCGCGCCGACGACCTCGAGGGAGCTGTCCATCTCGGGCTCTCGGGAGCGCTCAGCCTCGCCTGGCCACCGAGGGTCGTCCTCGCTCGACGCGGCCATGATGTCCACCAGCCCGCGCTCGCCCATCGGAATGCGAATGATCAACGGCCGGGTGTACGGTTCCAAGGGGATGGACACGATCAAGAAGGCCGAGGCGGACGCACTGAGGGGACCCGAGTTCAAGGAGTGGGGGAGCGAGGGTCTCGGCAGCAACAGTCGGGCAGGCGTCGAGGAGGAGGACGACGGAAGCGGGATGGGATGGGTCAAGAAGAGACGCGAAGCGAAAGAGAAGAAGGAGAGGGAGGAGAAGGAGGCGGCCGAGGCGGCTGCTGCTGCTGCTGGAGGAGGACTGCCGACGCCACCGCTCGAGGACGGGTCTGGGTCGCTGCTGCTTGCGTCGGATACTCCGCCTGGCGCGTCGACTCCGGCCGCCAATGTCTTCACGCCGCCTCAGATCATCACCACGTCGCCTCCTACCTCGTACTCTCGGCCGCCCTCGCGATCAAACTCGGAGAAGTACCCTGCGTCAGGCGCCGCGACGCCTCGGGCGGAGAACGCCCACCGACTCGAGTCGGTCGTCATCGCGGGACACATGCATCCTCCTCGGTCGGGAACAACCACGCCTACCGCGGATAAGATGTCGGCCTTCTCGCTTACGCCTATGACTTCGACCGGAGGAGGAAGCACCGCCAAGCCGATCGCGATTGGGTCGAGGTCTCCGCCGACGGGAGGATGGAGCGAGGACGATGGGAAGGGGAGCAGTCTTGAGGATACAGACTCGGAGGAGGAGGAGGAAGATGACGAGGAGAGGGACGAGGAAGAGGACGAGTCGGAGGATGACTCGGAGGAGGAGCGGCTGCAGGAGGAGGCGAGGACGACGGCGAGATGTGCGGGAGTCGAGGTCTTGTCGAGGCACAAGAGCATCGAGCAGTAACGCGACTTGGCCATATCCTCTCGTATCGTGCATCCCTCATGCTTCCTGTATCAGCCACACCGCTCATCGACTCCACATCGTTCTCCATACTTTTGGGCCTTACGCGTTCTTTCTTCCCATATGTACGTCTCTTTACGACCAATCACTCAACGGATCAAATCCATTCCCCTGTAGTCTCTACCATACTTCTCGTTCGTTCGTAACTCGCGTTCTCGCTCGATACTCTCTTCGTCTTCCTTCGAACTTTCTGCTTGTAGTCGTCTTCTACTCTTCGTCCCGAACTTTCCGTTCTGTTCCTCGGTTGTATGTCCTTACTGTGATCCAGTCCACCGGCACCGGCTCCGTCGAGAGATCAGTGACGTGTTGTGGGAAGTACCAGGTGTACATCCAGCGCAGTCATCAGGTGCACTCGTCCGCCGAGCCGAGCTCACCAACCCCGCTCCCTTCCTCCAACGACCGCCATCCGAGCTTCACGCTACCTCTCCATCACTCAGTCAGCCAGCTGGATACCAACCTCATCCTTGCGCCTTTAGCGGTCCCACACTTGGCTCTCTACATCTCACCCTACGACTCCGCAACCCCGACCGCGACCGTCGACCGTCGGCTTGAAGCGAGATGGACACGCTCAAGGCGATCCAGTTCTTCCTGGACAAGATGTTCACAGAGGTCTCGGGGATGAAGGTCCTTCTTCTTGATTCGCATACGGTCAGTCTGCTTGCTTGCTTGCCTAGAGACGCCGTGATGATGGTGCAGATGCTGATGAGCTCTGTCCCCCCCGTCTGAACGTCGGATCCGCTGTGTAGACACCGATCGTCTCCCTCGCGACGACGCAGTCTTCGCTACTGACGCATGAGGTCTATCTGACGGATCGGATAGAGAAGTGAGTTGCTCAAGACAATCCCGTGCTTGCTACCGACAGGCGGGGACGCAGCAGAGGGTGGGCGAGACCGAGCTCAACACATATGCTGACCCACGCGTCTTTGCCGGTAGCACCTCCCGGGACCGGATGCCACATCTCAAGTGCATCATGTTCCTCTCGCCTGACCCTGAGACGCTCGAGTGGGTCAAGGAGGAGATTGCGAGACCAAAGTATGGAGGGTACTGGCTCTGTGAGTGCGACATCCCTGTAGACTCCGCCCCAGCCTGTGGCTCTCACCTGAATGCTTTGCTGATCTTTCATCTTCGGCTTGCGCTTTCATTCAGACTTCTCGAACGTGTTGACCAAATCGGCGATCGAGATGCTCGCTCAGGCGGATGAGTTTGAGGTTGTGCGGGAGGTTCAGGTGCGTGGCTGTCTGTCGGGAATGGCCCTGCTACTTATGTCGACTGATGTTCTCTTGACTTTCTTGCATGCAGGAATACTTTGCCGACTATCTCTCTCTGCTGCCGTCCCTCTTCACGCTCTCCCTCCCTCCGTTAGCCCGGACACCAGCGGTACGTCCATCCCCATCTCGCCCACTTCCCGTGCTCTTGCTGACTCGCTCTTCCACCACACACAGTCCTCACTCCCTCCTCTCCCGCTCTACTCGTCCTCCCCTCAATCCTTCAACCCACCCTCTCTCGACCTCCACCTCCAAGGCCTGCTCGCCCTCCTCCTCTCGCTCAAGAAGAAGCCCCTCATCCGATGGGAGCGCATGTCCGGAACCGCAAAAAAGCTCGCAGGAGAGGTCGGGTACGCGATGCAGGGCGGGCAAGCAGGAAGCTACGGGGACCTGTTCAACTTTAGGGGTGTCAGTGGGGCGCAGCCGTTGTTGCTGATTCTGGGTGAGTTCAAGGACTGGAAGGGGGAGAGGCCTGGCGCTGACTCTTCTGTTTGCGTGAGATAGATCGTCGGAACGATCCTGTGACGCCGCTGCTGTCGCAGTGGACGTATCAGGCGATGGTGCATGAGTTGATCGGGATCGTGAACGGGCGAGTCAGGATCGAGGATGAGACGCGTCCGGAGCTCAAGGTGCGTTCCGGGTCTCTGACGGTGCAGCAGCTTTCTTGGAGACCAGCCTTACTGACCGTGAGGTTCTTTTGCGTCTTTTACAGGAAACGATTCTCTCCCCCTCGCACGACCCGTTCTTCTCGACCCACCTGTTCTCAAACTTTGGAGACCTCGGAGCGTCGCTCGCCACCTACGTCAAGGAGTTCCAGTCAAAGTCGCTCGCCTCGAACCCGGCGGCGATCGAGACCGTCGCGGACATGAAGCGGTTCGTGGAGGAGTACCCCGAGTTCAGGAAGCTCGGCGGGAACGTCAGCAAGCATGTTGCGCTCGTTGGCGAGCTGAGCCGGATCGTGGAGAGGGATGGACTGCTGGGGGTCAGTGAGGTCGAGCAGAGTCTGGCGAGTAACGAGAGTCATACGGCGGATCTCAAGGTCAGTCCTGGGCCCATGATCGAGTCCCCGGTGGACGTATTTACTCACCCGCCTTCCCACCCCTCAGTCCGTTCTCAACCTGCTCTCGACACCCTCAATCCCGAGCGCGAACAAGCTTCGTCTCGCCATCCTCTACGCCCTCCGGTATCAGAAGTTTTCCGCCAACGCCATTCCGCACGTCGTCGACACCCTCATCCGGAACGGGATCGAACCAGATCGCGCACGAGTGTGTTCCAATCTCGAGGCTTTCTCTCGTTCTCCGCAGTGCTGATCCTGTCTCCTCTTTTCTCTGTCCAGCTCGTGTACGTGATGCTCAACTACGCCGGAGCGGATCAGCGGCAAGACGACCTGTTCATGAACGAGAACCTGTTCTCGCGCGGGAAGAGTCTCGTCAAGGGTCTCCAGGGCGTCGAGAACGTCTACACCCAGCACAAGCCGCATCTCCTGCAGACGCTCGACCTGCTGCTCAAGGGTCGACTGAAGGAGACGAGCTATCCTTTCCTGGAGGCCGAAGAGGGAGGAATCCCCCCTGGACCGGCAGGGAGGAACCAGAGGTGCTTCGTCTATACATCCTTCTGCCTTTCGGTCAAGCTGCGCTAACAGACCTCCGCCCTTTCTGTGTGACCTCAGACCGCAAGACATCATCGTCTTCATGGTCGGCGGGACCACCTACGAAGAAGCCCGCGCCGTCGCCCTCCTCAACACCCAACTCCAAGCCGCCGCCTCTGCCGCTGCAGCAGCCGCCCCAGGTGGTGGGGGGAACGCCAACTCCTCCTCTGCCGCCCCTCGGATCCTCCTCGGCGGGACGTGCATGCACAACTCGCACTCGTTCCTCGAGATGGTCGAGTCGTCCGCGACGAGCTTCCCACCGTCGTTCTACTCGCCTCCTTCCACCCTCACTTCGGTTCCGTCACCTGCCGCACCTGCGCCTCTCTCGGCGCCGATCTCTCTTACTTTGCCATCCTTCTCGTCCTCACCCAACCCCTCGACCTCCCCACCACCACCACCCCAAGCTCCCCCAAGCGGAGGAGGCTCAGCGATCAACCTTCGTCTCGGAAACTACGAGGTCGGCACCGGCGGGCTCTACCGCACCGCCGGGTCCCCCGCAGGTGGAGCAACGCTCAGTATCGACTCGAACAAGGTGAAGGAAGGATTGACGAACGGGTTGGCTGGGGCGAGTGCTGGGTTGGCTGGGGCAGGGGCAGGGGCGTTGGGTCTGTTGGAGAGGGTGAGGGCTGGGGTGGAGGAGAGACGGAGGGCTGGGAGTGGTGCGGGACCACAGGCGTAGATGGGATGATTTTCGTGGTTTTGCTTCTCTGTGTGATTTGTGATGGGAGAGAAGGGGTATCATACCAATATCAAAGAACAAGGGGTATTATGCGGCGAAGCGAGATCGAAGATCGCACCGAGCCCCTTAGAACCCCCCAAAGATCGGCATCCCCGCCGTACTCGGAGGCATCGTCCCCCTCCCACTTCCCCCTGCACCCGGAACTGGTGTACTTGTCCCACTGGCACTCCCCAACCCATGTCCACTCGTCCCCCCCCCTCCCCCT